>VZRL01002857.1:125901-544704 GCA_013397895.1 Origma solitaria
AAAAAAAAAGCAAAGATTAAAAAGAAGATAGAAAGTGTGTGGGGTTTTTGTCTTTGTTAACATGTGTAATTGCATCAAGAGACAGAAATATATTGACCAAGGTCAAAAGTGTTGTGCACTACATTAAAGTTGCCATGTGTTGAATTAAGGAACCTAATTGTACATACTGTCATACAAATATACTTACTAATATACTTACTGATTACTTACCACATTTTTGTCATTTGAAGCAGTAAGTTTCACTGGAAGTGTTAAAGACTGGAATGTACAGTATAATTCTAGGCATATACCACATAAGGCAAGAGGCAACTCCTGGCAAGCTATGCATAAGGATTTCCTGGCACTTCCCAGGCCGAAATATATCTTGTTATGACTAATGTTTAATTTGGATAGTCAGAAGTATTTTGTGAATCATTTTTAATATCTTCTCCTATCCCTGATACACTGTTATCAAAAACTATTATCCTAAGACACATTGCCACCAATAGCAATTTATAATTTATCTTTTAAGGAATTCCAGGAATTTCTGATGTGAAA
Source organism: Origma solitaria (assembly GCA_013397895.1). NCBI lineage: Eukaryota > Metazoa > Chordata > Aves > Passeriformes > Acanthizidae > Origma > Origma solitaria. Next base: position 126,439 of record VZRL01002857.1, read on the forward strand.
TGGAACCGCAGACCTAAACACAGGACCCATATATCTGTCATTCTAAAGCTTTACTAAACACTTTGCCCAAAAGCTAAGAACGAATTTATGGTCTATAAAGACAGGAAGGCGAACTCAGAAAACAAAATAGGCCAGTTTCTTTTTGACGTAGAAACATTCCATATATCAGCCCTGTCAGCTTTCATTTGTTTTACTTTTTGGATGAAACCTCTGTTTGTACTGTTTTCTTTTAAAATAATGTTTTAAAGGTCCTATATGAAAGGAAAAAAAATTTAAAAAAGAAAAGATTTGTAGGCAGCATATGTTACATTACTTCAGCAAGAAATCTGGTCGGAAATTATTTATTTACTTGGTCAGAAGGACTGATGGAACAAAAGTGGGGGGGGAGGGAGAAGAAAGCAAAAATATATCCAAACCAAACAATTTTAGGTGATGATAGAGCTTCTCTTGACAAGAGTTTTTCAGCCCTCCTGTCTGATATGGATCATACAGCTGAACATGCGTCCTTGTCTTCTCCAGAAACCCAACCACTAGGCTATGCTCTAGCTCTGCAAATACATAGATATTCATTAAACGCACAGAAGTGAGTTTGACAACCTACCTAGTAACTAAGGCTCTCAGCTATGATTCAAATGATCCAGGCTCAATGTGAAGTTCCAACGAGTGTTTTTCAAGTTATTACACCATGTTGGGCAGTTCCAGCAGAATAAACTACTATGATGAGAAAATACTCCGTAGCCTGATCATCAAAGCAAAGGGCTTTGCTGCAAAGAGCAACATGTCCTTTCGATGCACATCAACTGAAAACAAAACATGGAGTCTACAAAAGATCTTGATATCTTTCAAGTCTTGTCTTAGATGTATTAAAAAAAAAAAATGTTCCTATTATAACTTTAAAGCTTGATATTTCTTAATATGTAGTTTGATCTTAAAATATGCTGAACATTTTGAGTCAATTTAACAAATCCTTTAATAGATGTATAGCTTGAATTGGATTTCTCATATATTTCCATGAAAAAAACTCACTTTTCTACTTTTCTTCCTTTCACTTACTGACAAGTTAGAAGGGATATGACATCAGCCTTGAAGACATTGTAAGACTTTCCCTGAAAGTGAAATTGCTTCATCTCAGCCTCAGATAGAAGATTTTTGAGAAAAAGCTATCCTTCTCTCCTTTCTTTTTTTTCAAAATTTGGGGTGATTTTTCTTTATGGAAATCTTCTATGTATGATAAACCCAATTCTGAAAGACAATTGCACTCTTAATATATGACTTATTCTTATGATTTTAATAGGAAAATTTCAGTATTTTTCGATTTCATTGGCTTGGGCAAAATAACTCACCCCTTTATAGGAAGGAACTCACAAACCTTACTGTAACATTAGTAGGAGATCTAAGCAATTAACCATATAAACCATAAGACATATTGCTCAGTTCAAGCTAAAATTCAGGAAAGCAGCTAATTCAAAGATAAAACTTCCAACACTTCAGTATATTTGCTTAAATACTATGCTGAATAAAGGCACTGCATAACTTGGCAACCAAATACGGGGTTTTATCTCAGGGGTGTAAGTTACTTTTCATGAGAGATATCACTGAAGGCCATCAGTAGTCTTCCCAAGTCCACAACTAAACCATGTCCCTAAATGCCACATCTGCAGATTGTTTAAATACCTCCAGGGATGGTGAGTCACCACTTTCTTGGGCAGCCTGTTTCAATGCTTAATAACCCTTCTGGTGAGGAAATTTTTCTTTACATTCAATGTGAGCGTCCCCTGGTGCAACTCGAGGCCATTTCCTCATTTTGTTATTTGCTACACGGAAGAAGGAAATCATGCTATGCATGCTTGAAAGGAAAAATAGTAGATAAAGCCAGCAGGCAGCTAAAGAAGCAGTTTTGACCTTGTCAGCTGCCAAAAGACAGGGCTTAGCTCAGAACCATGGGAATACTAGGCCTGACAACAGAAGTGAGGAAAATTCCTTGTTTTTTTTTTTTCCTACAGTGTTGAGATTAATAAACTATCTCACAAAATGAACGAGATTGAGTCCTAACAGAGTTAGAACTCACATACTTAATCTCAACCAGACCCAGTATTACAAATGTTATTATTTACTTATCAAGCCATAGTATAACACGCACAATATCTTGTTTTCAGTAGCTTAGATCTTTGTTAGAAGTTTAGTTCCTTGCACTGAGCAAGGACTGCGCCCATAGCCAGGAATGCAGGGAGGGTACAAATCAATTTCCAAGTTCAGCAGTAGTACTCAGCAATCTAAATGGCATCCAGAACTATGTCAGATACCTTTGGACAACCAGTGAAGGTTACCAGACAGGCCATCAGATGTAAAACGTAGCAGTGACTTTCTGGATTGGCAAAATCCCTTGGGCTCGATACCTTGACACTTCCAGGGCATCTAAGGATGACCCTCTATCTATAAAACTGCCATAAGCAAAGGAGATCTACTCAATAAAGTCAATGCCAAAGAGAGAGCAATGCAGTTCATCCTAAGGTTCATCACGGGCCCAGATCAATTATCTGCAAATAGATATGTAGATGTATCTGAATGTTCCTAAAAAATTCTCATAGCTCCTCAAGAAGTCTTAATCTGAATTTCTCTTGGCATTGGCTAAATCCCAGATAGGGTTAGTAGGCAAAAAGATGGCATGGGAAGCAATGAAAAGAAACAGGGTGAAACCATCGGGTGATGCAAGAAACAGGGATACCATCAGGAAAGTTGGAACTGAGCAGGGTAGACTGAGACTGAAAAAAGCCAGATGAGATGAGTGAAAGGGAGAGAGACCAAAGGGATTAAGAGTATGTGAGTAAAGAACTAGCCTAATGGAATAGGTTAGGAAAGGGATTAAATTTCAAATTAAAAAATGGTAACGGCTGAACAAGACAGTGGAGGCTGGTGATATGGTGAGGAAATAAATATTCTAGCAGAGAGACTGAAATTATAGCACACACATCTGACTAAACCTCACACATTTATACTTTCTGAGTAAACCTCAGAAAGTGTAGTATGAAATGGCACCCTAAATTTAAATTCTTCATGTTTTTTTTCTATTTTATAATTTTTCAGCAAACATCTCTGAAATGTTTGTAAAATTTTCACAGGCTCCTGCAGTGCTGGCATGTACATAGGGGACTATTCTCACCTGCTGCCATCACTTACTCCATTACATGGAGTGTCAGAGGTCTGTGAGATGCATCCAAATCTTCCAGCCAAGCTGTCAGATATTATTGCATGACAAGCTTTCTGCATTTCCAGTTTTCCTTTTTTTCTAAATGGAAATTTTATGCAAAACCATTGTCTTCTCCCATCCTCTCAAAACACTGTGAAGCTCTGAAACTAAGTCAGAATATCTGCATCTTGATTTTTCATTTTCTTTATGCAAGTATAAGCAATTAATTCGAGCGGAACTTCTCACAGGTGGTTACTTGTTTTCTAGTCCTCATCATGTGGATGATTTACAGGCATCTAGAAGCCATTTGATGTTTTGAAGTACTCCACATACTCTGAAAGACAAATGTCAAACACCTTATCTGATTTAGTATGTTATTTGATAGACTATTCTTTCCCTTCTCTTTGTCTCAGTTCATGAAGAATAAAAGTGTCCTCCTTGCCAAAGAGTATTGTGAAAATGTATCCATGCTCTAAGGACCTTTGTCTGTGATGTGTGAGGGAGTTTCATGGTTTGTTAAAGCTCAGGAGATGCTTCTGGTGCCCAAGAGCACATGCTGAGTCTGCTCCTGCCACATCAGCTACAGCGAGATCTGGTGAGTTTATCATCTACAAGACTTGTGTGAACCAAGCGTGGAGAGGCTCCAGCAGGGCTTGTGTGGCCCACATGTACCTGCTGTGGTTACTCTTACCTGAGAGACCTTACAGAGCTGACTGTCAAAGCATGGATGGGGGAAGTGGGAGAAAAGCCATAGCATCACCTTGCCCCTGTCAGAGTGACATTAATGCCACCTCAGGGGCTGAAAGGAAGGAACAAACCAGGTGGGTCTGAGATCACTCAAATCTGTATTAAGATGGATATTGCAGGGAGGACTGCCACAGGAGAAGAAATGAGCAATTCTGCCTTTGGAACAGGTTTTGTAGCAAATATGCAGTGAGTAAAATTTGGGCCTCTATATATTCATCGTGAAGGAAAAACAAAATATTGAATATTTTTCATTAAGTGAGCAGTATCCCCATATCCATCTGTGCCTTAATGAACATGGTTCCTATGCAAAAATAGCATGTGATCATGTAATTAAAAACTGAAATGAGTGCATAATGGTTGACAAGAAGCTAAAATTTGTATATACAACAAACACTCTCAGTCTCACACATATGCATATATATGACTGTACATTTTTCTGTTATGATCTTTCCCCTGTTCAAAAATTTAATCCAGGATTTTAGGCTCTGGGTGAGACTTATCAGATCTGATAGATTTATCTCAATCTGTCACACAGAAATCTAAATGTAAACTTGCTGCTTAGACACTTCCTAATTAGTGGAGAAAGATAGAGACTTTTGATGTAATCCACAATCTGATCTAGATACATATTTTAGGGAAAGCACCCTAAAACAACTTTATTCCATGGCTTTGACTATAAAACAGTCTGAATGACTTCTCCAAACATAAGCAATGTAGACTTCTAAGATTAGATAGCATGAATCTCATGCTAAATGTTTATTTCATGCTACAAATTCTTACCAATAAAAACCTACATTGTAAAATAGGTGACAGATAATATTATAGCAAAAAAGAAATACACACTATAATAAATCTGCCTAGGCTAAGCATCTAGAATTTTTACCTACTTCAGGGAAAAAATACTTAGAGTAAAGAAAATAAAGAGAAAATTTATAATTAGATCTTGAAAAGTATACTATGCTTTCATAAACTATAATATTTGAAAAATAAAAACCTACAATGAAGTGAAAGTAACAATTGAAGTAATTAGTCATTCATTAGTAGGATGTTGAAAAATAACACACAGAGAAAAAGTACATTTCCAACATGCAATTATCTAGTTAGTCAGAACAATTCATTATTTTCCCCCAAATCAATATTACAAATGCTCAATATTTTCTTCTGTAAACTGAAATTAGATATCAGTCAGATGTAAGTACCGAGCAGAAATGATTTGTAGCTCTAAAAATTATTCCTGCTCAAAATTTGATTCTGAAATTGATTGTGAGCATAGAATTTGATATTTTACCAATTATATCACATTACTGCATGTGCCAGTAAGAGTTCTTGGCATATGGTGTCATATAGGCAAACTATATGTGAAGTGACAACATGAGCAAGTTATGTCTGACTTCTACAAATGTAGCTATAATTTTTAATTCCAGACATGATGATGGAGGGAAAAATCAAAGCATTTTCCATTTTTATTTAAATTGTTGATGATGACATAATGCATGACTTGGCTACTTTCAATATCCTTGCCAGTGTTCAGAAATATATGTAGCATGCATAAAGATGAATGGGCCTTACTCTGTTTATTACTTAACTCATAAATAATACAGCAAGATTTTGGGGAAGGTGATGGGCACTCTGGCCCAAACCAAAATGAAATGTTTTCCTTCTCTCTTCTCTGACTTAGTTTAAAGATGAAATGTAGAAATAAAAAAAGCTTATACAGCCTTTGGCAGGAACAATGGTGGTTGGAGTGCCAATCTACTGGAAAATTAACCACCATCCTGCGTTCTGTGTGATGCCTTTGATGTTTCACATGGAAAGCAAAGCTTTTACCACACTGCCGTGCTCATCTTAACTATGCAGCAGAGTATCTGAGGCATTATTATGACAGACAAATACACATCTAATTCTAAATGCATTGTTCCATATTTAAACTTAAGTAGGCATCTATGCATTGCTTATATAATGTTATAGTTGGCATGGATGTCTAAGAATAAAATCAGACAAGGGTTGTCCTCTGAAACAGAGGTGTAAATTATTGTCTCAATGGCTATGAATGCAACCTGGTAAGATTTAAAGAGGTTTATACATATGGTGAAAGAAAGTAGACTAATGGAACATTTTAGTTCATATTTATTTTTGGCATATATTGAAGCATTACACATTTTCTTTTAAAGCTGCTAGTGTTTGTTAGCTAGTTATTTGTGTGCCATTTTATGCGGCAGTCAATATAAAATTGCCATCTTCCATACTTAATGAACAAATTTATACTTAATATACTGTAGTTATGACATGCAGGAATTGTGTCCCACCTGGAACGACAGAGCTTCACAGGGAAATTGGTCATTGAGAAGATAATATTTAAGCACTAGATGTATCCTGTAGTGGAAAAACTGTCATTGATGTCAGAGTGTTGTGTGAGGTCCACTGGTCTTGATTATGGCGCTGACTTTACAAGGCTGTACCCTGGTGCTGTTTTCCATAGGATTCCTGCAGCACTATCGTGGTCACCTTTCACAGGCGCCTTGGTACTGATGACATTCGTGTGACTGCCTGACTAAACCTCTTTGTTTCTGTTTTCTAAATATAGTCCCAATTTTACTTTTATCCGAGGAACTCACACACATAGCAACTGAATAGTTTTAGATGTGTCTGGCTTAAGTCTTCTAACTGTATTATAGTGTGCCTTCAAACAAACTATCACTCAACATACCACACAAAATTATTTGAATCATCTCAACATTATCTCTCAGAAGTTTGTCTATTTGCAATTCTCCAGCTCCTGTGTTCTTTAGTTGAACAACAGCAAGAAAAGGTTTCAATCTCAGAGTCTCCATTTCCTTCCATCTCCTCTTCCCTCTCCCCCCACCACACCCTTATATAGGTCTGGCTTACTAAATGGTTCAATTTCTAGAGGGCCTTTTCTAAAGACTTGGGAGGATTTTTCTCCACTGCTCAGACAGGTCCCTTTTACCCATTCCCTCTTCCATTTCCTCTACAAAATATTTCAATTCAGATAATACAGGCAAAAATATCTTGGAAGAAAAAGAAAAGGACACAAACCCACAATTGTTGCATTATTGTATTACATTGTTGTATTATTGTTGTATTATTGTTGTATTACTTTTCATGCAGTGATTCAGGTGTTTGATGAGGCAATGTGCTCTGGAGATAAGTCCAAAAAGATAGAAAAAAAAGATGAAAAGTACAACTACATTTTAATTACTTCTAAGAATAATTGTGATTAATTCTTCCTACCCGTCCTCGAAACATGACTATTTATTTACTTATTATTTATTTATTTATTGGAGCAAAGGTAATGCAATCAACAGCGTCTGAAGCACACTTGGTAGCAAAAAGGCCTATGACCAGTCTGAGACACCTAAGGAACAGATTTTGCAGTAATTTTCATATTTATTTATCAATCTTGAAAGGCAAAATTTCCATCATAGCTTTTGTGCTATTTTTTAAATCCATCAGTGCTGTCCATATAGGCTTTTAGAGAGCAGTGAGGTCAATAATTAGGGAAAAAAAAATAAAGTGAATGAGTCATTGTGTTAGACATATGAATACCTTTAGACTGTATAGAAAAAAGGTATTCAAAAAATTTTTATGACGTGTGGTTGTGTTGTCAGTCAATAGAGCTGAATGCACTAGAAATAAGATTAAAACTGAATTGTGTGAATGATGCTTGTGAGTCTTCAACCCACTTATAACTTGCAGTCAACATCATCCAAAATAAGTATTCTAATAAATATGCTTGATTGATAAATAATTATAGTTTCTAGAATCAAACAGAAATTTGAAATCAAGGTATTTGATTTATTTACAATTCTTACTTGTAATCTCCATTCCATTTAGTAATTTTAAAGTGGAATTACAATGGACTAAGTATCAGAGAAGAATGACATCCACAGAATTAGTGAGAAGGTAAAAAGCTGTCAAAAGGTGAAGGTGAAGTAGCTAAAATGAGGGTACAAATTGTCAAGACTGACTAAAAGCTCTAAAGTAAAAACTAAAGAGAAACCTAGAGCACTGAAGACTACAAATTCTGTAAGAGACAATTAGTTATTCAGCAGAAAAGAGATATGTTTGTTTCCCATTATTTTTCATTGTATAACTTTTCCATCTGAAACCATGTACTAAATATTTTTAGTTTCCTGTACTACTAATTATCCTACTGACGTACAACATTATTTTCATAGTGACATACATGGTTATAAAATACTGAATTCTTACCTAATTGAAAACAAAAGAAAAGGCAGATAAATATTGCTTTCAAAGACATGTTGAATAATTTGCTAAATGTGCTATATAAATTGTATTTTTACAATTAACGTTGTGCTGTAGGAAAGGAACTTCCCAATTCAGTGTCACCTCTGAGACTTCCAAACCAGACACTTGGTCCCCACCCTCCGCCTTCCAGCACCAAGGATGGAGCTGGCAAATAGAGGAACAAAGCCAAAACTTTTGGATTGAGAAAAAACAAGGTACTGTAAACAGCAGTGAGATAAGAAAATGAGCAGTAGTAGCAACAATATTAACAATAAATAGTATAAAACAAAGAAACAATTTCCATGGAAAGTAAAAACGATACCAGACCATTTACTTTTTATTTAATCAATAATGAGCTAAAAATATATATAGCCCAGAGTCTTATCTAGATTTTTCTGAAGAAATTTGTTCCTCAGTCTTTCACTTTTTAATTTTTTTTATTTTTACTTCCTCTTATAACTGGGCTTCTACAGAAGCAATCAAAAACAAGGACTTCTGCAGAGAAGCAAAATAGAAGAATGGCATCACAGGGGACTCTGCCAACAGATGTTTCCAAGGGAAAACTAGTCTCTCTCACAGAAATTATGAATAAAATGGCATGCTCTTATTCCTGTTACACTGAAAATTCAGAAAGAAGCTATACAGTTATTGAACAGACAAAATAAGGAATCTAGGACAGTTGAAATACTTCCCTTGTTGCTGTTAGGCTTTCCTGAATTCATCGTTCTCTGCTTCCACAGGTCCATTATACACTTACAGTAACACTGGGCCATTTTATATTCTCTTCCCCATAGCAGTCCTCTGTACATCTCTTTCCAGATCTCTTGCCATTTAGCTAATCCTTTCTCCACAAAAAATAATCAAAAACTGCACATCATGTAACTTTCATCATAGTTTTGTCTTGTTTACTTAAGTTCTTTAGGAAAAGAAAGGTCTGGTTTTGTTGTTGTTGTTGTTTCTGTTTGGATTTTTCTGCTTGTCAGGAGAACTACTTAGGTGTAAAATTCAGACTTCACTGGATACAATGAATTTTAGACATCCTGCTGTATTCAGATTGTGTAGTATGATTTGTATCATATATATGAGACATTCAGTTTTTCTTAACTTGCATACTAGGCACATATACAAAAAAGTTACAAACCCTAGCAAATAGTTTAATGAAATCAAACAGTTATTCAAGACAGGTATATTGAATCTAACTTTAAACACTATTGACATCTACATTTGAGCTAATCGCTCTGGGCTATAGTCAGGCAAGAGAAATTGATATGCCTTCTGGTGTGTAATTCATCTCAACCAAAAGCAGGCATCTCATACAGGTCATAGCAATTGCACCTTAAATGTGTCTATTTCTCTACCTTGGCTACAATGGGAGCCTAAAGTGACTAAAACCTGCACTGTAGATAACGGAAGTCAGATGAAATGCTTTCTACTCCCATCAATTTCCATGCTGGCTACAAGAGACACATGCTTTCTGAAAGTTATTGATGTTACCACTATTCTGTCATGTTTTTTCCTGCAATCCAATTAGGCCATAATTTTTTTTGAGTTCATGAAAAACATTCTAAAGATCTGTACTTTTTCAGCAGTTAGGAGACCAATTTTTTCTTCTTTTTTTCTTTAATATTAATTTCTAAACTCCAGTATCAAGCAATCAGCCCTTGGGTTAATTTGGTTCTTCTCCAGGATGTATAAGACCGTGTGCAGATTCCTGGATATCAGGAACACTCATCCATAGAAACGTGAACTCTACAGTATTAAACATTTGATCAATATGAGAGTTTCAGAGGAGAAAGTAGTGTTAAAAGTTTATTCATTCTGTGCACTCTTTAGAGATGATTAACTGTCTTTATTATATTAAAGCAAACCCAAAGCCATCTGCCAAAGGCGATTGTGTCCAAGTACTGAAACCATTTCATGTGAAAACTCATTTTCAGGCTCCTAATTATTTTTCATTATAGTGGCAGTGTGGAATAGATTGGAATTGGACAGTAATTGCCAGGTCTGAGCAGTGCGGACCATTGCAATGTATCAGTTTAGATGAAGTGTGACAAGGATACATCTAGCTACTATATAACTTCCATTAAGCAACTTCCCTGTCCCTGATCATGTAACACTTCATAGAATGTGGTCAGCACAAGGTCATAATAATGGCTTTCTGTCTGACTTCAACTATTTTGTACACGCACAAGCTGTTAACCCCCTCTGTTAGCATCACTCAAACAATGTCCAGTTATTTCAGATGTCAAGGATTTTTACAGTATTCCTCCAGAGGGGATAGAAATACTTTAAAAGGTTGCAGAACTTACATATGTATATTTTAATGCTTCATGGTGCTAAAACGTCCTGGAACTGAGAAGCAAATTACCCAGGTAGTAAAAGGTAGTAAAACGTGTTTCTACATCACTTCGTGTGTTAGGTCCTGCAGTGCCAATTGGAAAACAAATGATCTTATGTTCAACGTCTAAATCTATTTCATTTCTTGAAGCAAAACTCTTTCCTGTCGTGTGCCAATCTTTCCTAAATTTCTTTCTCCTCTTTCCCTTCCCAGAACAAAGGCACTGCAACTTGACATGTCTCTAAAGTAAACAAAAATGCTCACACTTGTCTTTGTTAGTGTTTCAGCCCCTTGCTGTAATGAAGTGATCTGAGATTCAACTTTGCAACCTATGCTTTACTCACTAATTTTGCCTTACACGACTCTATTTTTCTCTCAGTTAGTATTTAGAAAAGAGTATTCTCAGTTTCGTGTGTCTCTGTTTCTGAATACTGTCATTATTGCCGAAGGAAGATCATCCAACATTGGAGAAACAGCCATTGATGACCAGTCCTGAAAATATCCTGACTTCAGTTTTTATTCTCAGTACTGTAATTCAGTGGGAGCACCTTTTGGCAGCAGCAACGCTAAGGAGAATGCTGACTATCCCTTTCACACAGGATGCCAAATTCTATCACTTTGACTCTGTGTCAGATATTCAATCAAATGTGGTTGCTTTTATTTCAAAAGGTGAGTCCAAAGTTCATCTTTTCTTACATATCTAATCTGTACTTTTCACGCAATGAAAGCATGTTTCTTAATATGTCTGTAAAGTAAGAAAATTGTACTGTATTCAAAAATATGTCGTAATGCTGCCTTAGCTATTTCTCAGAGGCATTATATACTATACAGATATACACACTGTTAGAATAATTGTGTTCTCACAACTTAAGGCTTTGCCATTTGCCAGCTGAATAACTGTGTAAAATGCCAGCTCAAGCTCAGGATGATTAAAAAGAATATTGATTTTCTCTTCTGTAGACAGTACTAATCTTCCAAAATTCCAAGGATGATAATAGATCACTTTGTTTTCCAATGCCATTCACAGCACAGACAATTTAAAAACCTAAAAAGCAGGGGAGAAAATATAATTAATGAAGTCATCTGTCACCAATGGACATGCAAATTAAAAATAATGTTAAATTTTCTTGAAGAATAAGGAATTCGTAATAAGGCTTCCTAAAATATTTTGGCAGGGTTTTGTTTGTTTGCTTGGGTTTGTTTTGTTGGGACTTCTTTGGTAGCATGTTTTGTTTTGTTTTTATTTTCTCAAAAGTATTTCAGCTAGTTAATTTAACTATGATGATATTTTCTGACTTTCCTTCTGGTGAAAGTTAAATTTTGGGGAGGAAAAAAATAAAAAAAAAAGATAATCATTGCCACTAAAATTGAACCATGCATTATGTATCCTAAAATAAAACCTTATCAAACAAATTTTTGGAGAAAAAACCTTGCTAGATCTACTTCCTCATATGGTGATAGAAGAAACTATTTTCATACTATATTGGAACAATGACAATTCTTAATTTTGCACATGCCAGTTTAAACAAGATACTTATCATTTTACGCATGCTATATCTCTGATATGAATGAGTCATGCTGACTTCATACCAAGCCTGCCCTCAAATACCAAATATTTCTCAGCTTCACTTCCTACAAGTCTGAGTTTATGTGTTCAAAATATTGGGGTGTAGGCCCGGGCTCCACTGGTATGACAGCTCAGGGAATTGAAGCTGACGCCACTCCTCCAGGTAGGATGGAAGTTGTAGGGTTGGCCCTGGCTTGACTGGCTCAAAGACTTGTGAAGATATTTCAGTAGACCTTGTAACTTCTTCCTTGCACTTTAACACCAATATGCCCCACACTGTGGTGGGGCCTCTGACTCATTAGATAAACCTATTGGCAGCAAAAAGTAAAAAATCCTTCTAGGATACCTCTTAAGTTATATAACTGGATTAACAAAGAAAACATAGTTATATGAAGTGCTAAAGAATGCCATGATCAATCAGGGGCAAAATGTCTCAGTGAAATATCTTTGTTCTGGCAAAATTTCTAAGTTTTAATACAGAGCCATCAAATAGGGTATTACCCATACAAGAAGTCTCATATGCAAGTCTGTATGCATACAAACAAGAAGTTTATCTGGAATTCCAGACCTTTTTAATACAAGATTGCAGGCTTGGGATCTAATTTGACCTTTATGGACATCACATTGCATCACATTTGACCACGCTACAGTGAATAAGATTCATGTGAGGGAAATGTCTACCAGTTCACAGGTAAATCATGACAAATTTTGAATTGTGTAGACCTCACCTCTACAGCAGAAGGAGATAGAATCTCAAGAACCTATGTCTGAGATTCACAGAAAACTTCTGAGTCCAAGGTTGTTGACAAGTCAGTAAACTAAAACAGTAGTGTGGCTCTGAGAACTGCTCTGACAGGTGCCAGATCCTTTCAGTTTTCCTGAAGCATGCTTTGGTCTATACTCACACAACTGTGATAATTAATCTAATGAGTACATACAATGCTTCTATGTGGCGGTTTTGTGGGCAGGACTGTACTTGAGCGAGAAAATATATGGGTTTTTTTCACATATATGCATTGATCAAGCAGTAAATGATGTGAGAACTTCGTGTTTGACAAACACAAAGAGAAGGCCAGAAGGGCATGACTTCTGTTTTTCTGCCCCATACGTGATCTCACACACTGAGCTTCTTAATAAACCCTCTTCTGCAGAGTTCCAGGCACAGTTCATTCAAACTATTATTTACAGGAAATGTTTAGACTTCAATAATCTATTTATATGCTCTAATAACTTGGATAATGCAATAAAAAGTAGATCTCTTAAATTTTCAAACAACATGAAGAGAATCATGTGAGGCAGACTGGAGGGTGATATTGGAATTTAAAATGACGGATGAAGGAAAAGGTATGATTAAATTTGTCAGGCACAAATGCAAGGTGAAAAATAGCTGGGTGAAACTGCAGAAAGAAAGATTCAGACTAACAAGTGTTTATGAAGCTAAAATTAGTGACAGGATGAAATGGATTGTATCAGGAGGTTGTGGATTAAAGAATCACTGGATTCTTTAGAAATACCCATAACGAGGGAAAGAAGTAAAATTAATCTGCCTATAGTAAGTCTTTCCAGACCCACTTTTCTTTTCTGTGATTCTTTGCACTGATGTGATACAAGTCACCAAATGCAGAAATATATAAGTGCTGCAACAGAAAATGGGAGTGTCATTGTCGGGGTCCTTCCTGCCTGGGAAGAGCAGGTCTGGTCATCACTCTTCTGTGCTCACTGCAGAAGGAGCGCAGGGACATGCACAGCCATTTCTTAAGAATATTGTGGTCCTAAAAAAATACCCAACAACACATATCTCTAATTCCTGCTTCTCATTTATCCTTGGTCTGAACAGAATATCTCTGGCTTTGCAAAAGCAGTATAAAATAACTTTTAAGACTAAAATTGACCTTCAGTATTCATACTATCCCATAACAGTCTTGGAAAGCTATCTCTAGGGCATTGTGATTGGAGCAGCAAGCTGAGATTGTCTTCTGTCAGAACTGGCAGGACAGGGTCAAAATGTTTGTGTGAATGAACAGGCAGCTGTCCAGAAAGGATGTGTATGTTGGCACATATACCAACAGCAGCAAAGCCTAAATACAGTACCAGGATTTTGCGGGCTCTCCCCACCACTATGTACTAAGCTTTGGCCTGTGCAGAAAGGATGATCTGAACCAAATGTCCCCCTTATCAATTTTTTTCCTCATCTGTGTTGTCACCTCGTGTCTCTAGTCCCACAGCTCAGTGCATTCATTGGGGTGTACACCACAAGGTGCCTGACACTGAAATACAATTTAGACAGGCCAGTCCACACAATGAGCCAGGATGTGGATGAGCATGGCTCAAACATCTAAGCATCCAAGGAGCTGGGGGCCTGATGGAATGTCACAGAGGGCACGAAACAGGCCAGCTAGGGGCAACAATGTTGTTAAGGAATTGGACATGGGCATGTGTAATGCACACAGGGACACATAGACCTGCTGAGTGTCTTGGCATGGATTGGCTGTTATTTTTGCCAAAATATGAAAAACTGTTTAAACACAACTAACACAGTATCTCTGTTTTGTGTGTCCATTGCATGGACACTTGTAGTTCTAATAAAATCACTTGACCCCTCAAGTATGAATTCATCTGTGGCTATCAAAAGGAGAGAAGATACAGGGAACGATGCCCAGCAAAATTTAAAGAATGTCTCTTAATTTTTTTTTTTAAACTTACCTTTTGCCAAAAATTCTGTAATTTTACTAATCTTTTAAGTACTCATAAATAGAACAAAAGTATATATTTGTCTTTTTTTTTAACTAGAAAAGATGTAAAAATAAATTTAATTATAATGCCACGGTTTAGTAAAATATTTTAATATGGGATTTCAAGAAAAACACAAATTAAGAATTATATTTTTCTATGCTATGAAAGTTGGATTGCTTCAACATCAATCCAATTCATAAATGAACTAACAAGGTATTAGTCATAAACCAAATTATTTTATAAAAAAATACATTAAAGAATTGTTCTACTGACTTCACTGGCATCAGTGGGCATCATGTTGAGTTAATCTAGTTAGGATTTTTCACCCCAAAGTGTGTTAAATATTTAAATTTTTAACTTAAGTTTTAATTTAAGTTCAGTGTAGTAACAAGTTTTCCAAAAAACCCAAATATATATCCTTTGGAGAAGTTTATAGTTTAAAATCCACCCTACTCATTTAGCCATTCACTGCTACAAAATAGAGTTATTCAGTCATAGAGCTAAGTGGTCAAAGAATGTTGCTTTGAACAATGAAAACTGATTGTCCTTGAAACTTTCTTCTCAGTCATGTAATTTATACTCTTGCTATTAAACATCTCATCCTTCTGGAACTGTGTTAAGCTATGGTATAAATGGGGGATAAACATAAAAAGTGATTACCTATTGATGTAGCTGAAGAATCACTGTTATTATTGTCAAGAGATTTAAATGTGCCTGAGCAATGTCTTTGGATTGTATTTAAACTGTTTAGGAAAATTAGCGTATTGGGGATTTTTAAAATTTATTCAATGTAGAAGGATGTCTAACACAGATTCTCTGTTCTTCTCTTTTAATGGGAATCTTTTTGCTTTTGTGTAGCTATTTTTTCCTATTATTTGACTAAACATGAGAGAAAGGAAGAAAAAAGGGGGTTAAAAATGGGGCAAGGGAAAAGAGAACAGTAACCATAGAGTCATAGAAAGGCTTTGAGTTGGCTGGTCACTAATGGGGTTTAAGTTCTAAATATGTGTTGATTACCAGCATCAAAATACATATATTTCTTAAAAAATATGTACGTACCACTTTTACGTGTTCATATATCAAGAATAATAAGAGGCTTAACCACCTCTCCCTTTTCTTGTTCACAGAAATCCTCTTGAATTCAATGGCAGTTCAGGACATTAAAGGTGTGTAGTAACAGAACATGATGTGTGACACCTTTATCTTACCTGTCGTTCAAAGATTTAAACAGTATAAAAGTTCACTCAGGGCTTAGATAGTTTTTGACAAAATATATAAGTAGAATTTTCAGAATATTAGGATCACATATTTGATGCAGTTTACTGTTCTGTGTGTGATGTTCCCTGCTCTTTTCACTCTGTGGTGCCTTGAAACGAGTGGTACAATCAGCCCTCTGGAGTTAAAAAAGGAGTACAAAGGAAAATGAGAGAGGAAATAATGAAGATCAGGTTCACTAGCCATGTATTGTATAACAGCTGTCAAAATGAAATAAAAGTCATCAGACTGATCATATTAGGGGGAGATCAGCTCTAACCATAGTCCTATATATCAGCGTCAATGCAATATCTGCAGAGAAAGTGCAAAAGTTAAGCAATGAGAATTTCCTAAGAATGCACTGATCCTTGCAATGTAGTAGTGTAATACATATAATTTATACGAACTATCATCCCTGTACTCTCTTGACCTCAGAGCAACTGTATATTCAGCCACCTCTATTCAGACTCAATTATAAAACTACTAGAGGGAGTGAAAGAGGAATATACCTTTCATCTAATTTCCAGATGTACCATGGTGGTTGAACTTCATAACAGATCAAGTTTTGTACTTTTTATTTATCTAAAGATTTAAAGTACTTACAGACTTCTCATTTCCACAGTCCTGAAAGTTTCAAAATCTTTAATGAAAAATTCTGTGATTTGATCACTCATCTACGATAAATTTTCATTTCACAGGTGAAAATTAGATGTGTGAGCAGATTACATGACCAGAGGGGGAAAAAACCCACAAGCTAAAGGTCTTTAACAGATGAAGCCACATTTTTAATTGTGATTTCAATATGAATACTTGCCATAAATACCACATACCTGGTTATTATTAGTTACACACTAGTTGATCCTGCACTGTCAAAATGCCTTTCAGTCCTTATTTCTTGAAAAGATTTCTACATTTGGGCTGGAGAAGGCAGCTCAAAAAGTCCACTAATAAGAAGAATTTCATAAAACAAGGATTTTCAACATAAAAAAGAGTCCTCATGTAATAAGACTGCACTTCTGTGAATACCTGCAAACATCTGAAAGTTTTGAGAAGCTTGGGATCCTGCTCATATGTGACTCTACCATCTCAGCCTATCTGCATGAATGGCAGGAGTTCACCAAACATTTTCCAAGTATGTAAAATGCTTCTGTTTAAGTACATTTTCCAATTTCCTTCTGAAGTCAGTGGCAGCATTTATTGGTGGTCCCTTGTAAGATTTGAGAAGTAGTGGTCAGGACATTTACATGCTGACTGCTCTTCCTTGGAAAGTAGAGCTCTGTTCACTATCATCATTATCGGCTGCAGATGGCACAGGCGCTCAGGTATTAAACAAGTGGCTAGTACTTCCCAAGAGAGACCCAGAATTACTTCTGTCCTCATCCATATGCATTGCAAACATTTTTGCACTGTGTCTAGTAACTAATGTCCTAATTTTCAGGCTATGGGCTGCGGATGAGGCTACAGATTGCCTAGTAAGTTGGATCTATAGGTTCTCAGTATTTGAAGCAAACAGTCAATATATATTAAGTTAGAGAGAATGAGAACAGAAGATTAGAGCCATGGTGGTGAGAAGAGTAAGGGGGAAAGAGAGTGCAGGTAAGGACATTAAATATAATTTCATAAACACTTATTTCAGGGTGTGATTAATTTGCTCTGTTTTACACATCCTCATTACCATGTGACCTTGCACAGCAGAAGAATCAATACCTCCCCACTGGAGATAAGAATATTTTGGGGTAGTTATTGTAGATATATTTCTTACTCTAGTCATCTCGACTAAATTAAACAAAGAAATGAGAGCTGTCCTTTGTTACCTGGAAGTCAAAGCAGTCACTTAGGAAATAGTCTAGAGTCTACTATTTCCCTAGAAGATTTCACATTAAATAGGTCTCATCTCATTATAAAATGCATCAGCTGATTAGGATTAATTAAAAAAATGGAAATATATTTTTCACACATATCCATGAAAACGTAAAGAGGAATATGAGATTTTTTTTTCTTTTTTTCAATTAATGGGGAAAAAACAACAAAAGGTTCTGCTAAGAGAATTAAGAGAAAATGGAAACAAAAATTAACTTTATTCATGGGCTGATGAAGAAATATCATGAGTCAAATTTTAATATGTACTTTGCAGAAGCAGTAAAATGTCCCCAGGGAGAGAACAGCCATAGTAACATGAATTTAGCCTGGCACAAAAACAAAAAAGTGAAGATGGACTTTCACAGTCAAAATTGTCAAATTGTCAACATTTTTCTTCAGTGCAGGACTGCATTCCTGGGGAAGAGGAAATAGAAGGGCAAGAAAGGAAGGGCTTTTATTCAGAAAAGAGCATTCAACAACAGTAAGAGTGTTTGGTCTGTTACTGGTGAAAAAGCAAAGTCTCACAGGCACCACAAGGCAGAGAAAAAACCTAATTCTAGGTGATAAATAGAATGAAATTACTTACAGAGCTAATCAAAAATATTTTTAATCCTCAGAATATGAATATGTGGCAGCATAAAGGATGTACTATTTTTCAGCTGCATCTGAGGAAAATATTAAAGGACACGAGCTAAAAATGGTTCCTCATTTGCATTGGTGTGGCAGAAGAGGTTAGGGCCAGACCAGAATGACGACAAACAGAAAAGGGTTTGTTACAGCAAGTGCTGGTGCAAACGTAATTTTTCTCAATGTTTAGCATATTAGGTCTTCTTCATATGCCTTTTGATCTTAAATTTTAATTTCTTTCTATTGAAGCACTTTTGGCAGATGAGAACCTAAATAAATATTTTAATAACAGCATTTTTAAATTATCAACTTTAATCTGTCCTTTCATACTTAAATCATGGCTATTTTAGATACTAGTCCTATATTATTTTTCTATTTTTGGAAATTTATATATGAATTCTGTACCTATAATATAGACATTATAAAATGCTTATTTTGCATACTTCCATAACTGCTCCTGGAGTCTGGCATAATACTGTCAAAAGTTCAGCCCTAAGTGTTTTTTGTTCCTTTTATTAAACACAGCCACATTACATTTCCATTATTTTAGACATGAGACATAGATAGACAGAAAATTGTTTTTGTTCTTATCAGATAAGACATAATTTTATGACAATGAATTCTGGGTATTATTACCTCAATATCAATTTGACCCTATGCTTTTAAAAAGCTTTCCATTCCACATTACTTGGAATGATCTGATTTGCACTAGGAGGCCTGTGTTTCCAAGTCCCTTATTGAACAATACCAACTGCGAGCCTGATGTACTCTTCCACATGTGTTATGAACAGATTATATTTTCATTTCCAAATATGACATTACTACAAGAATTATACTAACAAGCTGAATAGCTAACATCCATACTTCATGTTCATTGCTGCCTGCATAAATTTTAATTAGGAAGCTGTATAAACATTCAAGAATCTATGACATAAAGAAAGTTACAATTAAATACCTGTTAATGTAATTATAACCCAGTTATTCCTCTTAATTAAATGAGTTTTTCATTATTAGACAAACAATAATATCTATGAAACTGCAGGAAATCTTCTCCCAAAAGTTCTTGTAAGGCACTTCTGTTCTTCAGTATCTAAAGGTAAATCAAAGCTATTGCTTTGTCACTTAGTTAAACCACTCAGTGAACAGTAGAAAACATGTTTTAGAACTGCAGGAGGTGAACTGCCCATAAAGGTTCTGGTTCATTAGCAAGGATGTCTGATGAGAGATCAGAAGGTAATGAATTGCCAGCACCTAACAAAAACCAGGGAACAAACAGTATAAATAAAGAAAAGACATAGTTCATGGAGAGGCCTCAGGAGAGCTCTTTGTAAGCAAAGGCAGAGATGTAAATGAGTTATTTACAAGTTCATTTGGGATAACACATTTGAAATCAGAGTCAACATTAAAAAACAATGCACAAAAAATTACTTATTGAAATAATGGCAAAATTAGTAATGTGAGAATTATCTTCTCACAGGTCTATATAGATAATAGCTTCAGCAGTAAATTGTTAATAATACCTTATTTTAAAAATATTAACAAAATAAAATGAGGAGACATGGTTTTCATTTAAATTTTCAGCTTCAGTGTATTGTGCTGTTTCCCATTCTACTGCATTAACATTTCTGATTTTATTATTTGTTTTATTTTGCAGTGTGCATTGATTTTTCTTTTTTTGCACTGTGAAAATTTACCAATTTTTATGTTACTTTTCATTAAAGTTTCAACATATGTAGCTGAAAACATACAAAATGATGTCCTTTATGATAACACATATTTCTTTTTTCCTTTTCACTGATCTATTCAAGCTTAAAATATTAATCTCATAAGTCATGATTGAAACTGTATATGCTTTATTAGAAAAACCTGAAGTTTTCCTAAGGTTGACGCTAGAGACAATCCTCTTTTATGCAGTCTTGAGCCTGTTGCCATTAAAGTCTGTCCTTATGAGGAAGAACATTTCAAAAAAGCAGTGCCCAGAAACACTTTTCCAAACTGGACAGGGCTTCAAGTAATAGTTATATTACAGCTCATAACATTTTCTTTGTTTGCTGTTTATACTTTGAGTAGATGAAGACCTAAATTCTCCTTTGATTTCAACTGGTCTAGAAAAAATAAATTTAGTAGACAGAAGGGTAATGGACTGTGGGTTAGACAGGTAGGTAGATAGATACACAGTCAGACTAGTAGATAAATAGTAAATCTCTTGTCTTCTGAAGCCCTTTTGATAATAACTTTCCTTTATTTGATTTTTCTCAACGGAGTGCTGTGATAAATTTTAAAATTTTGGGTAAGTATCTTATACTGATTATGCTACAACAGAAAGGGAAAAATTCACACAAATTTATAATCATTTTAAACCACATTTGGTTTCTAGCACAAGACATTTCTAGTGGTTTCTACTTTGGTTTGGTTTGTAGTATAAAACCTTTTAGAGTATTTTTAAAATATGGTACTTCCAACCAGGTGCCTCCAGGCATAGGTGCTCTTTCAAAAGAGAGTTTTGTTCTTTGAAGGGTTATAAAAATCCGTTCTCTGCCTCTATGGTGTAAGCACCACACACTGTAATCATGGTATTTGGCCTCAACAAAATTGGTGTGATTAATAAATGCTGATGGATCAGCAAACTGTTTGCTTTGTAAAGTTCAGGATTTTGGAGATTAGAATCAAACTGTTGTGTTGTTATTAATGAAATCCATCCAACACAAAAAAAGATGGAGGAGATGGCGATTTGGCAACACTTCAAAATAAGTCATGGTACCTTATTAATCCTTTGAGCTCATGCAGGATTGTTGAATTACTTAGCTAACCTCATTTGATATTAGCAAGGGTATAAGATTAATGCAATAGGAATTTCATTTTGATGTTATCTAAAAGTGGGATTAAGCCCACAAAAGGACCTAACAGAAGCCTATTTTTCAGTTGGCTAGATTGGCTGGCATGCCTTACAATCTTCCTTCTCATAGAAAGGAGAAATGTTCTTAATTTTCTCGAAGGACCAAGAGATTTTTCAGGACACTCATCAGAGAGAAATAGAGAACACTAGAAGAATAAGGATGACTTCTAATATTAAAAATTTTAAGAGGAGTTAAAGTTAACCTTCACTAATGCTTTATCTTTATATCCTTTTCCTCCTTGTTTAAATAGTAACACTCCCAAGGCTCTTTGAAGAATGGGTTATTAAATAGATAAAATTACTGAATCAAAGTATTAATATTCTTATTGGTATGCAAAATCTTTGTCAAGTGTGGCTTTCTTAAAATCTCTTTGTAATTTCTTTTCTTTCCCAAGCATGCAGCCAATAAAGGCTATGAAATTGATAAACTTCAATCATTTCTGTAAAGAAAAGATTTTTAGTCATGTATTAATAGCAAAGATATGGGATTCATGATGCATTTTTGAGCCCCATATGACATGGGTATTGACAGAAAGGACCTTCAAGGTACTTCCTCATGTCTCATGGAAGTTCTAAAAACTGCTAATGTGTGATGAGACCAAGTTAGAGCTGTCTGTCTACAAGTTCCCACACATTCTGGTTTTTACCTCGTTTTGATTGGAAGTGCCTTTATTCTCAGACTCTTCTTGTAGCAATCTTAGGCAGATATTTCATAAAATGTCTGTTGAAATCTAATTTTCTCCTTCATCTCTGTCATCTAAACCTTAGGGATTTTATTGACCTGAATTGTACCTTATAGCTACTGGTTAGGTTTGTTCCAAAAGGATATATGCTGTTTATTTCTAGCTTATATGGAAGCAGCCATCCTAGTGTATATTCATTTCTTATGAGAGATCAGTCATCTCCAGAAGCATAACTAAGGCATTCTAATTTTCAAAGCAGTCATTTCACAGAAAGGACCAAATTTTTACTAGAAGTGAGTGATACAATGATATCCAAAACATAGAGATCTACTCCGGGATTCTTTGTTTATTGTAGGCTGCCTGTTAATTTCTGTGTGTTGTACCTCATAATTTAAATGCAAAAGTGTTAAAAATAGCATTAGTAATATTCTTTCTTTTTCTTTCCTTCTTTCTTTCTTTCTTTTTTTCTTTTTCTTTTTTTTTCTTTCTTGCATTGTAGCTGAAATAAAAAACCACTCACCATTCCAAATGGAATTGCAAGAATTCTGTAGATAGATTTGATTCTCCCATTTCCTGAATTAAAAAAAACACCCAGCAACTATATTTTCATTCAGAAATATAATTCTTATGAACAAATATGCACAGTAATTCAGGTTCCAAAATGAAGTAATATTAAATTACCATTTATATCAAAATACAGAATAACAAGTACAACAATACACTTATTTTTGCTAATACAATGAACTATAGTTTCTTAATGGTTTAGTTATTAAAAAAAATAGAAATGTAGTCACGATTTTAGGCTTCTTTAGATTTTTAACTACTAGAAAATTTAGCACTATTCACATAAATGCAAGTCTTTCAAACAGCAATGCATGTTGAGATAACCATTATAAGCATACATCATTATTCCTAGCAGCTCAAAACAATATGGATTCAGTCATATCAACAGTTACATGAATGCTATACTCAGATTCAAGACATATAAAAAAAATCTGCCCCTATCATGTGTGCACAAACAAACTCAACTATAAAAATGGAATTTTGTTATTTGCTTGCTTTTGTATTTTTGCCTGTGCTCTTTTTCAACTGTGGCTGTTTTATTCTCCAATTTTGACTCCATTCCAGGAATCACTTCCTTGAAACTATCTTTACTAGCACATAGACAAGTTTTCTTCTCAGACTCTTATTTTTTAGAACAATCAGTAAATAACTTACATTTTTAAACACATGATTTCTTGAGATTAACTCTTATTTCTTTAATAATCCATAGCTATTTTTACAGTGGAAGCACTTTACAGTGGTAGCCTCTTTGAACAGTGTCTTTCCTGCCACGTTCCTTCGAAACTTTCCATTTTTATAGCTTTTTCAGCCTTTAATGGAAGTTACTCATGCTCAGATTATGAACTGAGGTCTTTTAATATACAGTAAATTCTCCCAGGAGACCTTTTTCTTGCCGCACTCAGGGGAATACAGATGTCAACCTGTGTCTTACTGCAGCCTCCCTGCCAGTGGCTCAATAGATCAATGGTGTGCCTAACAGGAAAACTACTTTCAGTAATGTGATGATTTTGAATCCAGATAAAGTTTGTTGTACTCCCAACATTTATGCTGTGATGCCTGGGTGCCCTGACTACACTGCATTGGAATAAAATCAAGCTGTGCAGCCAGCAGTACCCATATTTAGCACTGCAAGCTCCTTCAGTTTCCAGAAGCACTAATTTTGGAATGACTACTAATCTTGTGCTGTTTCAGCTTGTTTTCTGTTCCTTTGTAATGCAGTAGGACTGCTGCTTACAGTTGCAAACTTTCAGATAGCCTGATCAGTAATGGGAATTAGATTTGAGAGTGATTTTTTTTTGTATGTTCCTAGATGAGACAAAACAGAATTCTCTTTCTTACCATAATATTTACTGGGAGAGCATTTGTATTCAGCTGCAAGGAAATCGTCTTCCTGGCTGATCATATTCTAGTTCTTTTTTCCCCAGTCAGATGGGCTGTTCTGCACACTGAACAGTACTTCCAGCACAGGATTTTAGCTCTAAAAGGTAAAATCACTAACAGCAGAAAGAGAAAGAAAAGAGAAATGGTTTACGAAGGCAATACACTAATACAAAATTCTGATACCTATTGACAGCATATAGTGGATTGCGCAGTAAATATGCTGAATTGTTTTTAAAACTTGGGGGAAAAAACGTAATTAATCAGTTGCATAATTGCACCATCCACTGAGTCTTGAGGCAGATGACAAGTACAGCTCTTGAAGATACTTTTACAGCCTCTGTTCAGGCACAGACCAAGATCAGTCTACTTTAAATTCACAGATGTGAAGTTACCAGTGCTGCCAGGAAACCAAATAACTTATTCTTACTGTGAAGCTGTGGAATGATTTGAAGAAAATGCTGAGATTGCACATGAAAGACTCTGTATTCTCAGGCAGTTTTGTTGACTACCAAATTAGAGAGCCTAGGAAGAAACCACTGCTACTTCTTCAATTTTTCTTCTTTTTCTGTTGTTTCTGTTGTTGTTTTGTTTTTATGGGGTTTGGTGGGGGGGGTCCTTTTTTTGTAATTTATTTCCTTATGGAAGCAGGAATATTAGTTCTGAGTTGAAGGCTAGAAAGGCCTGAAACATAAAAGTTAATTCAATACAGGAAAAAGTACTAAACTAAGTTCATAAATAGCCTCTATTGTAACCACAAATTGATGTTCCTTGGTAAAAGACATCACTTTTGCAAAAACCCATGTTTTTGCAGAGCTGAAAGAATGTACATATACTTATTTCTCACTTAATCCTTTTCACCTTCTGTTTCTTTTCTCTTGCATATTCTGTTTCTAACCGGTATGGGGGAAGGTTTGTCATCCTACGCACAGTTCTTCATCTTTCCCTTTCTTAATGTGGAAAAGGGAGAACAACAACCTTTTGAACCAACATAATATATCACTTTATTTTCTTATCTCTTCATTTTTGCCAAACAGTTTCATTAGGAACAGATTTGTTTCAGAGTCCATATGGTCATATAACATCACTGTGAACACTCAAAGGCTACTGAATTAAATCCTGGCTCCAGTGTATGTGGAACCACCGCTTTTGTGAGAGCACAGTTTCACCCATTCCCCTTAGGAATGCTTTATATTTAGAAGTTGCCCAAGCACTTGGTGACTTGTGTTCTCAAAACTGTAGCTGGATTTTGCTGAGCTAGTTTTCGATTCTAATCTCCCCATACTCGGAGATTTAGTTATTGCTTCCTCAACAGAACTTCTAATGACAACCTTTAGGAGCTGGAATAAAATCTAAACAAAATAGCTTCAAGCTGCTAAAACCACTCCTCTATTCAAACTGAACACCTGCCCTCTACTTTGATTTCATACTTGCAAATGTACTATGGACTGAATGAGGAGGACATTAAACATGAAAATTTCTCCATTTCAAAAAAATGGGACTTTGAACTTAAGTGCCTGCCCATTATTGACAAAAAGTGCTGTCAGTGAGAATAAACAGTGAGAAATGCAATGTCAAGGCCTCTTTCGAAGTTTCATAACTTCACTAGGTTTGATAGATAGGTAACAATTCTAAAGTATAAATTTTTTTCACGTATATTAGCACGTTAACTTCTATAGTATGTAGCTATGCAGTTTGAGTGAATACAGAAACATTCAATCAACTCAATATTCTGTTCTCTTTAATATGCCTGCATATCTTAAGACTTCCTGTTTTGAAGAGATTGGGCTGGAATTCACCGAGACTCTGAAAAGACGTCAAGGAGTTCCACAGCATCAAATGCTCTGAAATCTGTCTTTAACAACATTATAAATCTGACATGGACAATTTATCAATTTAGCAATGACTTCAGTGGAAAACCTTGCTAAAATGCATTATTTTGGGTGTTTTCTAACTAGGAAATAATTCTCCAGGTCTATCCAAGGTTTTTCCAACCTTGCTTGCCTTACATTACATAGCAGATACTGAAATCATCTTAAACCAGTCTATTGAGAGGGAACTGTGTGATGCCAAATTGTTCCTTATCCTTACAAAAGATAACAGAAACATGAGGGATATATTTTTTCCTCTTTTTTTCTTTCATAGGTACAATTTTCTTCCTGCTTAGGTTCCAAGAGGCAACCAGTACATCTTGGAAGTTTCTTTCCTGTCCTTTCCTTTCTTCTTTTTTATTTCTTTTCCTTTTCAGAGCAGAATAAATGTCAGCTCCAGACTTCATCACAGGGAACTCAGGTCACCATTTAATAAATCTTTTTCTAAGAGGCTTAAAGATGCATTTCCCAGACAGAGCTTGAGAATTAGAAGAGCAATCATGGCATGATGCTGTATACCTATATTCCTCAGAAAGACTTGAAAGCGTTTCTGGGAATGCACTTTTGAAAATCCAGCCTGCTTGATTGTGAGAGACTGCTTTGATCCACATGGCAATTTGGATCCAAAGTGTAGTACTTTAAAAGGTGGTGCGATCTTCCATCTTTTCTATAAAGAACCTTCATATGAAGCTTAGGCTTTTATGGAAAGTTGATCTGTTTACCTTCTAGGATTTTATTGAGGAAAAAAGCAGGAGTAATGGGTTAGACAAATCTTTATATTTGTAAATTATGAGCCTGGATACCTACTGTCCCTATTTTTAAGACATAAACAAAGTCCTTACATTTCAGGAAAATATTGAGATGCATTCTTTTATGATTTGGCTGAAGACTAATGTAACTGATTTACATACACGGGTTCTTCAGTAAGATTTGGATCACACCAAACAAAACCAGTAATAATATTTTATATTTGAGGTTTTTGTTTTTTAAAAAATAATATAAAATTTAGACAAGCAAAAGTGGTCATGCAAGTAACTCATCTATGCATATGTATTCTTCCAATGTGTTGCACAAATATTCTTTAAGGAAGAAGTATGCAAAGTCTAAAGAAATCTGTTGGATTCCCTTGTATTTTGTACCCTTTAGCATGCCTCACTTTTTCTTTTCCAATTCAGACAAGAAATGTAGAGGCCCCTGAGTACTAACTAAGTCTATTTAAGTCATCATTAACAAGTCTGCAACATAAAGTGAGGCAAGTCTCCCTCTTCCTTGCTCTGCCTTCTCAACCTCCATGTATTTTACATTAGTATTTTTTCACCTGCTACAATGTGTGTACCAGGATCTTCCTTCTCTATCCCTGGTCCTGAGCCATTAGAAACAAATTCAATTTCTTAAAGGAAGGATAGTACAGGAAGAAGTTAAATGACAAATTATAATGTTTATGATGAAAAGACACCAATATGCAGACAGTAAGAGTAGGACTACAGAGATTTAGAGATGTATGAGAACTATGTTACAAGAAAACTTGGGCCTCAGTTCCGGTCTTTTTGAAATAATTGGAAAAAAATGTGTCTGATTACACTGGAAGATGGATCAGACCCTTAAATATGCTACTATAACTCTTCTTAAGACCTCTAAAGCCTGTGTTAGGATCGCAATTCGTGTCTGTCTACCTCAGGAATAAGAAGTGTATATTTTCACAGTGGTTGAATGTATATTTCATTGATTTAAAATGTGTTTTGCAAAGCTGTCCTTGTCAGCTGTAGACTGATATATTTATATGCACTTCCAAATTCTGTTTAGTTAGCTGTAAAGAAAAAATCTATCTGCACTACTACAGCAGGTTGTGTATATAGACATAATTTTACTATTGTCACAGCCTCAAGACTGTTTACTGAGAGGGTTATGAAATAATAACTTTTTTTTAATGATTCTAACCTTGACATTAATTTAGGGAATGATTGAAAATACCTAGAACTGAAAAGACACCACCACAGCAAGAAAAAAAAGAAATTAAACAACTACCCCACACTTAAAAAATGTCTAGAATCTTTTTCTTGTGTATACATTTTTATTTGTATAAGGGAACCAATATTATTCTTTTTTCCTTTCAAGCTGTATTTTCAAACTCCTTAAGAAGACCTAGAGATCTTAGTAACTCCTTGATAATGCAAAGTAAATGTATTTTTAAAATGTAGTCCATTCAGTATCAATAAACAATTCTTAGTTCAAATCTGCCATCTCTGTTCAGTGTATTAGACAACACTGATTACACACAAAAAATGACATCAGAAGAACCAAAAGCAATTAATAAACTATTGTATATCTTCTTGGTAACACAGTATGACAGAATTAACTTATTAGCTATTTAATTGCTTTAAAAGAAATGTGAAGTTTTCTAAAGTTTGGTGGCTAACATGAGGTTTTTACGCATAGATAACCCCTGAAAACTGAGAAAATACTCTTTCACTTGAGAATTCAATAGACACTATTAACACTTCCAGCAACCCTGCAAACCTATCACCCAGTATGTGCTAGGCTTTATTTCTCTTGCTGTAACTTTTTTTATGTCTATAAAACTCAACACAAGGAGGCCATGCGACATATTTTTCTTTCTCTCTCTCTATATTAATTTGAAAAATATATATCTACCAAGCAAGAAGTTGTGGAAAGGTCATATTACCTTACCAAACAGATGAATTTCTGTTGGCTAGCATGATTGTTTCAAGGAAAATGCAAACCATCCAGGGAAAAGGCTGATAACATATTTTCACAAGACCCCATGCTTTTTTTATAATTCCACTGACAGAGCACCTACTACAACAGAAATAAATACAGCAAGTTTCTAGCCATCTCCCTGTCTCCTGCCATTCACACCCTGTGCCTTTTCCATCTCTGATATGCACCACTTCACCTTTTTTCCATTATTCCCCAGTTCCCCTTTGTTGTTTTGATAACAGTGGAAAAGTTCCCTTTCAAATTTTGAGATATAATCAGCAATTATAAAAATATCCCTCTCTCTGCCATTAAATTAAAGGGAAGAGGAACATGGTCACAGCACCTTGGTCCTCAGTTCAGAGTTTTGAGCTGCAGCCACTACTGTGAGTTTGAGCTTGTGCAAAATACTTCATTATTTTCATCCTCTCCAAAACGGTGATTGAAAGTTTTCAAAAGCTTTGTAGAGATTTTGGTGGAGGGAACAAGACACACTAGAATGGGAACATATCTTACCTACCTTGGAGACTTTCTCATTAGCCAGGATTCCTAAGGGGATTAAATCTGGCACCTCACTTTCTGCTCCTACCTCCTTTAGAGTCCATCAAACCAAACTGGACACTTAAATCCAATAGACTGAGTTTTCTTTCCTCTCTACATAGCCCTCTCATGCTTTTTTTTTTTTCTTTCTTTTCATCTTTTGTTTTCTTTTTTTTTCTATTCTTTAATAAACAAAAGTGAAGGCTACCCAAAGAATCTTGAACACAATAACACAGTTCTTCTCTTTAATCTTTCTTTGGCAACATATATGGTCAAGTCAGAGGTGAATTTTGCCACTACTAATGAAAGCAAGCTGAAGCTCATATCTCTTTTCTGAGCTAATTTTCAGCATGTCCAAAGTGGTTTTGCAGGTATTTGTTCAGCTGTCAATACTTTTTTATCACTAGCTAAACTGTAGTTTATAAGGACTAAACAAGCATCTTTTAAAAACCAGTATTTTAGAGGGAAAAAAAAATCCAGGAAAAAACAATTAATTCTTCTTTCACCATTTTAACTTCTCATATGTGGTGTATGATTAAAAAAAACCCTCCAAAAAGAAATACTTGGACAATATTGTGCTATTCAAGAACAATATTTAGCGAAAAGCTTGCTGTCAATAGCTTTTTCTGCTACTGAAAAACATGAAATATATTCTTGCAACTGTCAAACAACTATACTGTCTCAGAACATCCTTTGTAGCTCTTCCAAGTTCTCAAAATTACCACTAGTTATCTAGGAGGCAATCAAATTTTGAAATATGGGTTTAATTCTATTTTCCCTGTTACTATATTGACAGAAGAACAATAAAAACTCCACCTGGAACTTGAAGTAAACTCCTCTGGTAGAGTGAAAGCTTTGCAGTTCAAAGGTGCCCCCATAGAGAAATAAAATACAACCGAGGAAATGTTGAAGCAATGCACTTGTATTTCTTCACATGTTCAAGAGATACTCTGACTTCCTGGAAAAAAGCAATTAGTTATGCATTGGACTGATAAATGCAAACCTCCACTACGTGCATTGTAAAAAAAAAAAAAAAAAAAAAAAGGCCTACCATGAAACACAGCCAGGCTATTTCAGCAGGTCAAAGAAAGCTGCTTCTTCTGGATTGGGTTTTTTTGTTGTTGTTTTGTGTACAGGTGTTTTTTGTATTTTGTTTGTTTTGTTTTGGGGTTTTTTTTGTATCTGGTCTATATTTTAAGGCTCATGACCTTACCATGTTTCTCATCAACTTGGGTTTTTGGTAATGTAAGACCTCATATTCAAAGAAGGATTGAAAATCTTTGGAAAGAAGTAAACTGTAACTTGAATAAAAGAACATGTTGTATGAACTTCAGAATATCAGGATTCGCAAAATTATTCTTTCATTATTTTTCTGCCTCATCATTTGTCCTAAAATACTTATTTATATTTTATTGTTGTATTTCAGAAGCTAATAATTTGGTCTCAAATTGTACTTTGATTTTGTATAATTTCTATTCATAGTTTTCAACTGTGAGAACTGTCTCATATTACTTTATGATTTGCTCTTCAATCCAAGCCTGATAGACCATTTACTGACTTGAACATTTCACTTTTTAATTTTTAAAAGAAAGGTTGACCATACATTTTTAGGTTTTCAAATATGCTCAGTGTATAATTAGTTTTCAATTTCCTTGGGTCAAAGGTTTAAGCTACTTTTTTTCTTTGAAGCAGGAAACAATTCAAGACTTTTCTCTATTTAACACTTAGTTGGCTGCTCTGGTTGAGTTGTTTTTTATTCTGCTTTGTAAAACAAAATTTTCAGACTTTAAAAAATTAGTCTAAAAATTTCCAGTTTTTCAATTGGATCTGAATTGGCATCTACTCTTTTCCCTTCCTGGTCCAAACCTTTCATGGAATAACACAAACATTTTTCTCCTCAGGATTAGGGTGTATCTTCCCGAAGTACATGATAACCTTGAACCTGTGCTTTAAATTTCTATTTTCAAGCACCCAAAATCAATTCTCTGAAGGTTCAACCTTATCATTCAGATCTTTAGATAATGGGATTGCAAATAAGTTTCCACACTTGCACTACGTCCAACCCTATTTATATTATTTACTTCCTGTATCGTAGGCTACAGAGACATTCAGACACAGATTGTGGCATGGTGCATAATTTGGGTTTTCTAAAATTTTGTGACTTTATATTATGACTCTAAACTCTCAGCTGAAATCAAATATTTAAAAACAATATTTAGAGAACAGAAACACACAAGTATTTGTACTATTTTAAAAGTTCGGGTTATCATCTTGTCCTCTACCTTCCTCTCTAGAAACACACGGGGGTTACTTGTGGATCCTATGTAATATCTGCCAGACTTACACAGACAACTCAAGTGCTCTGGGGTGTTTCCCAGGCCAGTAAATATCATTATCTATGAAAATAAACTGCAAACATACTATTTAGCCCATTGAATCCTCCTCTAGGTTCTCTAAACTCCATCATATACAGAGTATTAAAAGTCAATATATCTAATGTCAAATCCTATCAAAAGTGTAAAAACGAAGTTCCTGATAGTGAATGTTTATAAGAAAGTGGCTGATGGTATCTTCACTAAATTTCAGTCCTTTACCTTGACTTTTAGCTAGTTCTGATGAAATGAGGTGTTCACATGAGATACGAAGAGAAAGAACCTCATCCACATCACTGAACAGGCTTTATACAAAAGTATATGAAATTTAGAAAACCATAATTTAAGCCTAGGAATTACAGTTAACCAATCATTCAATTAGTATGTCTTTAATTATTGATTTAGTAAACTATAACTATTTATTATTAATTTGATATTTTAATGTCATTTAATATTCAATAGCCTTTATTAATCGCTAATACTGATGAATTCATTCTTAGAGAAAAGACTCAAACTGCAATGTAAATTTTGTCAAGTCCTTTGTTACGTGAGATGGAAACCAAACACACACACACACACACACACACATACACAGACACATGGTTTTATCTGGGATACATAATTAAGGACTGATGGTATTAAATTTTGGACTGCATTCGACAATAATTATTTCCTCTCTAGAAATTTACATAATTTTTACGATAACCTTATGTATCTGTTGACCTTACCAAGATATTTTCCACACTTTTATTAAAAATATTCAATTTTGCTTTGCAGTATTTCTTTTAGGTTCAGCACAGTCTTGTGGCTCTCCTGTAATATGAAAGGTAATTTTATCCTGTGTGCAAGATTTTGAAGCAATTTTAGCATTAAGTGCTACTGAAACATATGGCCCAATGTTTATCTTGTCTTATGCAACATCAGTTTTACATAAAGTATGCTTTCCTGAAGCTGTTAATCTTATGAGACACTGTTTATTTCACACAGGTTTTTTTACTCCAATATTTTGGAAGTAGAAAACCAGTTTAACATGAATCTTCATGACAACTGGAAATGATTGTTACTTTGCTGCTTGGAAAACAATTAGACTGACACCTTAGGATCAACCCAGCACAAGAGGTTTTCCTTCTAGGTTGTTATGAATGGTAAGGAGTCTGTTGAAAACAAGGTTTGTGTTCCCAGCCCAAGAGAAACATAAGTGAGTTGTGCAATAGAACTGGTGGGAATCTTAGCTCACCTGCATCACTGATTGAGACAAGGTCCCAGACTGTCTATTGCAATTCTTTTCCAGCGACTTGAATAATTTCCTATGATAATAAAACATAAATGATAAAGAACTCACATATTTATTTCCCATGGCTGAATGGAATTTCTGTTCGTGGTTTTTTTTTGTACTTGTAGTACAAAAGTTTATAAGACAAAATCCTTAATTTTCTGGTCAATGATAGTTAATGCTACAATGGAAAAATTTTTTACACTTGTACAAGAAGCCCCATGGGAATTGCATGTGAACTTCCCATTTAAATTAACACTAAGAATCCCATATAGGTGGTTTTATTCTTGGTGTTGAGCACTTTAACTGTCAGTACCACTCTGTATGAAGACGTCCAGTTTTTGAGATTCTTTAAAAGGCAAGGTAATAAACTTAAACTAGCAATTAATATGTCATTTATACCACACTGCCATTATTCTGATACGCAATTCTAAAACTATAAACTCATTTTTTATTTTAAGTACATTGTAGTAGATATTGAAATCAGAATTATTTTTTCAAAATTAAAGCTGTAACCACATCATCTTTGATGATATCTGTAAATTTAGTTCAGTTCTTTAAAAAAAGTGGGCTTATTAATCAAAAGATAAAACTAACCAGACTAATTTTTTTTGGTTTGTGGGATTGTGTTATAAAAGATGAAGTTCTGAAGAGGAAAAAAATATTTTCATTCTGTTTTGTCTCAAATTTCAAATACCATTAGATTAACATTTGAAATAGTTCTTCTCATTTTCTCATATCTGAACGCTGTACAAATGCCAGAGACAGCTTTGCCATTTAAATGTGGTCAGTGTTTATTATTCTATATGTATATTGATGATAATAATGATTAATCATAATATTGAGCATCTTTGGAAGATTCCAAAGGAATCTAAAAAGCCCAATGAATAATCTCATCTTCTATATATGGGAATTGGAGGCACAGAGGGGAAAAGTATTTGTCCAGAATCTCACAGTAAATCACTAACAGTGTGATAACTAGTACAGAGATTTCCTGAGTCATATCTCTCTCTGCTTTAACCAGAAAATGATCCTGGCCATGTGAACAAGGAGGTTGAAACATACACATTTAAAATAAATATTTTCTGTAAGCAGAATGCTTTGTTTAAAATTATGGAATTTGGGGAAAATGCATCTTTTTAAGTGGATAGATTCACTGAGAAAATGGGAGTAAAATAGGGAAAGATATGTTTTTATTTTTAGAGATTTATTTCTCAGTAATGAACTTTCTAGAGGTTTAAAACAAAAGAGGTCTGTCTTTAGCCTTTAACTGGTAACTATATTAGAGTACACAATAAATGAAGTCAGGTGGATGTCTTCGTATATGGCAAAGTAAATTTATTTGGAGGTAAGATAAGAACTTCTGGAAGAGTATATTTGAAATTAAAATTGTATTTTTTAAAAAGCATTATATCTACTCATTATCTCAAACCGCAAACAGCAATGAATTTATTTCCCCCTTCACTGGAGACCCATTTATAAGAAATATGGTGGCACAAACATCTCTCAATTTTTCTTCAGAATTGTTCCTTTGGGATACAGAATTAAGTACATGAAATTTTATTGTTGATTTACATCTAGAATTTCCCATGTAGTTTTTCCCTGGAGACCAGGTACTGACCCAAACTGAAAGCTCCATAGTTCTATGATTAAATTTCCTTTTTATATAATATTTTCTCCCATAAATATTTGTCAATTTTTCTTGGACACAGGTATAAGTTTTTTGGAATAAGCATTGCATAAATGGATTGTGATGTGTTGGGAAAGTTTTTACTGACTTTAGTGAGCTTTTAAAAGCACATGACTAAAGTTTATTGCTGTACATCAGTATTGGTGTTACTTTCATCCCCTCTCCTTGTTCCATTGTAGTGCTATGTGTTCTCTTACACGCAACCTTCCTTTTTGCTTATGTCATAAGGGTAATTGTAAGCTTTTCCCTTTTTATTTATCCATTTAACCTAGATTCCCACCTTCCTTGATCATCCAGGAGCTTATCAAGGAAAAAAAAATAAAAGAGAGGAAAATAAGATATCTGGTCTGAAAAATAAAATTTAAGACCTGGAAAAACGTCTGTTTGTTTTGTAATTTTTAA
Organism: Origma solitaria; assembly: GCA_013397895.1. Classification (NCBI taxonomy): domain Eukaryota; kingdom Metazoa; phylum Chordata; class Aves; order Passeriformes; family Acanthizidae; genus Origma; species Origma solitaria. The sequence continues at coordinate 161,404 of VZRL01002857.1, forward strand.
TTAAGCAAGAAATGCTCTGTCATGTTTGCTTTTGAATGTTTCTTCATATCTCAGTCCTGTTGATTTACCCTGAATAATTTACCCAGCTTTTTGCAATACAGGGAAAAGTACCATGTCATTCAGAGAACCAAAAATCGTAATAAAAGGAGCACATCAGTCTTATACATGTATAGCAGCACTGAACCTATGGCACCTTATCTAACTTAGCCCATGACTACACTTGAACCATAATTAGTAGTAAATTAAATCAGTGGCATGAGGAAATGTAATTGCAGTATCTTCTCATTTATGTAGAAGACATAGCTTCTGTGCTAAATTTTCTAAAGTTCCTAAATATAATAGAAGACTGTGGGTAGAGTTGGATGTGTTGTTCCAGCTGGTGTTGATCTCGGTTAAGAGGTGACCACAGCCTACTGACAGCTCCTCATTACCATCCCACACACTTACTGCCTGCTGCAGACTGATAACATAACTGCAGAGGTAGCTGCTTCCTATTGCAGTTTACCTTCAGCAGTGTCCTTTTTTTCCTTGTCACCAATTTTTGTCACAATCAAGGGTGGAGTTGAACATACTAAGATGTATCTGAAGACCTTACCTGAATGAGAATCTGTGCCTTTTTACTAGTTTGTTTGAATGTCTGCTTAGTTAATTTAGTGCAGAATACTGTACAGAGTTGTTTATTCCAATCTGAATCTTCGCAGTATGGACTGAATGGCTTTCTATCAGAGGTATACATAAGGGGACTCATGTCAATGGAGGAGTATCATATGGGCTGTTGGATCAAAAGATCATACATTTGGCTAAAAATACTGATCCAACACTACTGTAAAATAGATGAATGGGCCTCTTGCAAATGCAGTTTATCCCATTCCAAGAAATATGACATTATTATTATTTGGAGGTTAGATGACATGCATTCCACCACTAAGGTGCTGAAGATTAACAGATCACCAATCTTTCCGTGGAGGCTTTCAACCAGATGAAAATTGAATTCTCTTCCTGAAAACAGAGCAAACTTTTAAATGGATCTTTATACTACGAGCCTAAAGTTGAAGCACAGTCAAGGTGTTTAAACTGAGTGAGCTGGATCTCACTCCTAAAAATTTATTACTAAATACTATGTTACCTGTACCTGTTGACTACAAACAGTGTAGACACTGTACCCCTCAGAATGTTACACAAGGATCCTGAATATTCCATATCCAACAATGTAAAAAACACTGACATGAAGTTGTAACCAAATGTTAGTACTCCTGCCCTTTAGGCTAATTAGGGTGTTAAACCAGAAATCCTTTCCTGCAGGAAATCATCAAATTCTCAACTTTTTAAATGAGCACAAGGAGGACTCACACAGTTTAAACTAGACTATGATGTTGTTGTGTATCTCATAATTTTTTAGTGAGGTATAAGAGGTTCATCCAGAATGATGCGTTTGTCTTCCTCTCTTCAAGGCAATAGACCTGTATGTCTCTTTACAAGGCAGCTTCTTTTCTTACAAGTGGAAACTAGTGATGGATTAGTTCCTTGGTGGCTCAGACATTCCTGAAGAATGCAAATGCAGTACTTGCAGAAAGTCACATAAAAAAAAAAAAACAAAAAAAAACCAACAACAACAAAAAAAAACAAATACAAAATATGAAAGGGGAGGGAAAGATGGTAGGGCAATGAGTGATTTTGAGAATCTATTTTTAAAAACTTTGCAAGGTGAAGGGCATTTTGTGCTCTGGTTGATCTTTATAAATGTAGAGAGGTAAACACAGGGGAGGGAAAACAAAACAGAAGTTCCAGACTGAGCCAATTTAAAAATGTAGTGAGTAGAGAGCCTCCTCCAAGACAGATGTTAAACAAGTCATGGAACATCAGCTGTCTGAAGTTAAAGAGTTTTCTGAAGCTGCACCTGGTCATTCATATTAAAATACATGTCTGCACACACTTGGAGCAAGTAAACACAGCACAACACCAATGAGAGATACTCCAGCAGAGACATATATACATTCCATGGCAACTGAGTGAGTTTAATGCAATTGAAATTGACCTGAACATTTTGCCCGATTTTGACCCTAAGGGGGTATGTATTCATCGTAATGAAAGCTGAGTATCTTGCCAACCTTGGCCCTAGACATCTAAGTTTAGGCCAACAGTTGGAAGAAGTTGTTTAGGGAGGAAGTTAAAATTGTTCCTTCCCAGAAGGAGGAGCAGTTGAAGGATCAGTCATGCCATTGCAGTGACATGATTATGCAGACCCTGATTACTCAGATAATATGCTGTTAGATGATATCATGACAGCCTGATATAGACAGATGCAGTGAAAACATTGTGTTCTTATAAAAATATTTGTATAAGGGGTTTTATTTTTCACATGAAAATTATACTAAAACATAAAAATATTGTCTTTGCCAGTAGTGAGATATTCTCTTGCCAAGACTAAAGGCCAAAATGGAAATTATGTGACAATCCAGCACTTTCTCATAGTGAAATGGGGTGTCATTTCAGAATACCCTTATGACCTTTGAAACACTAGATATTTTATGCACTAATTTGCCTGGTATACGTTCATTTATATACAGCACACCTTCTTTTCACTCCACCACTCACGTCTCCTAGAACTAGATGACACCTTTGTAAATAAATTGCAGAAGTTTAAGGAAAGTCAGGCTACATTCTTCATACATTTCTTTACAGTATGCAAACCACAATTATCATTCTGCTTAGCTGACCTTAGTATCTGCAGGGTCATTCTAAAATGACCCTCTTCTAACCTGTGCTCTAGAGGCTGATGGCACCTCTTTATGCCTTTTTCATGCCTGGGGCACTTTCTGCTTTTTTATATTAACTTTGCTCACCTGCTGTGAAAAGCCTAAGCAAAACTGTTTAAAAAATAAGATTATCATTTTCGGTGTTATGCAAATGATGTCAAAGTCAAACCTTGGATAACCTCAGCTTAGAGGTTAGAGCCAAGTCTCCCCTTTTCTGGTGATTCATTAGTGGAACCAGAGGCCATGAGCTCTCCTTCTCCTCCAGGCTATCACCCACCTTTGTCCATATGGAGAAAGTCTTTCTGAAAGTAGATTTTTATATAGCTAGAGCAGTTCAAACTTGACATTGTCTTTAAGCACATTCTAAAAGACAAGTTGATATTGAGTAACTACAATTTCTGACTAATTGGGAAGACGAATTTATATTATGAAGCATGTCTCAGACATTCCTCTGACTGTTAAAATGTCTCAAATCATGTCAGTTTTTAAACCTTTTCTCCACTAACAAGCTTGCAGCATTTTGTCAAGTTGCTCAGTTTGTCCAGATAGAATGACAGGTCCCTCACAAAATCCGTTGTAAGTGCAAATAAGAGTTTAAGAAGAACAGGAGTTGCTAAAATGAAGGGCAACCAGGACCTGTAATGTTTTGTAAAGAATTATAATCTACAATTGTGTCACATGAAAAGGGGTTATTTACTAGACTCGTAGTATTTAATTTGTCTATTAGTGCCCCAAGAAAGCTGAGATCCTTGTGCCCAACCAGTCTATGTGTGTCCTGTTAAGGGGACCATTCAGTGAGCAGTCCTGCTGGAGAGGAGGGTGGTTCGACTGATTTATTCAGGGAAATATACCAACAGCATTAGGGAGACCCCTCAGTGGGTCTTCCTCTTTATATGAGTATGGTATTCACTGCTGGCAACTGCTAAGTGCCCATGAGGGACTCACACTAACAGTTTATGTAATGACACTCTTTATTCATATAAAATTGTAACAGCTTAAAGTTCAAGTATCTGACTGCAAAAACATATTCAAAGAAATATACAGACAAGCTCTAATCCCAAGTAAAATGATTCAGTGTGGACAGAGTATGGTTATTACCCAACAGACATCCCTACAGGGGAGAAGACAAGTTCAGCTTGTCAGCTGATCTGTGCAGTTAGAACAGAGTGTTCCCTGACTTTTACCCCATTCTCAATTTTATAGTATTTCTTTATGTTTAGGTGGAACTTGAGTGACTCCAGTCAAGCATACCTTTGTTACTGGCTGGTGTAAAATTCTTATTTCACTTTTAAAGATACAGTTAAAAAAATATAGAACCCATGCCTGGTGAGGGGCGGTGGTATCTTGTAGTCAGGTAACTTTGGGATGGAGTGTGGGTTAGTACTATAATTAGGCTGTAATGAGCCAGGTTAATCTGAGGAGAGTGATTTCACCACAGTTGCTGGCCCAGCAGCAGGGCACATTCTCCTCTCTCCCCCAGCAGTTTCTCAGCAGCAAAGAACCATTGAGTTCCCCTCCCTGCAAGGATTTCAGCAGAGCCTGGCCGCAGGCTGGCCTCCACTCCACTCCACCTCCTGTTCCATCCCCCTTGGCAGGTGCTGTGGTTGCAGACTGTGGGTGTGAGGAATCACCATGGAACAGGTTTTGATCATGCCAATCACATTCCATCCAGGGAGCAGCAACTGTATTTTACCCTATAATTCCAGTACTCTTATAATCTCTGTCCGGATGTGAATAAAATGTCTCAGTTTCCTCTAATGTTATCCCTAGACATCTTTCCACAACTTGTGACAGAATGGATTAAAATCTCTTTTTATGTGACTCCTTCAGTAGAAGTGGAGTTACATCTGTATTAAAATTACATGACGAAAGCAGTTTGCCTTTTGTTTACACAAGTTGTGTATGTTTCCTCAATTGCATCTGAATTAAAATCATTGAATTTTCAATGGAATAACCAAGAAGCAGATTTTCATTCAATGTCATCTTGCACCATAGCCCCTTAGGAATTTGTCAGGCCTTTTTAAACCTCTTGAACTCACTGAAAACAAACATTAACCATTTTGATTTTTGCATACCTTGTGTAGCTGGAAGGAATTACTGCCTGTATAATGCTTCAGGGATCCTTTCATAGATTCTATTATTGCTCATAGATTTTTGCCCTCATGGACAAAAGATCTCAAAGATATCTGAAATCAGAAGTGAGTTGCAATTGCAGTATCCTCTAACGTCATGTTTAATGAGGAAAATCCTGGTAGAAAGAAGTATTACATTATTTTCCCCTAACAAGTAATCTAGAACAAGTTCAGTTGCTAGCTGAGAAGAGTGGAGCCATGCCACAGTTATTTAAAAACTTGTCTTCACTCTGCTGCCCAGTAAATCAAGCAGTGGTAAGCAATCTCAAAAGGAAAACAAACACTTTATCCATGCACAGTGAAAGTGCAGTGTAAGCACCAAGCTGGTAAATTCTAGTGTCATTAATCTTTTTCTACAGGGTTCCCTGTCACCATCTCTGTGATGGCAACACATATTCAAGTCTGCATTGAGAATGAAGAACCACTTTGCATTGTTTTGAAATCTGTCTAGCTTCATGGTTGTAAAAATCCTCTTTTTTTTATGCTGGAAAAATCAAAACAACTGGATGATAATAGATCATACATTTAACTCATAGAATGTTTTTCACCCCTCCACCAACCAAAGTATTGTAGTTCCTTTTTTGTCTACCTCAAAAATATCCACTATTACTTTATACAAACTTACATTACAGTTTGGCAAGTCTTCAAGTAAAACTTTATGAAAACAAAGGTACATCTGTTTCATTTCCATTTACTGTATGCTTACTCTGGTGCATACCCTTTAGGTCCGAAACCCTTTCCAGTTGCTGCTACCTAAAAGTAATACCAGTTGAAGTGCTTAATATCCAGACTTTTATTAGCTAAATGACATGCAAATCATGTGGTTATACTTTCATTACAAAATGTAACCTTTTCCTCAGCCCTCCGTCAGGCTGTTCCATTCTCCCCAGCCATAGCCCATTTTGATCTCCCGAGTGGAAAGGTAATGTAAATATAACAGAAAAAACAACAGCACAAAATGTATTAAAATCTTAGAATTATATCACCTGGTGGATTATCTGTGTAGAGTACTAAATCTCTTCTTTTCTAATGTGCTGTCAGAGTTGACGTCATTGAAAAAATTAATTGAAGACAGATGAATCACAGGATATAAGTTATATCATGCTTATTGTTGGATAGGCAATACGGGCACCACTGAGTTTTGGAGACCATTCTTCTTTGTCTTCTTCTTCTTCTTCCATAAAATGTGCATAAAAAATTTAAAATATGAGTAGCCAGACTTTAAAAAAATGAAAAAAACCAAATCCTAGTAAACCCATTCAGCCATTGAAGAAGGTAGAGGGGCTTTTCCTTTCTCAAGAGATATATTCCAGGTTTATTGTGAAAAAATAACTAATTACAAATATAGCATCAAGTCTGTCCATTACTGCAAACACACTTTGTCCTGGAAACAGAAGTAGGCGTTGGCAGTGGGTAAGCCCAGAAATTCTGAGGTTATGGGGAGGCAACCCATCTGTCCTCAACTTATCACCAGAGACACAACTGTGTATGAATGAATGAAATCAAGTTAGTGAAAGACATTCTTTGGGTAAAACTTGAGAATATAAGAAGTCATATTTGACACTTCAAACTCTGGAAAAATATACAAACAAATAAATAAAAGCTTAACACTTGACAAGATTGGCATTTTTTTTTGTGTCTGAAAATGCTCATCTGTGATGTAGATTAATCAAAGTTTATATGGGCACTAAATACAAAGACAACATAATAATTTCTTTCAGTATGTCCCAATGAATGCAAGGATCCAGAGCTCCAGACAACATTACCAGGATCAGCAACACCATGGCCTCCCATTTTTTGGCAAGTGATTCTTTTCTAATTTGAATTTGTACCATGAAACACCTCTTTATAAGTATCTATTAATTCCTTTATAAATATATATTAATTTATCTATAAATACATATGAATTATTACATTTGGGTCCTTCATGTCTGTGTGACAAGAATTCTTAGCCTTTGAACCTTTAAAAATATAATCAGCTCATAATTCTGGTGGAGGCTATGCTGACTTTTATATTTTTAATTTAGATATCTTAAATTAGTAGGAAGAGATTATGGTTGGAATACTGTAGAGTAGTTAACCAAGTAAAAAGGAGAAGGTTGGCAAGAAATATCAAATTAAAATTTCAGTTTGCCTGACTTACCAAACTGTCTAAATATTTCTCACCAAAACAGACATAATACATTAGCTTTTAAAAAATTTTATTTTGTTTTAAAATAATGAAATATGAGTGCAGTAGCAATGGAAGCAAATGTCAAAAAATGAAACTAACTTCATACAGTACAAATCAAATATGTGTCAATTTCCTACAGTTTTCTTTTCATTAAAAGTAATGTAATTCTTCATGATATGATAATACTTTGCACATACATATCCTAGCAAAATTCTTCTTTGATTTATATGGAAATATGACACATCTTCAGAGTAATGCAAAACAAGCAGTAGCTCTTCATTAAAAATATCTGGAATTCATAGAATTAAATGATAATAATGACAGCTCTCTTTGTAACCATCATGAAAACTTAAAGAAATACAGTTAATGGGACTAGGTTAGACCTAGTCTGAAGTAAAACTCATGACATAGGGAATATCTTAAACAATTCAGAACACTGAATCAAAGAGGTCTTCACAGAAGCCAAAGATGAATTTTTTATTTTTCCTAACTACCACTGTATTTAAAATTAAAATTTAAATTAAAATATATTCCTTTTATTGAATTGCATTTGAAAAGTGATTGTTGTGCACTGTAATCTTCATTGCCGCAACACGGTAAAAGGGGGGATAAAATTAACTTAGTAGACCACATGCCATAAAATATGTTGTCAGGGAATTAGGTCATACATATATGGTTATGATGCAAGATGGCATTTCAAAATGTTGTTCTTTAACAATAAAATGTTGGAAGAGCTGCAGTTAGAGAAATGCTTCAATGAAGGTAAGTTATAATGGTTCATTTTGCTTTATGACATTTTTTGTAGAACGTAATTCCAAAGAATGGAGAAAATTTTTTCTTTATTATTGCATTGCTTTTTGTCCTCAGAAGCGGTCTTATAGCATGAAAGAATATTAAATTAATGTGTTGAATTGTAGCCTGTGTCACACCATTGGTGAAGCTTCGTACCAAAGCCAAAGTCCGTGGTCAAAACCAGTGCAGCCAAAGAGCTCGGTGTGTTTTGACTGCATACTTGTCTTGTAGTCAGGTGTAAAGTCTGCTCACGTTTGCAAATGCTTTGGCCCTATTCTAATGCATGACAAACTGGTTTATATGGTGTCTGTGTGTACAGGAGTAGCTGGCTCACTGTTGAACTGCTGTACAATTGCAGTATGTCCTCTACCACAAGACTTATTCTGAAATTTCTGTTCCCTTGAAACCACAAAAAAGATGGCATGTTTGTTGTCCTGACACCTTTATTCTTCATACATAAGTCTGTAGACTATTTTTACTTTACTCTGTGTTAATATTTTCCATAATGAGGCTGAATCACTTCATTTAGTCAGTAGTTCTAGTTCATGGTTTGAGCTCTTAGCTGTGCTGGTGATGGAGTGTTCATCTAAATTTAAAAGAAGTATGGACTAATACCTGAAAAGGAAAGGGTATTTGTTGACCTAGTGTGAGCCCAATCTGAACCTCCAGACTAGACCAGGACCTTTAATTTTGTTCCCTACAAAATGAATCCAGTTCATAGACTCAATAAATTCTATGTGAACCAAAGTATGGATCATAGAATTTTTTTTTCAAAAGCACACTTCTGATGGGAAATGTTGCATTAAATGTTGATATTTCAACATGTTTATACATGAAATTACTCTAAAAATTGGAAACAGGCAAATTACGTAAGTTAAAATCAGCTAAAATATTCCAGTTAAAACATATGTCTGAATACAGCCTGGCAATCTAACATTTCGTAAGTATTACAACTCTGACTCCACACTACTAAACCCTGTATATTCAGTATATGGATTATAGATATAGAGAGTATATGGACTTTTTTCTCTGAGTAGTCTATGTAGTCTATATTTTTCATGGCACAGATACTAAATTGATTAAATTAGCTCATTCAATATGGCAGCTTCTGCAGCTGATAAAGCAGTTGGTCATAAGTCAAGTCTAAACGTGTGTCATGCTGACAAATCCAACAAGAATTTTAAATTTTGGCTGATCCAATAGAAAATGTTACTTCTTGGCTTTGTTTACACTCTGACAGTCAGTCTTTTTATATGGGAACATAAACTTTCATAAAATGAATTCAAAAATGTTTGTAAGAGCAAACTTTTATGTTTATATTTTTTATCAGACTTGAATTATTCCTCACAGATAACCAATATGTTTTTGCCATTTTAACATGCTAAACAGTGAAAACTGCTTACATCTTCTTTCTTGAATAGGCAATAAGTTCAGTCAGTAAGACCTGACTCCTTTTTAATAATAGTAAAAAAGGTCAATGCTGAAAAGCATTTTATCAAATACCAGCAAGAAAGTAGACTTTTTTTTCTCTTATTGAGAAAAAAAAGAATTCCGTGTATCTTTAAGGCTGGCAAAGTAGCATAAATAGTTGCTAGTTGGGATCAGCCTATACACCCCTGAAAGAAACGAAATTTCTAGAAGCAATGAACGCTGTAAGTTCAGTTTTACAGAGTGAATGATAGTATAGTTTGAGAAGACGTTAAGTTTAAAATGGAGTTGGGGATTCTGGAAGATGAAAAGCTCAAGGAAAATCCCTCAATGTAAGGTGGCCATGAAAATAGTAAATGCTGTTCCTAGACTACATTACACAAAAAACCTAACTCTAAATCAGCCAGGAAAAGGATAAGAAAACAGGACTCTCACACCACAAATAAGTTTTTTAACTACATGCTTTTCTAAAAGAAGCCTCCTTGAATCTTTGTTATTAGAACTAAATTATTTCTGAGACAGAGTACCAATGATTGAAACCTCCAAGGACAAAGAATTGAAAAGGAGCTTATATGTATTTCCACGCTACAGCAATGAATGTTTAAATATTCATAAACTGTAGAACCGTGTGAACAGAGAAAACATAGAACATCTCTTACATGCTCAGACTGTGTACCTCATACCGCCTGATAAGTGGGAGCTGTGGTTTCATTTTTCCTCAGGCAGCAATGACACTGTGGCTAGCTGATAACGTTTCTCCTAACACACAGCTAAAAATAGGGTGTACCATTCTGCACTGTCAAACTAATGCCTAATAAGGATTATTATCATTTTGCTTAAAATCTTTGGCATGCTCAAATAGGTAAAATGTTCTCAGACAACAAAATTATTTTTTCCCAGTAGTTTCAAAGTATTTTTGATTACCTCTACTCTGAAGGTGGTGTCATCATTTATTGTGACACCATCACAGGAAAATTGGTTTTTTCCTCTGGAAATATTATGTGAATGCTCTGAGAGTGATCATTGTCCTTGGAAGACACATTTTTTTGAGAATCTTAGAGAAGTTCCATCTACTTACATCAGAAAAGAGTATGAGATGACTGACCCAGATTAGTGATCTTTACATGATACATATCACAGAATCACAGAATCTGCTGAGTTGGAAGGAACCCGCAAAAATCACCGAGTGCAACTTCTGGCCCTGCACAACACCATCTCTGAGTCACACCATGTGCCTGAGAGTGTTGTCCAAATGCTTCTTGAACTCTGTCAGGCTGGTGCTGTGACCACTGCCCTGGGGAGCTGTTCCGGTGCCCAAACACCCTCTGGGTGAAGAACCTTTTCCTGATACCCAGCCCAAACCTCCCCTGACATAGCTACAAGTTGTCACTTTGGATCCTGTCACTGGTCACCAGAGAGAAGAGATCACTGCCTACCCCTCTTCTTCCCCTCATGAGGAGATAGTAGACTCCTATGAGGTCTCTCCTCAGTCTCCTTTTCTCCAGGCCAAGTAACCTCAGCCACTCCTCATTTGGCTTCCCCTCCAGACTCTTCACCATCTTTGCTGCCCTCCTTTGGATGCTCTCTAATAATTTCACATCTTTCTTACATTGTGGTGCCCAAAACTGCATACAATATTCAAGGTGAGGCTGCATAGACAGTGATGAGACAGAAAACTGTCTGATCTAGAAAATGTGTTAACAGAATTAAATATATGAAAAAGAAGTCAGAAAAATAAAAATGGAAATGAATGCAAATGACAAAAAAAATCAACATATTTTTGCCTTTCAATGTTGTGAGAATTTTGAAAGTAGTTGACACTATATCACCTGGAAACATTGACTCAAAGTTGTTCTATTTCAGTGACAATTTACTGAATCTGGTATCAGCATTGGTTGGTGGAACTTTATATCCGATACTATGCAGGAAGTAAATTTTGATAAAATTATGTCTCCTGGCCTTAAAACCTGAAATATAAGACTACTTCAAATTAGCCAGGCAGTAATATTCTTGCAGAACAGGACAATATTGTTCATATTTAGTTGAAAGCTTTTCATAATTGTAATTTTTCTGTTATGGTAAACCAGTGTAATGTGTCCTCCTTGCCTTGTACGTAATGATCATGATTACTAGTGGTATTTGGGACCTACAACGGAAATGTCTGTTACCTATGATATGAAAAGTAATGAAAGACATATTCTCTGTCCTAGAAAGTTGAGTGTCTATGTGGTGAATGTGTTGCAATGCACTCAACTCAAAGTAAACTTAATAAATTAAATTTAAGGAAATGCTAATCTACCCACCTGGGCAGAAAAAAAAAAAAAAAAAGTGTTTACATTCTTTTAATCCTTGATCCCTCAGAGATAACTTTTTGTGATATGTTTTGTGGTAGTCTACATAGATACATACTGAAGGCTCTTTAAGTATCATTCATAGGGTTCATACTGATAAACATCCTTTGTGGAAACTGAAGTTGATTTCCATGTCACCTGCTGAACATGGAAGAATGTATTATTTGTTGAGCAAAAAAGAAGAAGTCTTTGTTTAAGGATTCAGATGAGCTATATACCATCTATTTTATTTGCTGGAATAAGCCAGTGCAATGCATGCAACATGTTTGCTAACAGAGATATTTTTAACCAACAATGTAGCTGCTACTGAAAAATATTAAGCTTATAAATTAAAAGAGTATAATTTTCACATTATTGGATCACAGCTGAGAAGGTTAAAGGTCTATATGTCTGGCTGTAATCTTGAAGTATGAATGCACACTACCCTCTCATTTTAGAACATAGGAAAATGAAGGATTATCGTTTATTTTTCAGCAAAAACTGCAGATTTTCAGGAAGCCTTAATTCTTTTCTTCTTCTCCCACTAAGATACCTATCCTGTGGGGACAAATTGAATTTCTGGTTTATTTCCATCAGCCATGGATATTTTTGATAACTGCAAATGTTGACTTACATCTGATGGAATCTCCAACTCAGCTAAATTGTATCCTATGCTATTTATTTATTAATCTTTCTCTTTTAATTATTAATGATCTTACAATTGCTCTAAGCAAAACAATTTAAAAAGTGATGGAAGCTATAACATCAAAAGTATGATAGATAGTTGGACCAGTGAAAGAAAAACAACTCTGCAGGAGAGTGTGATGACAGATAAACATTAATTATTGTTAATCAAAATCAGATCAAGTTGTAGCTATGCCAATAACTACCACCAATATAGTGGGGCAGAAGAAAAGGAGCAAATACTGCAGAACTCAGAAAACTCTTTTATTTGATGTGAACATATCTAATGGACTATTAGAATCTTCTTTAAAAATTACAACCTGGTTTTGACCTTATGAGACCACAATCTCAATGCTTCTGATTCATTGCAGTTAATTAATTAACTTTAGTGAGTCAGTTGCATAGTAAATGAATACAGATTAGGCATTTAAAAGGTATTCTTTGACAATTCATTGCACAATGCAAAGTACATCTAGTGTTAGTGGAATGTCCTACAGAATTGAATAGAGATAAAATGAAGAGGTTTTGCATAGATAAATGACTCTTAGAGTCTACAAAATTTATTAGGAGTTTGTGACAATTTTTAAATCTCCCTTATTTAATTGCAACTTTAAAAATTTTCATTATAAACAGGATATTTGTGTCTACAAAAATGTATAGGGCATTTTAATAATATTTAACTATTATATACTACAGTCAAATTAGGTTAAATTAATATCTAATAATTCATAACCTTGCCCCATTTAGATGAGAGAATAATCTCATTTCTGTTTGACAAGCCAAACTACAGGAAACAATTTAAATTAATGTTTTTTCAAGACCTGCAATTCAAAGCCATCAAAGATCCAACTATTCTCAGACAAATTGTACTTTTACACGTTGGCTTTTTCAAGGTGTTTGGCCATGCAAAGAAATAAAAGGGGATAAACCTTTGGACCTTTATGGTTTGGTTGTGCCATGGCTAACATAGCATGACCATGCAAAGGATGTCAGGAAGAGTGAAAGGAATCTCAGACTAGTCACATAATAGTTTCCAGAAACAGCCTTTTCAATGTTCAGTGCTTTATACGATGGACACACTATTATTTGCATTTTTTTTAAAAGTGAGCATAGATCATAGCCAGTATTTTTAATAGTACATATTTTAATCCTTGAAACTTTTGTCGATGAATAATATTTTCCTAATCCTATGTCATAGAAAATCACCATTATTTCAATTTTTTAATAAAAATTATTTATATATGTGTGTTAAACCAATAGTGGCTAAGTAACATAAGCATTTTTATAGAAGAAGATATAACATACACCCCTTCCATTCCTTCCTTTACAAAGTCACCAGTCTCCTAAAGCAAGCCTGAGATACTTCAAAAAAGTGAGTTGAATCTTGTACTCTCTTCCTTCTTCAGATCAAGAAACATTCCACTGAAAAATATATGTTTCCAGAGGAAAGAATAAATTTTGGCTCTTTAATATGTTTGAGGTGCTCTAAATTTGGAGTTCTTTTAATATAGACATGCAAGTTTTCTCTTTTTGACAGATTTAAAAGAAACTGTATCCAAATTCTAATAGAAGCATGCTTTATTAAATGAGCATAGCTGACATCCTCAAGCTTGAGTCCTTCTGCAGGAAACTAATGGCAAGACTTTCCACCATATGGAAAGTGGATAGAGTTCAAATGTAATCTAATCATAGAGCTAGTGACCTATCACCTGCAGGAGATTAAACACATGGGAATCTTTGCCTTCAACGCATCAGAAAGTCTAATTTCCACAGAGATTGGTGGTTGATTGACTTATTAACCGAATTAAACTTCAGTGAGAACTCATATTTCCTGCAGCCTCTTCTCACTGCAATTCTTCCACCTCCTCCAATACCTTTTGTTAATATTCCTAGAATTCCTAGCTTCCATCTACATAAACTATCTTTGTAGTGAATAAAAAGACAACACTAGTTTTGACTGCTGTAATGTATCTTCACTGGACATTGTATATTCCTTGCTGATGAGCTGAAAACCCTCATGGGTTTTGGACTCTGCAGCTCCAGATTTGTTACGCTGCATTTGTGTACCCTGTGCAGGCTTGTCACAGATATCCGTCCTTTAGTCCTTGAACAAAAATTAATAAGGAAAACAGATAGAAAAAGTAGGCTGCATGACTGTATAATCTACATTTTATTAGGTGAAAAAACTAACATTTGAGACACCTAGAGGGTCCTGGTACTTCCAAAGACAGTTAGCAGCTAACCAGCACAATCTGAGAACTGCAATTTTACACAATATTGTCTAAATTTCATGTCAGTCTTCACAAGGTCTTTGTTTAGGATCTGTGACTCAGCTACTTCTAGGAATGTGCTGGATGGCTTTTATGGTTTTTAGGTTATGACATTTCTCACTGATGTTGCTACTGCTTCACTTGCAGTCACACAAGAAACTGTGGAAAAACTAACACTTGACAGCCCTCACTTGTACTTGACCTGTGTAAGGACAGGCTTTACATTACTCAAAGGCCTGCTTCCTTCTAGTGCTACATTTACTGAATTGCCCATCTTATGGGGAAAAAAATGGCAGCAGTAGTCTGTATAGTTGGTTGAAAAGCATAAAATGGATATTAGTAAATTCTGGGCAATTGAAACTTCGTGACAATGAGATTTATCATAGAATCACAAAATTGTTAATGTTCGGAAGGACCTTTAGAATCATCAAGTCCAACTGTCAACCTATCAACACCATGTTCACCATTAAACCATGTCCTCAAGTGCCATATCCTCATATAGGTAGGATGAGGCAGGTAAACATCTAAGGATCCTTATTTTCCAGTGAGTTACTAGTAAGATTTTTTCAGCCAAATGTAGATGCCTAGAAGGTGCAATCACAGGAAAGAACTCTGCATCATTCTGTTATTCAGGTGGTTACACAAGTACATTAGTTGTGCAAGAATTACCACTGTTTTGTTGAATTTAGTGCAAAAGAGTCTGGATTACTCCGTTCATCCACAGCAATAAGAAAATCACAGACAGAAGGTATTTCCTGTACTGAATGAAAAACACTTGTTGGTACCTTTAGGAGACTGTTCATGAGTATGTCTATACCTATATAGTTTCTTGGCAACATTTTAAAATTTTTTAAAAAACCCTAAATTTTATACATTTCCTGACATTTACAAGTTTATTCTTTAAAGTGAGCATTTAAGACCCTATTAAAAGAACCTAGTTAAGAGAAAAGTTTAATAGAATGGAAAAAATAGAAGAGGTAATCACAAGTGGATGGCTGAAACAGAAGCAGCCTGGTGAAGTTGATCAGCCTTCCTGTGTTTCATTATTATCAGAATAATTCTCATAGTGGCTGTTGTGGCTGTAAGGAATCCAAATTATGTCGCTGCATGTTTCCCCCATGAAAGAAAACCTTTAAACGGGATACACATAAATAGAAGTGCAGGCACTCAACAAATGCAGTCTTTCCCAAATTACCTCCAGTGCTGCTCTTCATATTTTGGGGTAAGATTTTCTTGATGTACCATGAACTAGATGGATGGTTATCTGGAAGAAAAAAGAGAGGGATATTAACAGTAAATCAGGTCAGCTGTGTTTGTCTGAGTCTTGAAAAATTCCAAAACTAGAGATTCCTGTGGTGGACAGCCTTTTACAGTGTTGAATCTTCTCCCCCACAACCCCCAAGAAATCCTCTAATGTTCATTTGGAACCTTCCGAGCTGTTGTGTCTGTTGCCCCTTGCTACATCGTTTGACACTTATGAAAAAAATTCTCCTACCTTGTCTATTTTTTTTTTTGTTGCTTTGTTTAATTTTAGTTTTGATAAACCCAAACCTTAAGTTATCTATGTGTTTCAAAATGGTTTATTGTATTTTGATTGCATGGTAGTTCCTGCCTGCGCAAAATAATATGGTTTTTTACCTTGAAACATATATAAAATGATCAGTGCACAAGAACTAAATTTATAATAGTATACTAAATGAGATCTATTTCATAACCTTGGACCAAATTGCAAAGTCTGTCTACCTCTGTAGTATTAAACTTTCTTAGTGCTTAATACTGGATGTCACCAAATACACAAAATGTAGGGAAAGATTCTGTTATCTGTCTGGACTGTGCCTAAACAGAGCTTGAAAAGTGTTTGAGAGTGCTGCTTAGGTTGATATCCCTTAAATCACTACCTGTTGTTCCAAGAGGCAGGGAAAAAAAAAAAAGGCAGGCCTGCCCTAGAATTGATTGAAGGTCTGTTTAGCATTTGTTTATTTAGGTCTGTTTAGCATTTGTTTATTTAGGTCTGTTTAGCAATGGTTTATTTACGTAGATACAGACAAAGCAATCTGCTTCTGAAAATTTTTGCTTAAGTGCACCAGAAAGAGAAGATAACTGTTCTCTGGGTGAATTAATGCTGTTTACAATGGCTGTCAAGGTCTGCTTGTGAAATCAAGCACAGTAGTGCGAGAAGCTTGATTCTCAGCTTAGGGATCAGACATTCTTTGTTCATTTCTCAGTTTTGTCACTGACTTTGAAGAAGTCACTCCATACTTCAGTTTCCCCACAGGTTATTACTTCTGCTCTTTAATTTCAGGACTTTTGCAACTCTCACTGTACTAAGTGATAAAACTCTCCAAGACATCAATAGGAGCACGAAAGATGTTGCACACTAAAAATCTGCACAATGCCAACAGTCAGCTCCAGAAATAATTTTCTGTCTCTAACAGCTTTATTTTTACCATTGCAAAAATCAACAACAATGATAACATTATTTGCAATGACCATGAATGAGTTTTCAACAGGATTTTTTCAGAATGATAGCTTCTCAGTCCCTAAGGAACGGAGAAAACCCGGCTTTAGAAAAGACAAAATGTGTGCGCCATGCAAGGACAACATCAGAAGAAACCTAAATCCTTCTCAAGAGAAGAGAGCAACAATAGAAAACTTGCCAGCATGTAAGAAAAAAAGATAAAATATTTCTTTCAAACACATAGGAGTTGAGCGAACAGGAAAAAGATTACCTCACCACACTGACAAGAATCTTACCAAAGAATTTCAAGAAGCCAGAGCTTGAAAATTATCCTCGGTGGGTCTCCTTCCTCCTTTGCTTACTGATGTCTAGTACCAAAGGAAAACCAAACCAGAGTATTCATTATCAATTGCATGAAATGTGTATGTAGGGGAAGATTGCTGGGAAGTTTTCTTATTTTCATGAATTCTGTGCCTAGCTCTGAAATGGTGTGCTGAGATCTAGAGATATGTCCAGGATACAATTTTTTCTGAAGAGCATTTATAGGGCACTTTTTGTTTCTGAAGACGAACTTGAGGAACGAATATTAGTCAAATAATTTATAATTTGAAGAACAAAAGTCTAATCCTGCAAAATCATTTTACACCAGTTTTTGCAGCTTCTGCTATGTGTCCTGTTCATTTTGCTGATGGTTGAACATAATTCCTCCCTCCCCCAAGTTTGTGGTAAATCCAAATAATATTCCTCAGTGTTAGTAGGGCCGAAAAAGTCCATAATAAAAGCAGCACAATATTATTAGAAAGTGGTAATTTCTAAACATCAGAAAAGACCGGAAAAAAGTGCATGGTCTGGAAATTAAACCCAGGAAATTAAAAATAAATAGCTGCATAAATAAAATAATTGAAAATGTGAATATTAAGATATGAAGAAAATAAAAAATCTCATAAATTGAAACATACTGTAGAAGAGAGACTAAAAGCAATCCAAACAATATTAATGACATAAGATACGAAGAAAAGGAAGGCTAATGTAATAGAATTAGCTGATAATACTACAGAAAACCTAAAAAAAATAGAAAATTAAAAGCTAATAAAAACATCTAAAACCCTACTTTAAAGGCAAGAAATATTGTATGCTTTGACATGAGTGGCATTTTCAGGACTATTTGTTCCATTTACTGAGCACAAGTAGATGTAAAACCCAGACAATGGCAGAAACTAAATACAGAAAGCTAGAATGGTTTCCTAACTGGTAATATTAAACTAGACAGAATTATTGCAAGTGCTACCATACAACCAGGGAGTGTGAAGAACTGTCATTTATTCCAATGATAACCATGGAGAGAAGACAAATAAATGTTGCAGTCAAGTCTTGCATTTTCAGAGGGATAATAGACAAACCAAATAAACACATGATTTTACCTATAAAGCAGAGGATGAACATGAAAGCAAACATATCTTCTAAGTTGTCAACATAGACATTGAAATCATATAAGATTAATAGTCTCAGAGATTCCAGAGCCAACCAAGAAAGAAAATCCATAAATTCATTAAAGGACCTGTGTTAGCTCTTGGAAGTCTATAAATTCACTGTGAAGTTTACAAAATTAATATGTGAAAAAAAAAGGTGAAATACACACAAGGCTGGCAGTGTGTTCATTTTTCAGGAAGAATGGAAGGATCCTCAGTACCACATCTCCTTGACCCTTTTGTAAATTGAAAGCACCGTTTGTGTAACTCTAGTGCAGCCAAACTTGATGTTGAGTTATGAGGTAGATTTTAGATTCCTCCAGGTATTAAAGCATAATAATATAATGAACTTAGTCTAAATTTTTCAAAAGAAATTAATAAAGTATAATTCAAATATCTGCTTAAAAATTCTGTTGTATGCAGATGCATTTTTGAGCAAGAACTTAGCAAAAGAGGCAAACTCAAGAAAGTGTAGAGCTATGAGAGTTTCAGTGACTTTTTCAGGATTCTCTGGTTATAACTGTCTGCTCTGAGGTTAGACATGGAGGAAGATTTAGCCCTTCCAGGTATTTAGCTTTGAATTTTCTTGGGACCCTGATAGTGTATTAACTCCCTTATTAAAAACAGAGCAGAAATGATGCAATGTGTTGACTTTCTGGTTCTGGTACTTCCAGTTACGTCATTCTAATCTGTGGAACAATCCTTTTTCTGAGGCTGTAAATATTTATTTTTAATCATTCTTCCTCAGCTTGAATGTTGAGTGTCATTCAAACAAGCACTAGAACAGTTATTCACAGATTTCATGTCCGTAGAAAAGAAAAACTACTTCTGCACTTGATCAAGCATTGAATCATGTCATGGCATCATTTCTAGGTGTGTTTGACAAAACAGGTCAAGCACCTCATCTTGAATATTTATTTACCAGAAGAAAACGTAACACAAACAGTTCAAGTGAAGACTTGGAACATCAAAATAACATCACAGACAGATTAAATATGTTAATTACATTGTGTGATACTTGTATCAGTAGAATTAGTGTTAACCTGATTTCTTGCTTATATATGATATGGTCTTCAAAACACACCCTCTTTGAAAGAAAATATCCTATTTTGGATTATTCATTTACAGCACATTAACAAATAATGAAGCATGACAGCAGCTAACAAGTAACATCCAAACTTCATAATACAATCTATTTTTATGTGGCAACCACCCAAACAAATAAAATGTCAGGTGAATAAACGCACAGTTTGCCCATATAGAGTCTTTAAGTGATATAAGAGTGAAGCTCCATCAGTAGCTTGAGAGATGTTACAGAAAAGTTTTATGTTGCAGAATGTGTGCCATAGGTGTGTAAGAAGGGTAGGTAGGTATTGGGTAGATAGATGTGAGTACATTCTACTTATCCAAACATCTCCAAAGTGTAAATGTTTCCACAAATAAATTCTTCAAAAATATATGAATAGCAGTATGTGTTATAATTCACACTTCTCTCATTACTGGAGGGAGTTAAATTTTTTAATTGGATACAAAGCTATGCTGAGTTTTGTTTTTGTCTGAAGATGAAAAATAAACGAAATACAAACCAGCATAAACCTAAGACTTAAGGGAAAAAAGTTGTGTGATCCTGACCTTATGCAACATACTACCTTCTCACCCTTTTACTTGAGGTTGTTTTTTTGAAGAGTACCAGGAATGTTTTGTGATACATCTGCTTTTATATTTTAATTAACTGATGAGAGCAAGACAGGCAATGCTTAAGAAACAAATTCTGCTTTCTAACTACATCAATTCATGAAATTACCTCTTCTCCTAAGACTGCATACTAAGAAATCAACACAATTAATAAAAGAAGAAAAACTCTTTTTATGTTGTGAAATGCTATGAAAGTGCAGGTAATAGGAGAAACTATGCCATATTGGGGACCATCCAACTTCAGTAATAACAGTACTTGAGTATGAAAAATCAATTAGTTTGAGTGGTTTCAGATTTCAGGCTTTTTAAAGAGTCCTGTACTTGCATTTCTAGTAATTTAAAGACATTGCCAATGGCACTCTGAAAGGTAGTGCTTAGTCTATAATCATGATTTCAGTGAGCAAAACAAAAAAAAAAACCTCTCAGCAGAGCAGCTGCAAATGAAAAGGAAAAATGAGAAAAGAAAATTCTATGAAACATATCATCAGCCAGGAACTTTCCCATTACAGATTATTACAAGTTTCTGGGGGAATATCAACTCTGAATATTTTTACTATGTCTTTGCAGATTCTTCTATAATCTTTTTCTTTTTCTGAAAAAACTAGTTCAACCATCTTACTGGAAGTAAATATTTGACTGCTCATGCCCTGCGTTTTGGAAAACCTGGAGTGATGGAAACAGGAGATTGTTTTTCTTCTTATTTTTTGACTTGACTAAGTGTCTTCCAGGAAAAAAAAAGGAAAATCTGGATTTCCTATTTCTTCTTCAATACTTCTTTATCAAATTTGAACGCTCTGTGGATCCAGATTTTATGGGGTTTTTTTGGTCCCTCATGGAGAATTTTATATTCATCTATTGTAATCTTCATTGTTATTATCAAATGTGACTTAGGTTCTCCCATTGTTACACTTCTAATCTTTTACAACATCATGATATTTGATGAGAAAACATTGTCACAAGAAAATCCTATGATTTGTGCCAAGGCTCTGGATTTTTCTTTACAAGAGCTGTTTATAGAGTTGGTAAATATCTACAACATTGATGATTTTCCCTTTAGTTCATGAGTCCGAAACTATGCTCAGGCCTGAATTTTCATTCTGAGTTAGCAGTGGTTTTAGGTATGGTGACATCTTTCACAGTCTCCAAGTCACAGAGAAAGAGACACTTGGAGAGAAAGGAAGAAAGAATTTTAACCCAGTGTTTCCAAATTCAGTGACCAGGTAGTCATTTCCATGTTGTGCCATGGAAATTTAAATATTTTTATGACAGTAGAAAACCTCCAACAGGCATGATTAGAAGAGCGAATAAATAGTTTTGTAATTTCCTTCAGGGACACTGTGTTCCCATAAAATGCTTTGTTTTTTAAAAATCCACATTTGCTAATGAAAGTCTGTGGGTTTGGAGATGTTTTTTCCCCTTTTTTTTTTTGGCTAGGTCTAATATTGTTGTGTCATGCTATAGCTGCTGCTGTTGAAATTGTTGTGTTGCAGAACCCATGAGCATAGACTATATTAGACACAGAAGTACCATCAAGGTTTGCATGAGAGTGATCTGGCATGCTTGAGGCAATGAGGCATAAGTGGAAACAGAAACTTCAATTGCCTATATCACATCCCTGGGGTGTTGTGAGGCAAAGCACAGCTAAGCTGTGCCTCCGACACCTCAGATCTCAGGAGTATGTTATCCAATTATCTCATGGCAACCACCCCTCTAGGGCTCTCTCTCTGCTATTAGGAAATGCTTTGATGGTGTGTGGAAAAAGATATTTTTGGAAGTGGAAGAAGAAGTTGTTTAGAAGAGAGAATTGCTGTAATCTGTGCATTGTGTTGCTAAGATGGAAAAGAGAGACAAAATGTTGTTCCTACTTTGTTGGCTTCCGTAGATGTTAAAAAATATGCTTCAGCACCAACCTCCCCACAGTTCAGCAAAATTCACACTAAATTTTCTTGTAGAAGACTAAAAATGATTAGGTGTCATAAGAAACTGAACAAGCTGCTGTAGGGTGTTCATAAAGTAAGCTGTGTAAGTGATTTAGAGCTCAACAACTTTTCCTACACTCTGCCACAACTGTGATGCAACTTGCTCCTCTCTCCGCAGTACAGTGGGTTCTGTACTGTGCAAGATTTACTGCTGTAAGATGACATTCTGTTTTACCACAGTAAGAGTGCTTGTTACCCTCATCTTAACATCAACTGTTATGGTTTTGCTGTGGCAGGGGGATAACATTATGAAAGCCCACACACATTTCTGGCAAAGCACACGTATAGAAACACTGATGCAGGGACAGAGCAGGTTGGGACTAAAAGACATTATTATTGGAGCTCAGCCTCCCCTTAAACGTGAGGAGAAGCAGATGGCAAGACTTGCTCCCTGCTCCGGAAAGCCTTCTGAGCAATACCACTGAAAAACACCCAGGGCGCAGCCTGCACCCAGGCACCCATACACACACAGGCTCAATTTGAAGGCAATGTCCCAGCCACTTTACAGTGGTAGTGGTAGTCCCTGGGTGCTTACTCTGTCAACCAGTGAAAATCTTTGCTTCTCTCCCCACCACATGCAGCAGAGTTACTTGAAGAGAAAGCATGACCTCAGCTCAGATGCTTCAGGGGGACAGAGAGGTGGAGCTGACTGTAACTTTAAATCACCTTTAAAAATGGTTCACGATACCTCATTAGCTATTGTTCTCAGCTGTGTGGCTGGTATAACTATGAAATATTATTGGAATGTTGCAAATTTTCACATTATCCACCCTTTTTTCACCTACTTATGTTAGTGGTAATGCAACCTATCTCTAGGAAGTCCAGACTGAAATCCAGATTTGGCTCTGTTTTCTTACTCTATGAATTTCCTTCCTTTTTGATATTAAGTAACACTGGATCTTCTTAATGAAATTTAGATTATTGCTTTGGGGATAAAATCATTAAATACTCTACTTATTTCTCCATTCAAGAGCAGCTGGATACCCTATTGTTGGCGTCTTGCTAAAACAAGCGCAAATCTCAGAGATACCGAGCTTTAGAAAAGTTTTAGTCAGCAGATTCAAACAGACCTTTTCCTGATTTGCTTGAATATTCCTCTTCCCTTTTAAAGGCAATTGATCCTGTGGGATCCAGTGACTACCTGTAAGTTATGTGCTGATGCAACACCCTTAGCTACAGCCCAGGAGTTTCTGATTCTGAATAGAAATCTAAACTTTCTTTCCTCACAGCTACAAAATATGCAGCTTCAAACTCCTTCTCAGATTCAAATCCCTGTTAGAGCATGGGACAGCCATGAGGAATAATGCAGAAGGCCCCTTGTTATCATGGAGCTAACTATGATATATGCTATATAGAAACACTTGACATTCCTTTTTGTCATTTCCATTCTCAATAATAATGCATGACAAGATTTAGACTGGCACAAGTATATTGTCTGTCAAAGGCGCTTCAAGATTTTATTTGACTGTTAGTCAGCTCATATTACTCCAGGCTGTTTTATACACAGAGCACAAAGCAGCTTAACACTGTTGCTATTAATGTTCAAACTGCACTGAAAACACTTCATTAAACAGCCTGCTGCATTGTAATTGTTTAATAATATTTTGATTAGGTTGTTTAGTAGACAATCCTTGCTGTAAAATATTTTCTTTCTGTCAAGTGACTCCTTGGAAAAAGGTAAGGTAAAAATGCTCAGAATACTCTTATTTTTTTAAAGCTTAAGTCAGAAAAGTTGAACTTTTTTTTTGTTACCTTTTATGTTATTTGTTTTTTTCCACAGTATTTATGAAATCTGTTAAACTTTAGTTGTTGTTAGACAAGATCTATTCCAAGTCATTAAGAAAGAAGTGCAAACACAGACTTCTTCAAACATACACAACAAATCATCCAGCTGAACTACTCAGGAATTTTGATCCAAATTCATTGTTCTTCCAATAATAACATGTATAGCATTTGCCAATGCCTTCAAGCCTGGGAGATTCTCTTAGGAGATATGGCTCTCTTCATGTTGTTAAAATAAGACAAGGTTCTGTTTTTTCCTCTCAGTAGGTATTTTGATAGATATAGCCATAACATCAACAAAAGTACCTGACAAGATTTGCCATTGTTAGCAATTTCCCAGAAGTTACACAAAAAATTATTCAAACCTTGAACAGAAGAAAGTATAAGATAACTAGAAAATTGTTTTACAAGAAAGAACTGAAAATCTCGATCTTGTTAGTATAGCAAAGGATGTAAAGGGGTGTGACTGCCTCATGCAAAGTACGGAAAAGATAAAAAACAGATAAGCCAGACCAGCATGGGAATGACTGGGTATACACCAGGCAACAATGGGCTGAGAATGAGAACATTCTTGAGCTTTGGTAAAATATAGATTTGGTGTAAATATTCAGCAAGTCCAGTACAGACAAATAAACCAACCTGCCCTTCAAGAGTTACAAATTTAAGGAGACAGTTGTAGGGCATGGTGGCTGTGACAGCAAGACCATGAACTTAAAGACCTAAAATGTACTTTCCTGTCCTGTATTTAACAAAAGTGAGACCAAAATCTATTTAGAGAGTATAACTACAGAGCTGTCAAGAGTTTGCACATAGAACATTGAAACCAATTATCAGGAATCTGTAAGTTCCCTAGATTTCCAAAAATATTTTAGAGATCACAGATGGAATAAATTGTGGATTAAAAGTAGGTAAGTCACATTTCTATTGTGATATGCCTGCTAAAGAGTTAGAGACCTTTAATTTCTGTGACTGACATTTGTCTCCTTTTTAGAAACGCCAAGTTAATAAACAACGATTTAAAAATTAATAAAAGTCTACTCTGTGGTGTAGATATAGATTTTTTTAAAAAAATCCTTTTCATTAAATAAGTACTCTCTAAACAATAGCTTGCTTCCTGCAGTATCTGGGGACATACTGAAATTAATGGACAGTGAAGTGCCAAAAGTCTTCCAGCTGCCTTCTCTCTGGCTCTAGCAGGGCTTCAGCTGCAAGATGGAGAGCTCCAACACCACACTGGCAGCAGGTCAGTGTAGTTTGGCTTTGATATTTTGTCTGCCCACTCATCTGATGTTGTTTTTTCTGCAGCGGTGCATTGGCATAGTCTAACGGAAATGTACCCAACGTGATATGACATTGTGGCTAGCATCAAAGAAGATATCCTTTTGCACTGCTCGAGTCATAGTACATCAACAGTGACTGCCATTTACATTGGAAAAACGAAACTTCTAAGTGAAGCCGCACACTAAGTTAGTGGAAAAAAAAATTACTGAATTTTAGTTCATGGAAAAGTTCACTTCAATATTTTACTTGCCAACTATGCAAAGTCACATCAAGACCTAGTTTTAACTGTTTCTCCCTCAAGATACCTGTAAAGAAGGTAAACTCCTATTCCCTGTTGCTCCCACTTATGGCAGTTTTGGCCAGGAGACATGGAAAATACATTCTTTTCACGCAGCAATTTTCCCTCCAGGATTCATGATCAGACGAGGACAGAAGGCCAAATATGCTACTTGTCTGTGAAGAAGCACAGTGAGTGAGAGTGAGAGTGCTGGTAGTTTATCCTGAAAAAAAAGGTAATATAAACATTATGCTATATGGTATCAACAGAAATTCCAAATTATCTTGAGTGGTACTCTTTGTGAATTCTCAGGTGCAACAATTAATGTAGTAAAAATCTTTAGAGTTGATGGGGAGGACAATATCCTCATCTTTACCTGACAAAGGGACAGCAGGGGCAGAGGAAGTCCATGGCCAAGGAGGTGGCAGTCTCAGGCCTATATTGGGATGTTTAAGGCAATCACATTCTACCAGATGAAAACCTAATAACGGAACAATGTTCAGCTTTAATGTTCAGCTACATGTACTTTACTTTTAATTATGGTCTTGCTTTTTCTTTTCAGCTGCCAGCTTACCTGTGCGACCTTCCTCAGAAATCTTAAAAAATGTAAGAAATAATTTCACTTAATGCTGCTAACTTTTGTTAAATGTGTCATATATGTCATCAGCAGATTCCTTCAAGTAATACAAAACAAAACGTTTCAGGTTTTTTTAGTGCAACAGACAATGACACATGCATCAGTTGTTCTAAAAATGCTTAAATGTTCCTAGTGGGAAATTGAAAGACTAGGAAGCATATTTCACTGAACTATAAATACAAATTTTATGTGTAAAGATATATATATAAATATATACTGTTTCTTATATATACAATGTATTTTTTATATTTTTTTATTTGCATATAATAAAGGTGTATTATAAATTAAAAAAAGAAAAAATATTCAGCCTAATCAGTAACTAAAATATCTTCTTTTTTTCTCCAAATTTCTGAAAACTGGCATAATTTTAGTAAGTAATAGAGATGATAATTACTGAATTGATCTTGGTTAAAGTGATTTGGCTTTATAAATGGGCATATTTTAAAAGCATTTGATAAAAGGAATGAAAAAAGACTGTCCATTTTGGATATAAAATTTGGACTAGTAGTGTGAGGAATTGTTTCCTTGACTGTTTATGGAAAGTATAAATTAAGTATCCTGTGTAAGATATAGGAAGGAAAATTTCACTCAGCTTAGAGTTACCAAAGGCATCATCCAAGGTTCAGGTTTAGACTCACTCCAAAGCGCATGAGTGCTGGTCCAACAGGTTAAAAAAATTGAGCAGTAGGGAAATGTACAATTTATGGGTTTGTAATCTGGAAGAGGGGGTCAAAAAGAATCAATGACTTGCTGTATGTACGAAAAACAGTACTGGAAATGGTACTGAAAAGCATACTAGAAGGCATCATTCATCGATAGGGAACAATTTCCCCTGATACTAGAAATATTGCTTCTTACTATGAACATATTTAATCCTTCAAAATGATTGCCGAGTAACACTGCAAGAATTTCTGTTCCTGGATGATTTTTTAAGGAACAGGGTGATGAAACATTTGTTAGCAATTACTTTTGCAATGAGATGGAAAAATTGATCTCTTGTTGTTCCTTCCTGCTGAATATTGTATAAATTTCTTCATCCTTATCTCCTTAGCTCTTTACTTCTTCCCATGACTGATTTCTTCTCAGCTTAGCTGGATTGCCCCTTAAAATCTGGACAGTTTTAAAAGATGAAAAATATATATAACCATGCACAACAATGTACACCACACTGGATAAAAATGTAAATGAATTTTGAGCAGAACTAATTTGTATAATATTAGTACCATATAACTTCACATTCCTTCATTGCTATATTATTCTGTCTGTGTGTTGTTAGTCTAAAGCAATCTTCACAAGCAGAACAAAGTAATCTAATGTACTTATCCCAGCCTGGTATATGCACAACAACTTCACACTGTAAACATGAATTAATTATAAAAAAGTAACACCGGAATTACATAAATGATTGTTATCTATTATATAGATTCATACTTTAATTTGGGGAGTGTGGGTATTGTTTTTTAAAAAATATTATTTATGGTCAATTCCCAAAAAAATACAAAGTATTTCTTAAAAAAAACTGCAAGGTTTTGTATCTATGTTTATATGTTGAATTACATATTTAAAACATTAATCATAAAACAGACAGAAATGAAATTTCACTAACAGGTATATTAATGCAATATTTAATAAAATAAAATTCCTTCCTTATTTTCTCATTGCTCTTGTAAGTGGGCATGCTTTTAGACACCTGATGTCTGTTAGCAAAATTTTATAGGAGCTATATTTTTGCCGCTGAGCTTCCTCATAACTTCAGAGTCCACTCAATTTTAGATGTAATTCTGAGAAAAACTAAGAAATTTATTGGTTGGTTCTCCAATGAAAGTTTCTGGCAGATAGAATGGAAATAAGCTTGGCTGTTGCTCACCCACTCAAAAAGTGTATCCTGTTGGTTTGAAAAACTCAGCTGGAATACAGGGCAGTTGGACTTCTCTAGCCAGTTTAGAGAATGTATTTGACTATATATATACTTTATACCACTATTCTTTAGGGGATTCTGCAGACTTGTGGGATTTTTGGTTTGGGTTGAGTTGATTATTTTTAAAATTTTAGTCTGAAAATTTAAGTAGTTTCAATTTGCATGACATACTGAAATTTTTACTGGAATAACACTGACAACTTTCCTACCTGCAATGAAAATAGAGAACATAAAAATTCTGAGGAGTAATAGAATGTTTTTGTTCTCACTAGCATGCCAATAATATTAAACTACCCTTCCAGCTAAGTTCATTTATCTAGTTACACTTCATGTCTATGTCCTTGGACCAGCTACGGTGGTGCCTGGACTGCATTTGGATGAACAGTGCTTCTCAACATTCTGTACAAGCCTTGATCATGAATGTTTTCAAATACTGAGCTTTCATACAATATAAATTTTAGCAGTAAATTTTATTATGACAGTGTAGATGAAATTATGCTTGCAAAGAGTGTTGTATAGACAATGTAGTTTGTTTTTCTGTATAAAGTGGTTTTGACTGCAATGTCAGTACATAAATGAGAATGTATGTTTGTATGAATGGCTGTCCATCTCTGGGACCAATTAAATGCTGTGTTTCACTGACCTGAGCATTATGAATCATCTTAAAAAGTAAGTGAGAAGAAAGATTAGTAGTCACCAATGAGTTATTAGACAATGAGATCTAATCTTCCTCAGTCACACATTCCTAAGCACATATATAATGCCTATTTTCAATCAATAACCTCAAAAATGACAGCCCTTGTATCTCTGAAATTGGTGAAAGAGCTGCCACTCATTTTTATAGAGCTGTCATTTTAATGTGTTGTCCACAACGTTAGGGTTTCTTTTTGGAAAATATTAATAGTAATAAAAAAAAAATAATTTTTGTTTCTTGGGCAAGGTAATGTTACTAGAAATCTCTTCTAGAAGTTTATTCAGTCAAAAAAAACTAATGCAGTCTGGACACAGATCATCCTGTGGGATTCCCTTAGAGGTGAAGGTCAAAATTTTAAGACTTGGTCACTTTTGGGGGAAAGGGAAGTGCCTTAAAAGTTATAAAACTTGAAAACATAACTAAAACCTATAAAAAGGCAGTAAATAGTGACAGGGAAAAAGAAACAGTGAAGAATGAGTAGTCTAGTGAATCATCTTTTTCAAAAGATTACACAGAAAAAAATAAAAGTCAAAGATACTTTCCAGTACTTGAAAAAAATTAAACTCTTTCCCCAGAATAAGATGCTTTATGTCCTTCCTTTTAAATTTTATGTAATTCAGGTACTAGTCTTTATGCCCATATGGTTCTTTTATGTCTGCTGTACAGCTGGTTCAAGTCCTTCTGGCAGCTATGCAGAGGGGTTGTGTAGGTTTGCTATTGTATAGCTTTGCTATTTCCCTCTCATTTGAATTTCGTTCTATGTTTCAATGTCTCAGACATCCCTACTTACACTTTTTTTGTTCTGTTTTATGGACCATTTCTTTCTTTTTCTTTATTTTGAATTGGCATATATAAATGTTTATTGGCTTACATGTATATACATTTCCTGAAGTGTGAAAAGATTTTCCAATATCTAGCTTTTCTGCCAGCATTAAATGTTTCCCTTCTCAATACCTCAATAATTGTTAGTGTTTTAACAAGGACACAAGAGTATTCATCACAGTACAGCAAAAGCTGACTCAAAAGGGACTACCAGACATAGATAATTTACAGAGCAATATTGACATTAACCTTTGATCTGTTCATCTACAACAGAAGCCTCATTTTTAAAACAGGGCTTCTCACCTCATGAAAGCTGATCTACTTACAGCATTCAATCTACCGATTTAAGCATTTGTTCAATTGTACATTTTGCATTTTACTCACCAAGAAATAGTGAGGGTATGTGTACAGTGCACTTTCTCATGCTCTCCGCTAATCCTTTTTGCCCCTAAATTTTTTACTTGATTTTTTTCAATTTCTCCCAGTCTGTCATTATATTTATCTGTTTATACTGCCATATATACTCAAACTACATATCTCATACTAAAATTTATTAAGATCATTCACCTGCTTCTCATTTTAAAGGACAATAAATTCACTGTATATACACAGTGACACACACACACACCACACCCTCACTCCGCTGGTTCATAACCTTATTTTCTTATTTTTTTCTTTTCAGGAGTGGATATCTTCCCTTTAGAATTTCAGATGGATTTTCAAGGTGAGAGGCCTTTAGATACCTGAGGTAAATTCTGAGAGTAGTGATGGTGAACTGGGATGAGGAGCACATTAGAAAAAATCTTCTTAATTTCCTTGTATTGGAAAATGATAGCAATAAAGTATAAATTATGGCATCTACATTCTATTGGACCTCATTTCTCAGTGTTTTCAGAGCTTCTCTACCTTTCTGAGCTTCTTTACCTCTTTGCAGCAGAATCCAGCATGCAGGTCATTTCCCCTTGCATTCATGACCGGGTTCTGCTGTCAGATTTGCCAGTATCTCCCTGGATCATCTTCTAATCACAGGAAAGTGAGTTTGGAGGGGATCTCTCCATAATACACACTGACTGTTTCTGGTTTGCATTCTGGAGAGACCTCAAAGAGCAGGAGCTGCTTTACTTTTAAGAAGGTATGTGTCTCTAATGCCATCAATGGGTATTCAGTTAAAAAAGGCCCAGCAAACCGGACCTTGAAATGCAGCTAATGTGGATACAAAAACCTAGCACAAACTCTTTTGTTTAGCCAATCTCTTCTGTACGTCGTGAATTAACCACATTCTTACCTTCAAGGTATCTTCAACGTTCACTAATTTCCTATGCTGTCAGATAAGGAGAAGTTTATGATGCTACAATATTTTACTTCTGAAGGTATTTTCTCAGGTTAATGGGAAATAATTATGGGAGTATGAAGAAGGAGAACAACAAAACAAAGATGACAGACTTCATAAAGAAAGACTTTCTGGGTAGATTTTGATTGTATTGGGCATTGCCTTGTTCTAAAGGACACAAAGTCTTAAGGAAAGGCAGGCCTGAACATAGACTGTTTACTTTTCAGATCTATTTTTCTTTTAAATTCTTTTATTTAAAGTTATATTACTCTTAAAAAGCACTAGTGATAGGTGTGATATAATTGTTTCAGCAGAAAAAATACAGGTGCTATTAGGTGCACCTAAAAAATACAGGTGCTAAAAATATTAGGTGCTAAATAAAAGATAAATATTATGTGACCTTAGACAAAAATGGCAGCAAGAGAAAGAAGTGTCTGAAGCGAGACAGGCTATCTTGAAAGACTTAAGAGTGATCCTGTAAAGAATGTGTGGAAAAGGTAACACTCAAACCAAATATGGCAAAGCAAGACTTGTGATTCACTCAAGCAGTTTTGAAGATCAAAAGCACTGAGGAAAATGCCTCATTTTTTCACCTAAACAGGAGAGATTTTCAAGTTGAAGTTTTAATATTATCAAATCTGTTGGGTCCTCTGCTTTATGGGTCTCACGTTTGAGCTTTATGATTTGCCCTGTCACTTTTTGTCATAGCACCAAGAAGTCAGGTGCAGAAATGTCTAGGAATCCACCATATATTTTGATTTAATCCCACATTCTCAAACACTAGGATAAAATATATAATTATAATTCAAATATTGAAAAATATGTCTCATTTATGTCTGACAAATGGTTAACATTCTTTTCTCTTTATTATTGCCTTGATTTGGATATAATGACCTTAGTGATGAGAGAACAGTATTAGATGCTCAGATTTCTCTGTTACTGAATCATTGAGCTGTTTTTCATGATGCCTTGACAGTTCAGAATAATGGAGGTTTTCACTGAGTAAGGGCTGAAGAATTCAATCTGAATAAAACAGGTAGGCAAGGAATCTTAAGTGAAAGACTTTGAAAAGAAGCCTAAAAGAGACAATAGATCAATTGGATCTGGACTTCAATTTCTCTTGGATTTGGGTGCCTAATTCCCCTAAATTGCTTCTGAAAAGCCTAGCCTGAGACATTTCCATGAACAGACATGTAGAAAAAGTTTCTGCTATGCTGCTTTGCCTACATTAAAATTTAGATAACAAAGAGACAAACTTGAAGATATTTGAAGGAATTCTTCACTAGGATTTCTTACATATGAGGGATTTCAAATCTTCTTAGTGTCAGGAGCTAAGTAGTTATTTCACCTAACCTAGAAGTATGGGATTAATCCAAGCCCCAGTGAAACAAGCAGAAAGAATCCCAGGGGGTTTTTGAATGCATTATGATGATCAAAGGGTATTAAAGTGAGAAATTAATTACAAAAACAAAACCAAACAGACATACAAAGCCCACCACAATGAAATAAAAAAAAAATTAGTAAAACTATTTTTGCCTTGACATTCTGTTCCTTGCCCATCACTTACCTGTGAAAGTTTCTGGAAGTCTCTGGGGCCTATCATATGCTCTTAGAGCTTCAGAAAGTAGGACATCTTCAGCAGATATCTTAATAAGACAGCATTGCTATATCAACAGCTAGAAGAGTTATGGTATCTCACAGATATTTTAAAATAGCCAGCTTTCATCAATGTGTGCTCAAAAGTAATACATTTGTTGTGTTACATTTGCATGGTTCATCTTCTTTTACTTTATGTTTGGGGTTTCAGTTTTGATTTGGTTTTTTCTGTTGCTGCCTTTTTGCTTTCTGATGATGATGACAGCTTTTTGTTTAAAGCATTTTCCTTTCCTATGAAACTTTTCATCAAAAAATGTCCCTTTTTGTAATCTCTTCTTCAAAACTGAGCAGCCTAAATATATCTCTAAACTAAGGAAGAAAACATCTCATTGTAAGTTAATGACGTAAAAGTATATAACAAGGTCAGAACTTCTACATAGAGTTTCTGTGGTTTTCTTTTACTTATTATTGGCCCTGAATCATTACAGAATAAACTATAGGCTATATTTCACAAGTGGTTAAGAGGTTATAGCTCACAAAATAAGTGAAAAGAGAAGTAAGAACCAAAAAAAGAAAATTTAGAAAACATACATTTGTAGTTCTGACCTCTGTGTGTGACAAAATTTTAGGGATTCGTATGGTGAAAATGCCTAATCACTGACAATCAATCATCAGGACGGAAATGGAGGGTATGCTTCCAGGAAGGGTAGCATGTAGGATTCAACATTCCTCAAGTCCTAAGTGAGTCACGGAACAATATTTGTCCATTAAGGCAACTAAAACATCTACAAGATGTTGAAAAAGGAGAAGTTCAGTCCATAGAAAAAAAGTAGTAAAGAAAAAATTAAAAAGGAATACTTTGCAGAAATTGTCAAGTGTAAACAGCAAGTGGTTCTGATTGCTTTAGATTTTAAATTAATTTGCATGCTTTTCTAACAGGCCGCACAAATCAATAGAATGGGTAAAATTAATTCACATCTACTATCTATAATTCAGGGAGTAAGCTATCAAAAGAACATAGAAATTTCATTTTTTTCGTGCTCCTTGACATTTCTCACAGCTATTTTACCTTTTCCTGTGTTGAACTCACAGCTTTTAAATGAAAGAATACAATATGAAAAGCATTGTTTGAAAGTATGTGAACAAACAAATGGAGTACAAAATCTCTGGAAGTGAAACTTACACGTCTTTTCTTTAGAAGTGTAGAGACAGAAAGAGCTGTGAAGGTAAAGAAATCCCCTACTTTAGCCCTGTTAGTCAAGAACAAGTAAGGTTTGTGCTGGAGTATCAAAGCTGCTTAGTGAGTCTATATATCACTTATGTACAGTATGTAAGAGTCACACGAGTGATGTATGAAGTTGTACCTGAAAGGCAGAGCTGTGAAATGGAAATCTAGCTGTGGTCAGGTTTTGCCAGAACTTCACTAACCCTAATTTCTCTGTGAAGCAATTCCAAGCATGTTCTAGCCTGCAGCTAAATAAAGGACGAGCAAAGAATCAAGAAAAAGGACATGAGACAGGACCTTCATTTCAGAGTCTGGATTCTAATTTCAAAAATGTCAAAGTAAATGGAAAGGGATTTTTATTTAAATAGAACCATGGCCTTGACTAAAGATTTCGTGAAGCAAAGGTGGGAACAGAATGCCAAATAACCAGGCAAGGAGCACAATAAGAAAGACCAAAAAACAAAACAAACCAACCAACCAACCAAAACAAAAAAACAAACCCCAACAAACAAAAAACCCCAACAGTTCACATTACCAGAAGTGATTGCTATTTGCCGCATGCTTTTTTCAACATTAGGTTATGCTTTTGTCAAGAGTGTTTAATGAGCTTTCTAGGAGACAATCTGTAGATGTGTCAGGCCAGGCTAAACGACCAAAGTGATCCCTTATGACATGAGGATTTATATGTAATAACCCTGTGGGGCTGTCATTAGACATTCTCAAAGACTGAGCATGTCTTGAAACACTGTACACTTGAGTATAATACCAGCAAGAAAAATCAGACCACAAAGGTAATCTGGAATGGCTGACCACCTACAGAGGGTCTTGAGGTGGCAGACAGATTAAGTGCCTAATTGTTTTGTTTTCTCTCAAAGGTCCAAGTACTATTCATTTACAGCAAGGCACATCATGAGCATATTTGCCCTGCTGTAAAATTAACGGGGCAGCACAGTCAGACAACGCACAGCTTACCTCAGGGTTTGAAAACTCAGGTCAGTAAGGATTTTCAGATAAAACTCGAAAGATGTGATCTAAAATAATAGTGGAAGAGAAACTACAAGAAATAGAAGCCATACTGGGATGCCAAAACTGATATAGAAAAGTATTGTTTTCAGCACTTTCACTCTTCTAATGTGGATCTTTTTAAAAGAAACATTTGATTGTCATTAATTGATATGACAAAGACATATCTGAAAGGCATGAGCTAGAGAGTATCTCAATATGGATTAAATATATCTAACATATCTATAGAATATAGATATCTTTAAAATATCTTGACACTAGTGAGTTGGTAATGACACAAGACAAGAAAAATCCAAATCGTTGAAGGGAGACAAAAAACTTGGGTAAAGTTTACTAAAAATTATCAGGAGAGCAAAAAGATATGCTTGCAGTCTCCATTATTTGGTCTGCACAAATATCAGCTAAATGATGGATGGCTGAGCAAAAGGAAAACATTCATAATTAGGAATTGTGAGATTTCCATATTGAAATTAAAATCTTCTGAACAATGAGATCATTATACTGTTGTATTAATTTTCCCCAGGCATATGGAAAATTCCCATTGGTTGATAAATTTATTTTTATAGTGGACTTAAGTAATTCTGACAGGAGGACAAATGAAAAAGAGCTAACAAGCTTTTTTCCACTTGTAATATCTGGGGTCAGAAATAACTCCCACTGCTCTATAATATGAGGTCATTAAAATTATACAAATGTAAGCAAAATAATGAATCTTACACTTTCCAATGAGACGCACATGAGCTAACTTTGGTTCCCATCCTCCTGCCCAGGAAAGGAAATGTGAGGAACTGAGAGGCTGAGGTGAAAATTTTATTAAGAAGTTTTGAGAATGTCTCACTACTGGATGATTGAATCCAAGACACCATTTTTTTGTCAGACAGGTATGTAATCTCCAGGTTATTCACCTGGATGGGAAGGCATCACTCATATCAGTGATTAATAGTAAAAATAAATAACTTGTAATGATAAATCAAATAAATTTTCTATTTTAGTGATTTACAGTTGTATGGAGAAGCTGAAAAGAAATGTCAAATTCATGAAAGTTAAGGGTCATGGATCAATTGGATCAATCAGAAGCACTTACATTTTCAGAGGATTTCTTACTAAGCAGTCATCAGATTCGTTACATGGTTATTCACATCGAAAAGTGCTGGTTTCTGAGTGAAATTTAATATCGTCTCTCAAATGAGACAGGTTCTTGTGACAGAAATCAGTGTTAAGTAGAGATCTGGAAAGCAACTGATTAAATGAAATAATTTCTAGAGAAAGAGGTGAGGTATATGAATATTGTTTGCTTTTTTAAAATAAGGAATAATTTTGAAATTATATTGCAGTTTATAATTTTAAGCAATACCTTATTTTTGAGCAAAATCAAACCTCTCTGATTTTGGATGACATAATTTTCTTTCTTTCTTCTTTTTTTTTAAAAAATAATTTTGTAGCATTCTCTTGAGGTAATAAAGAGAAGTACTTATTGATTTTTCTTAAAATCCATTACGCACAATTCTTTTGAACTTCACTAAAGATATTAAACACAGAAGCCTCTCACTTACTTGTCTTCAGTTCCATAATTCGTATTTACTTTTTTTAAATTGGTATGGTCATTTCTCAGAAGCATTAAAGTTACAGAAAGTGACCAACGATCAAATGACACGTTTTTTGCCTGTCAAAGGATTAAAGCTCCCTGGGATAAGAATTGCCAAATATCTATGCTTGTACAATGGCAAGAGCATTTGGATATGTTCAGGTGCTACAACAGGAAAATAAATTTCATGATAAAAACTTTTTTTTACCACAGATCACTCTTCTTCAGCTCAATACTTGAAAGTCTATTGTTAAAGCAAACACCATGTCCCACCATTTGTTCTCAAATGCTATTCTGAAATTGAAATTTTCTTTCTTAAACAACGGAAGGGTGATTTAACTGGTTGTTTCAGAGACAGTTCAACCCTTCCAGGTCAGTTTGTCTTCACTGACAGAACTAAGCAGAGTTATACAGAGCCACTGGAATATAATAGCAACAGTACTGCAATTTATTTTTTCATTTAGTTTTTTTATTAATTGGAAAATAAGAAGAGGATAATGTAGCAGATGATGAAAATCCTTTCATCCTGGGTTACAATAAATGAGATTTGTGGCTGTAAGTACTGCTGGCATTTTGACTGTTTTCTACTGTGACCAAATTAAAAATTTTTTCTAACATCAGGACTTTAATGGAATTTCAAGGGTATGCTAGAAATTCAGAATTAAGAACACTAGGTAATTAGATTTCCACTGAAAACAAAATACGGATAGCTGATGTGTTCAGCAGCCAGAGGTAACCTAACTCACACTGAGAAAACTCATAGCACTGCAAGGTTTTGAAGTCTGAGCAAGAGTCCCAGTTTATATATGTGATATATGGATTCAGCTGGGAACTCCGAATTGCGCAAGAAAGCTTGATTTTTCTTCCACTTTGTGCAGCTTGCCTCCCAGAGTACTGGCAGCTGAATTGTGGATAAAATCTAAAGTGTTAGTTCTACATTAAAAGAATAATACAATGAGAGCAGTAATAGATGCAGACTGATTTGCCATTGCAGGATAAATCACTCTGGTTTTGCTGACCACTGGAAGTACAAAATAAGTAGAAAATAAACTGTTGAAAGCACAAACTCGACTCCTGGACTTTTTCATCATGGATTTTTTTACTTCTTAGAAACAGTATTTCTTCAGAACAAACACAAACCATTTTTCATTTTGCATGATGTGAAAGACAAAACTGCGAATAATCTGATTAAATTAACATTCAGAAACTTGTTGATCTTTACAAATGTGGATCTGCTTGAGAAACACAAGGGACTCAGTGAACACCTGCAAAAATGAATCACTGTGCTATGTGTGTAGTTGTAGATAGTTATTTGACACGTTGCCTCATTGAGATATAAATAAGACAGATAACCCAATTAGATTTTTTTTCACACATAATAATAAAAGCTGTGCTTTTTCCTTTGCACCTGGCTTTGAGTTGTTGCAATTACACTCAAGTCATGTTTTCAAGTTTTGCCTCATAAACATGAGGACTGAAACCTTAACTTTTACATAAAAGCTCAGATTAACACCTAATGTACTGATTCTGGAATATATACTAAAATACAAAGATGAAAAAAGGGTAAAAAAAAGAAACAAATAGCAGAAGAAAGAATAACCTACATAATATCTGTGAAAAAAATAAAACACAAATTACAACCTTCTTACTTTATTAGAATTCATGAGACACTTCATGACTCTAAATACACCAGGAGCAGAGGAAGGATGCAGATAGGTAATGCAGTCTCATCAAGATTTCTATTGTTTGATCTTAGTAAATTGTTGCTAAAATAATTGATATTAACATTGGTTACCATTTGAAGAGCTGAGTGCTTTAAATCACAATACCTATTGAATAAAGTGGCCAAACTACTATAAAGTGCAATTAAATTTGGTTTGCAGAAGCACAGTCTCTGTCTAGGTTAATAAACCCTTCAGAAGCAAGCTGGGATGATTTAGACAAACGGATATTTTCTTGCAGATTTTTCTTGCAGACTTGAGTGATTCTCAAGGCCTTCACATGAAGGACCATATAATACAGGGAGGGCCAATAAGGCACCTGAATAACATTCATCTCAATGTCTTTATGGGTGTGTCTGCACAACTCTTTTAAATCCTGAATTAAAACTGGTCTGAAGTGAATCTTACAGTTGTTTTCAGTTACCATTCTTCAGTTCAACTTGGATAAAAAATTTGAATAATTGTAGACTTTGTTACTTATTTATACTATTTTTTATGTCCTGTTGTATTTCCCTTTGTAGCTCTACTGCGTTTTGCCACACCATAGTATAAGAATGTTTCACAATCATTGCTACGGACCAAACTTAGATTTTTATTTAATTGTTGCCAGTAGTCTAGTATATAACAACTCCTTTTCTTTGAGTTCAGTGCTGTTCACCAAAGCTAGTTTGTCCTGCTGTTGCAAGCCACCGGCAGTTTGTGCTGATCTTTTCATGGATCACCAGTCTTTCCAGTGGGCAGACAGTGAAACATAACCTAATGATTCCTGACTGAAAATAGCTTCATTTGTTTAATCTTTCCCTAGCTCAAGACTGCAGTAAGTACAGATGAAAAATAGTAGTGTAATGTTTTAAAAAAATCATTTTCAAATGTGGTTTGGCATTTTCAGAGCATTTTACATTCTGGATTCTCAGCAAAGTGAAGACCTCAATTCAGAGATCCCAGAGTAAAACTTATCTTCTTCTCTTACTCAGGAGTCCAATCATCATTGCAATCATTCAAAATTCATTCATTGCACATATGAATTCGTCTTGTTTTCCCTGTGGTGCTGAACTCTACTACAAGAGAAAATACTAACAATTTTATTATAAAGTGATATAAACTGGATTGCTTTCAATTTCTTCACAAGTCAGAAAGAGATATTTTAGACTGAACACCATACATTGTTGGACCTTCAACTAGAAGGTTTTTAATTTACTTTATGTGGGAAAAAGCAAAGTAGAAAACAAATAAGTCTTTGTGAGACAAACTTTATTTTGTTGTTTATTGCTATTACTGTTCTCTTATTCATCTGCTAAGCAAAAATATGGAAAAAGTAATTTATTTTTTTATAATTTATTCCTTATCTCTATTCTGAGCTCTCTTCTCTAAGCTCTTTCCTTGGGTCTTATCATTGCACAGTGCCCTACTGGGGAATATAACGCAAGCAGCCTCTGACATTTGCACCATTGTTCTGTGACACATCAACATTTGTAATATCCATAACAGAATATTTTGTTGCTCGTGGCATACTGTGAGTCTAGGGGTTATTTTGTGCTATCAGTCGCCCTTTATTGCTTAACTCCATGATGTGTAGGAGATCCCCAGAAACCATTGCTCTTCTAAAACTATGTCAGTGTTAAAGCACTTACAACAAACTGAACAGCAAAATGCTATATTAGCTCCAAGTATGCACACCAGGGCTCCTTGGGCAATCAAACTTGCTGAAATTAGAGGTCAAGAGATCAGGACTGTAACTTTAAGCGACCCTGGGGAAGGCAACAATCTTCCACCTTTGTTGTATTATGCAAGCTGTCCATGATCACAGAAAGTGAAAAACAGCTATCAGATCACAGGATCTTTTCAGAGCTAGAAGCACCTGCAGTTAGGAACAAAAGAATTCACAAAGCCCTCCTTTCATAAGGGAGGCTAGCTGATAGCTCAGTGTGCTACTCTTTGGTAAATGTGTGTACAGTTATCTCAGCAGAAGACAATATTATGGACACTTCAAATTTGTAACAAATTATTTTCCTGCATTCAAATTGTCAGAGGAGAAAATAACAAATTAATTTATGGAAAAAAATAAAATCCAGAACATTGGAAGAAGTTTTATCTTAAAAACAAACATTTATTAGGGAACGGTCACTGGACTGAAAAATGACAGAGTAAAATAAAAAGCAAAAAAGGTTGTATTAGCTACTATTTCGGAAGCAGGAATGAAAAAGTGAAAATATACCCAAAATGTGTGTTGTGACTTTCCTAATCCTATCTGATTATAGAGTACTCACACTTGCTTCTAGTGAGACATGGATATGCACAGCCTGCCTAACACTACTAAGAGTAATCAACACCAGTTGCCAAGACCTTTAGGCTAAATCTATGCTGTATGTAATGCAGTTAATTCTAAAAGCAGTACATACTCTTGCTCAGTGTTATATTGTTGTCTATATTAGCATTTTAATTTTAATCAGAACTGCAGTTTTCACTCTGCTCTCCTGATAATCCTACTTACCGCTTGTTATTGCACATATAAATTAGCATGAGCTCAGAGATCACAACCCAGACTCCTTTCTGATGAAATTAAACCAGAAGATGTGCTTCATGAGTGAACCTAAATGCTCTCTGTCTGCTAATAGATGTCAGTCCCTGGAAATGGGCTAGAGTAAAATGAAATTAAATCCACCTAAATGCATACAATATGCCTATCAACTCTCCAGCATTAACTGCTTTGTTCAACACTTGCTCCTGCTGCACTGCCAGTGTAGACAACCATGTTTACCTTCACTATTCCACCACACAATCTTCAGTGTCCAGTGTTTCTCCTTACAAACTAAGGGCGGGTGAGGCTCAAACTTCTTACACATCTCACCAGTTTTGCTGCATGATGAAATCAGGACTCATTTCTTTATTCAGCTGTGTAAGAGATCGAAATATTAATGATTAATGACAAGCAACTGGCCATTTGCAAAAGCAGCAGGGTGCTTTGCTGAGGCCAGGTTTGCACCCCCCAATCTAATGGAAGGAGGAGAGATTTTGGTGTGTCATGGCAAAACCTCTGGTCTACATAGGACAGAGGAAGTGCACTCCCACTACATGAAGACAACATTACAAACCAACCTTTGTTTAGCAACAAACAGGGTTTTGAGCCAGACTGGGGGGCTGGGTAGCCGCATAAGAAACATATCCTGCAGAGGTAGGATAATGCTTTTTATCATGACAATGTCCTGTCTTAACTGCCTCAGGTGTGAAGCTCCTCTGGGGGAGGTATCAGGACATTCACACGTAGGTCTGAAGGTATTCATCCATTTTGATGGGGTATGACTGGCTCAATTACATGAGAAGCAGCTATCATGTCTTAGAAGGTGTCATAAAAAATAAAAGACATGTCAAGTGCCCTCAGACACATTTCTGGAGCTTTCTGCCAGGGAACTGTTCATGATCTACAGTGTTGCAACAGACAGCATAAAACCTCTCCCCAGGGGGAGGTATCTGGGCATTCCCCCCGAACCTGAACTTTATGTTCTGTGGGCTTCCCCCCTACCCCTGACACATCAAGTCATCTAAATGGCAAAAACCAAGTCTCATCACCAGATCCACTGGATCTTTCCTCTACTGTATCTATCTCTTGTCCTTTCTTTATCTTTCTTTATTTTCCTTACATATTTCCTTACGTGACATCTTTCCATAATATTAATTTTTGTGTTTTCACAAATAACAGATAAAACAGCTACAAACCTCCTTTCAACTGCAATGAAATTGTTGCAAAATAAGCCTACCATATATGTACATAAACATCAGTCATTATTCAGTGTCATTTCACTCTAAGCCACCCCAAGGGATCTATTAACAAAAACCTCAGCTGCCCTCGCTTTCAGGGGTGGGTCATAACCACTTTATATCAGGCATATCATGGCACTCAATGTAAATGGAAAAGAGAGTGGTGCACCTGGCTGAACATTACAAATCGCACAAGTTGAAACACATACCCAAAAAGCTTTGCAGTTCCCTTGTGTTCTCCAAAACACTAAAACATTTCCTTAATTTAGGCTTATCCACACTATTTGAAATTATGTATTGGCAATGGGTCACGGCTGTGCTTGAATGATAATGTAGAGAACCTCTAGTTTGCGTTGAAGCTTTTAAATTCTATATGGTATACTACGAAGAATATGTGGTGTACAGAGCTTCTACACAATTATCATATTATTATTATGTTTTAAAAACAGTATTTTAATCTAACTAATATCCAAACCCACCAGAAAAAATTATATTAGAGATTCAGAGTTGGAGGAGGTGACTCAATTACAAATTATGCAGGGGTAACTGATACAAGTACTGGACAGTATAGTGCACATTGTATTAAGAATGTTCTTTAGAACTATACGTGGCACAAGGTAATTGAAGAATTATGCAATATACTGTTAAGGTCAAAGGTGTGAAATGCAGGTTGATTTCTCATGGCAGGCTTTCCCAGCACCGAAACAATGCAAGCCCTGTTTATATGTCCTACAAACATATATAAAGGCAGTGTTTGTTAAGTGACACTTGAGCAGTTCTAGTATCAAATGAAACTTAGCACAGAGGTGTTCAGTGGCAAAT
The DNA here is from genome assembly GCA_013397895.1 of Origma solitaria. Classification (NCBI taxonomy): domain Eukaryota; kingdom Metazoa; phylum Chordata; class Aves; order Passeriformes; family Acanthizidae; genus Origma; species Origma solitaria. The sequence goes on from VZRL01002857.1 coordinate 204,039, forward strand.
TATTCCCATGTGTCCATTGGCACAATAGATCTGGTTTTCATGCTTTCAGTCATCTATCCCACTGTCTGTGCAAGACCATAAACTGTCAGTGTGTACCCATCAAAAATGCTGGTAAATGGAGATCACCAATATAAGAAATAGAAGTTGTTCTTGTTTTCAGTGACTGAACTAAAAGGAACCCAGGCACTTTTTGCACTCTTTTTTATTTACCACTGCACAACTGCTATAATCAACTTGACTTAATACTCTTCTTTCTCTTTCTAGCCCTACTCTCCCAGAAAAGGCAAGGATATTATTTCCCCCATATGGGAGTCACTACTAATGTTCCTTTCATTTCTTAAAGTTCATCTTACAGACAGTAGTGCAACTTTTAAGATTTTTCCAGGATGTTATTTGAGGTATTAAACTTCTTCATGGGGACTTGCGCTTTTGAAATGTATACTGCTCGTAAGAGAAGAGGGAAAGGAAGAGATTAACTAATTCTCCTGTAAATGCTCATTTCTTTTGAGGAGAAACCAGGTTCAATATCTTCACCTGAGAATAAGCATCAGTCCTGTCCTTATCTTTGTTTCCCACTCCCAGTCTGTTACAGCAGCTCTGTTAATATTCCCAGCACCTCACTGATACTTCTCTGCAGAAGTAGAGAAAAGAACACGGTAAAGTGGTGAGAACAGAGATAATAACATAATCAAAATCCAATAAAAGAAAACAAAATAAAAAGGAAACCAATGAAGGAAAAAAGTCAAATTAGTAGCATACCTAGTAAACCTACACCTCATCACTGTCATATAGAAATTATGACACAAAAGGGAGCTGGCTGGTTGAAACACAACTAGTTTTTCATTTCCCAAAAAATTATTATTTTAGCAACTACTATTCAAATGAAATCATGATGCTATACTGCTTCTTTTATGAAGTTGTATAGATTTTCCAAACATACCAGATTAGAAGGTGCTTTTAATCTTTATGGGGAAAGGAATAGTGGGCCTGTGTCTGTGGTTTTGTTTGGGTGAGGGATGCATCATTGAAGAAAACCTTATTGCCAGTTCTTTCCATTTTTCAGTTTTCATCACAGTGCTTCACGGTGCAGACATATTTCAGCAGATTTTAACTTGGACAAGAAATGTGTCTGGTGTGGACTACACTTGATGGTTATGCTTCATATTTTCCTAATGTAGACATCAGCAATAAATCTCTCATATTACATCTGAAAAGAATGGCCTAACTACTTGGCAGCTTTAACCATGTCAAAAAATGCCTGAATCAGGTTTTTTGAGCTCTTTTTCTTATCTTCAAGGAAAATAAAATCTGTCATAAGCACCAAAAATGGCAGTCAGTTTAAGAGAATGTTTAGTTAGAAAATGGTCATTTTATATAGGGACTTATAATGGAAACTTTTTCCATCTCAGTTGCAGCTGTTACCATTCTAGCATAGTCTAGTAGCTAATGAAAGTGTTTGCTCACTCAGGAAAAAATAGGAAATTCATAAAATGTCTAAAAGGTGTATAAATGAATGCAGTGGATGTAAGTTATTTGCTGGCACGTGGAAAGACTTTATTGTAGAAATAAGCCGCTAAGAGAAAGACCTGTGGTATATACATACTATGAAGCAAATGCATCCAAACTTGAGAGTGTTAAAACCAATTACAAAACTTCATATATCCCCAGAAAACCCAGTTCTTATGTTATCAGTCTAAGGACTTGTGAAATAAGTTGCGTAAACATCACATAAAAAAATTGTAACTAAGTAATTTTTTGCAAGCTACACGCGTATAAAGACCAATTCACAACAAATATCCATGTCTCTTACTCATAAATTCTCTAATTCATTCTTGTTTTTATTACCCTCCACTTTATAAAATGTTGTAAGTGCAGTAGACTTATGAGTCAGTCATGCAACCCATAGAGGTTAATGCAATTATCAACTTTAAATTTTCTTCTTGGAAAAATGCAGGATAAACTTGAAACCTCAGAAAAAAGATAGTTCTGATTACACTAATAGAAAAACTAACATCCAGACTATCACTAAGACTTCAGAATCTGGAACATTTGAGAAGAAAAGGCCTGTGCTGACTGCACTATTTGATCCATATCTTACAGCCATAATTAACACCATGCTTTATTTTCACCTCACACAGTTTTCTGTGGAAAGGAAATGGCCTCATAAAACATTCATTGTCTGTGTCAATCTAATTAGGTTTCAGACCTAAATGATACTGGAGTCCTATTTCATAATATATTTTTTGGAAAGAAAAGACCGCTAGTGAAACTTTTGCAGGCAAATGTGCAGAGCCATAAGTCTTGCCTCCTTGTAGATATATGTTTTCTTTTGGTACCTCGTGATAGTATAGACAAAAATACCCTTTATGTGCCAATAATGATGACACTGACTGGGCCTATAAAAATAATTGGAAAACATTTGAAAAGATAACAGGACAACTAAAGGCACATTTCTAGTATCACTAAGGTGATATTTCTAAGACTAGAAGAAAATAGCAATTCACTATAGAGCAAATGCATATGTGTATTTTCTTTGCTCAGATAATAGTACTTTGTATATATGTCAGCAGAAGATTACAGGAATACTTCTAAAAAAAGAATAAAGTGAGATTTCTTGATAATAAATAGGACTGTGAAGAGATCTGCTTTCCGTATCTACCTTTCACACGCACTTCTGCCATAACCTTGGGCAAAACATATTCCAATTACACTTGTCTCAGTTTTTCCAACCATAAAATAGAAATTATACTTCCTCACCTCACTGGAATGAGGTCATGGTCATCTTGGTACTGTTTGTTGCATGCATTTCAAAAGACAGGCAGCTATATAACTCAAGTAGCATTTCATAAGGAAAATGTACAGTTTTCCTGTCTGCATCTAACTGTGAGGTTATTCCCCACACCTCTATTGGATCTCTTCTCTTGTTCCATTTCCATTTGAATTAAGCCTTTGTTAATATTTTCTGTTAATCACATTAGCTGATGAAAAGTTCACGAAACCTTAATCTCAAATGGCATACTTTACATACAAGACAAAGTATGACTCTTTAAATTATTTGTTTCTCTAAGAAGTATTTCTTTGATAATTTCTTTGTTATTTTTTTCCTAAACCTGTCAGGTGCCAACATAATTACCTAGAGAGAAAATAGTTTAAACTTGGCATAAGAAAATGTGATTCAAATACAAATACTCAAACCTTACATAATTAACCTGCCAATTGCTTTTGCATGTTATATGATTGGCTGCCTCACAGAAACAGCAGATTTAATAAAATTTAAATATTTTTCATCATATGTGCCTGACAAAAGATGAACTGGTACATGTCTACCCATCAAGGATTTTCCAAGAACTTATCCTAGTATAAGACGTGTACTGTAGAATTCCAATTCACACTTATTCACAAATTCATAGCAATTTCTTGAATCCATTATGCATATTTCAACTCTGTAAGTAAAGGGTAAGATATTCACTGAAGTCAGTGAATTTTATGTCACTGTTTTCATTTTCAACTCTCTTCTCAAGCTTGGGTCAGTGTCAGTTGAAGTCTTTACTACTACCAATACTTGCATGTAAGCAGAGCTCTCTGTTAGGATATTTTGAAACTCAGTGCAAGTATCCACAAGCATGTTCTTTCTATTCACATAGTATTCTTCTTATGGAGTGAGAAGGGTGGAGAAAGACAACAGTGAGAGGATCTAAAAGTTCTATGGTTTTTGAGACCCATTTCTAAGAGTTTGAATTTTCTCCTGTATGTTGGGGGAAGCTGGACTCAATGCTGTCCAAAGACAGCATGAATGATGTAGGTAGGTAGAACAGATGTACACCAGACAACGTAATATTAACCACTGCAATACCTTAAAATCTTCATGGATATTACAAAATCCTAAGTGCCATGTTCTCAACTATTCTGAAAAAAAAAATTAAAATGAGAGAAGGATTTAAAAAGACGTTTTAACAAAGTAAATAATTGAAAACCTATTTGAAATGGAAAACAAAGTAATTTCAAAAGGTAGTTTAAAATGTTTATGATATTGCACATCTTTTAAGAAAAGGATGAAGGGATATTTGAATAAGGCTGACTTGCTGTGCATACTAAAGGAAGGAAATTGATATAACACAGATTGATAAGACACCTAGAAACTTTCTTCATGCAAAGGTAGGAAGACCGAAGATAACTTTTTCAAACTGTCTAGTCTTAGCGTATAGAAGCGGATCAGGCAGAACACCTTAAGCTTTGTATATTTACAAAGTAACCTCATCTACAGCTAAAGAATTCTGTATCTGGATAGCTGGTATCTATGTGGAAGAGAGAATAAGGCTAACAACAATATATCAAGTCTAAGAACTGAGAAATTACACTAAGAATGGACCTACATATGCTTGGTTTGTGTTCATGTAACACAAACATGTGGGTTTTTGTAGACATTCACATCACCAGCCACAACAGGCACACAACTGGTCCTTCTTTCTCTTTTAATCCCACGGTGAGTGTACTCCTCCCATACAGCTTGCCATAAAAATTCCACCATCCTACAGAAACCACAAGGAGGGGCTCTTTTTGGAAAAGGACTGAGATTGTCAGGTCCTCTCATAATAAAATGATATTGTAAAATAATGTCAGCTGCAACAAAACTGGTCATAACAATTACTGTTTACTTTTTCTTGACATCTGCATTCTCCCGTGTGAAAAGAGCATTAAGTCGTGAGTTCAAAATACAACTACCTACTGAAATGTAAATATCAGCACATTCCAGGGTTAGAGTTGTAAATTTTTTCACCTTTTGTTTTAGGGCAATAAGCCAATGGATCTGGCTTCTATACATATGTAATTTTTCAATATTTTGTCACAAATGGCTGACCAACAAGGAAAGTAAGAACACAATACTATTTTGGAATATTTTACTGCCTCAGGCAAAAGAATTGAGTATACTATTGCAATCCAAGAGTGAAAACATTATGCAGAGGCTTTGCTTTGTGATTTGAGCCAAGCTAGTATAAAAATCACAATCATAATAGTCCATTATATATTGGACCCAGTTTTATGGGAATTGAAGACTATTACTTCAGTGATAATGGTCATTGAATTGTGCTTCTCTTTATATTCTTGCGCACACAATTACTCTAGTATCACATCAAATATCACTTGAATAGGTATTGCAATATGTTGAAATTCACCTCCTCCCTTCCATAAAGCATAGTAAATAGATCTTGTGGGGTGAATATAGGTGAAGAAGAAGACATATGACTGGCAATTTCAGTTGAGCAGTAGATGTTGTGACTCACGAGCGTTGTGTGCGAAAAGTGCTCATAGTGTATAGAACTGATATATGTCTTCTATATAACGTTTTAACCCAATACATACAATCCAGGAATTCTATAATGCTGCACTTGGGGCCCCAGTGTCACTCCCATGTGTGCAATTAGAAAGAAACTAAAGGATTGTGAATGAAAGGAAATCCAAGCAGATGTTTAAAAAGTATGTGTATTTTGAAAGCTCATCCATTTAAAAAGATGAAAATTTATGTAATAGTCCTCACCTCACTCCACTATTCTGGATCAATGGGATAGATATAATCTTTCCAAAGTACATAGCTAGAATATTTGATTTGCAGCATATGTAAAGATTTTCTTCTGATCTAAAACTGGGCTCAGACTAGCTAAAAATTGTGTCAAGAGTATTCATGTCTCTCCTAATTTTTTTTTTAAAGTATTTATACAAGTGATAAATATGTGAAAATCTGAATTAATAAAGCAGGCTTCTAGAATGTTTTTATTTATGGCTGTCAGGCATTCTCTATGATTTGTCATTAATTTTAAAAAATCTGGGAATTCAAAAGCTGAAATCATTTAATGGATGAACTATATAAAAGTGCTTATGCTGATAAAGCTAGATAACATATGAAGTGACAGAGATAGCAGTCAAGAGGAGTAAGTTGTATTATTCAGTGACATGTTAATTTCCATAAAAGTCCAAATGGTTTTCATCATGCAGGTATTTAATAATACTTTTTGTGTTTACTAAATATCTTTTGGGAAAATGGGAAAAGGATTTCTGAAGATACATATTATCATTTATACTTGGGAATAGTGATTTAGAGATGATTCAAAACAAAGTGTTTGCTTGCAAATACATTATCCATCACAGAAAAAATTTCCTTCTTGACTGTTATTTTACTTACTTAAGGCATTTCCCAGATTTATGGTGTAAAATCCTAGCTATTTAAATGAAAGAAGAAAAATATGTTGCATACAAACTACCTCTTTCATTTCACACTCTCTTTTCAATATTTGTGCCAGGTTTGTATGCTTGTTTGTTTTTCCTCATCAGATTTGGCATACAACAGACCTCTGTGATCTTTGCTCAACTAAAGGTGGAAAAGGAACTGAAACAAAAGAGGTGAGGACAGAATTGTTTGTGAGCCATTCAACACAGCTGTTGTAAATATTATACACTTGCATTATGCAGTGCCCTTTTACATAAAAAAAAGAATTGTGTTTGCCACCATTTGGAGCTGTTTTGCTTTGTTATTCATAAACAAATTCTTTTAATCTTGTTAGCTTTATTCATTTGGTTTTGGGTGGTTTTGTTTCTTGTCAACCTTTCCTTAAGGATTTCAATTTTTTTCAGCTAAAACACATTCTCTAAGATTAATCTGGTTGTAAAAAGAAATGTGTTTTCTAAGCTTAATGTAAAACATGAATACTGATTTGTCTCTGTATCCTCATGTCCTGATTACCACGGACTGACCTTAAGATGTCAGATTTCACTCTGTGGGTCAGTATATTAAGTTACATTTTTTGACTTCTTAAATTTTATTTGGAGGTAAATTTCTGCTACCCTTACTCAGAATGGGTCAGATTCCAGTTTTATAATGTCTATTAATATAAAGTTGGAAGATTTCATATAATATCACTTAGCTATGGGGAGTAATCAGTTGGAAAATTACCTCAGTGCCTCATTATTACTAACAAGCTAATGTTACCCCTAGGTAGACTCCCTTAAGGTAAGCAAGGTAGACTATGTAAGAATAAGGAGTCTATATTACGTTATTTTCAGCAGTGAAGAAATCATTACATGGATATTGTGTACATTCTGAAATTCAAGATTGAAAGAAGATACTGAAGAGCCATGGGGAAACAGAAATTTGACAATACAAGGCTCTTTTAACTAGTAAACAAGACTGAAAATTGAACTGAATCTGAGTAAAATTGACATTGGAAGTATTTCAAGTCTTGATACCTATTCAAATATGTTTGAATGCATTTTATTGAATTCTACAAGACCAAAAATTATTAAATCGTACTTCTTGTGGTTGAATACTTTTAACTGTCCCTTTTTTCTTGAACTATAAATTAATTTCTTTTTTTAAATGTCAGATATGCTTTCCTGTGTGGCAATTTGGACTGATATTCATTCAATCTAACAGACTCATGACGTGTGCAAAGCACTTTTTTTTTTACATACATGACAAAAATTCTGTCTAAAATTTGGTGAAGCTATTTTACTCAGACGGTGAAGCTGATTTGCCTGTACACAACAACTTCAATATACTTTAAATGCACATGCAAGGAACCTCTACCTTGTGAATGCGCTCCTTTTAAGTCTTTCAGGACTCGTGCCAGAGTCATGCTGATCCCCACCAGCTCAAATTCTAGGACACTAAACAACTCAGAATACAGGGAAATCAGAAATACAGTCATTAGTGTAAAAACCACTACTCCACGGTGCAAAGATTGTAATTTTCAGGTATAATTAAGATCACAATTGTTTTACATTTCATTTGTAATCACTGGAGGTGTGAACAGCCAGAACTCATCAATTCAATTTTTCTGAGTTCTAGACCACCTCGCATGAGTAGATAAAATGATATTAAATGTGTTTGAGTCTTAGTCTATAAATTAGTCTGTTGGTTTAAGTGATAGCTTCTACAAAGCAAGGAGTTATGTATCCTTTCTTCCTTCCTTCCTTCTGCACCATTCCTTCCTTCCTTCCTTCCTCTCCATTCCTTCCTTCCTTCCTTCCTTCCGCACCTTTCCTTCCTTCCTTCCTTCCTTCTGCACCATTCTTTCCTTCCTTCCTTCCTTCCTTCCTTCCTTTTTCCCTCTTTTCCTTCAGTGTGTTTCCTCCTGCTCTGTGCTGAAGCTAGAAATTCAGGGTTAGGAAGTGGCAATATCACTGAGCTTTTGACTGCCTGCTTCAGGCTAGGTTTGAATCTAATCCCAGTATTTTACTTGGTTTCATTTCAAATGCAGCCCACTTCAACAATATTTTCAAGAACTCAAAACAGAAAGGTAAATGAATGGTGAAATACATCAATAAAACTCTCGTTATGAGGTTTTGCCACCTTTGAGAATATACCCTGGGAAGGAAACCTATCTTGCTTCCCCTCTCTCTCTCTCTCTTAATCCAGCAAGGAGCATGGTAACAGCCATTTACCCACCACGAAGAAACAAAGAATCATAAGAGCTGCTACTGCTATCTGTTTTTTATCCCTCATAATGCCTGTCTTAAGCAATTTTGTCTCTCAGCACAATCTTTGCCTGGCAGAAGAGTGGTTGGTAACTGATGATGGAGATAACAAAGTTTATGAGCAGCTCAACACAAATGGGAAAGAGGCCGAGTAACATTTCTTCTATGAAAATGTTAGGTCCCATTTGAATAAGAACATATGAACTACTAGGGATATATTTTGTCTTGACATTATATGAGGAGTAAATTGACCAGTATAGGAATTAGTCAGTGTCTTGAGTTCTATTCCATAAGTATAATAGGCCTTACTGTCAACTTTTTTTCATGCTTCTACTTATGACATAGTTCTTTTTCTTTAACTTGATATTTGTTTAATTCACAAATATGATCAATTAGAAGGTATTTTCAAAATAGTTCTGAGAGTGTTTCAACTGTAAGTTTAGTTTATATTGTATATGCCAAAGTTTTCCAAAGGAAAATTATTCAAAAGAATGGGCTGAGGACTTTATTTATATTACTCCTCTTTTTTATTGGTGGTGTTAATAGAATTTTCTGCCCTTCTGACATCATGTGGATGCAAAAAATCATACTAGACTTTCTTATAAGACTTCCAAAGTGAATTTTTTAGAAGAGTTTATGCTTAGGAATTTTTTTTAGCTTCTAGAATATACAACATAACTGTTGTCTTCTTCCTAGAACCTCAGTAACATCTTTATATTTTTCACATGCAAGTAAGTAATAAAAAAACTCGTGTTTGGGTCACAGAAACTAATTCTGTAATGGCTGAAAAAATACATATGAGAAAACCAGGCTTGTTTTCATTACGTGTTTTATTCTTTTTTCATATCCATCATATGACAAATCTTAGAGCATATTTACCCAAAAGAAACATTATTTCATCTCTAACATTTTGGGAATGACCTTTAAATAATATGTGTATTGTCATGCAGTATCTATGTAGACTTTTAGTTTAAACATAATGAACAGTGGTAGAACATGAAACACTGCTAATGTTTTTACAAGCTATCTGTCATACCTCAATTGACATTTTCAATCAAATCCCTTGAGGGTGCTAACTTCTACAAATAGCAGCCAAAACATGCACTTTTTTAATCAGAAGGTTTCTCTAACATCTAACCAATAATTTCAGCTGTCACTTAGCACAGACATTTTTTCTAAGGAATGCACCATATGTGCACTCTCTATCCACGCCAAAGTTACTGTAAGAAATGATGTGCAACTACAAGAAGAAAAAAATGTGAAGTGTAAAAAGTGTAAAATATGTGTAAAAGCAGAGCACTGGTTCTTTGAAGAAAACTACCATCAAAGACTCTTCATCTGTCGGAAATTTTTAGTGTTCCTCTGCACTTCCTCTGTCTTCTGCAAAGAATTTTTCATCAATTATGTGATGTCTGCTAGAAGATTTAGGGATTGATTTCAGTATGCATCATATTATGCATTTATTGTCATCCAAAATAGTCATAAGGTAGAAAAAGCAAACCCATGACAAAGCCATGAGACAATATAATTCTTTCAAACTTTTAATATAAATTTTCATTTTGAAGGAATACAGATTTAAAAATTAGCCTAAAAGCTCACCAAAACAGGTAGCACACACAGATTAAAAGAGCAGAATAAACCAACAATATTAGTGAGATAAACCCTGCAATCTAGTAGTTTGGTTTTTTTGCCAAGATGATTCTGACAAGAAACAAAGACTAATGAGGTAATTTCTTTTGCCAACCAGACAGCCTGTGAAGAGGAATGTGCCTAGTAATAATAGTAAAAATCCAGTGCCCAAAGAGCTATCACTGCCTTTCAACTCAGAGAAAATATGGTCATAGTGAGCCATGCATTAACAATGTTCTCAGCAATGTGACTTTATGCTCTCACTAAAGAATGTCTGTAAAATGGACCTACACATGCAAGAGCTGCCAGATGAGCAAATAGTAAATTTACAGGGTGTTGGGAAAACATTCAGAGCTGGCTCTTCAAACATTGCAGCTCCATTGAGGTTGGCTGCTAGTCATTTATCCGTCTGAGGACCTCAGCCAATCTCTCCTGAATTTTTTTTCCACTAGTTTATTTGGCTCACGCGCTGGAGATAAGTATGATATTGATTTACATAGTGCTGATATTTTTCCTAGCTTCTAATATGTGTTCCTCTTCAAATAACACCAACTTTTCATTGCATTTTTAACTACTTCTGGTCACTTAATTACCAATTTTAAAGAACTATCCATGGATTAAAAATCTATTTTCTGAACAAATTAGCATGCATAAGTCAGTATGTATATATACACTCATTCCTATATATAGAACTTTATATTACTCATATGCATTACTTAGCATTTATTTGCATTGAATTTTGTCTAACATTTCATTGCCCAGATTACTTGTTGGGTTTCCTCTCACAGCTGTGAAAAAGTAAATTGTCAAGCCCGAGACCATTATCTAAGATTTCCCCGTAAACAGTAAACTAAGTGATTCATCTTTCTGTAAGCTGAAATGGATGGACGAGCTTCCTAATGTATATATATCTTTCCAAACTCTGTACTGGAATCTTAAAGGTTTAGTCTGGATATCCAACTTCTAGACAGCTAAACTTAGATTACATTAATTCCATCTTTAGTATCACAAGATCTTTCAACTATTTATTCTATGCACATTTATCTTACTCTATCCAAAATACTTTAATAAGTGTTTAATCAGAAACTTCTGTGACCTCAGTGTCCATCATCATCTTTATGAGATTGTTTGCAAATATATTGCAGAGCACAAGGTGCTGCTCGGACCCCACCTGAAATATCTGTTTTGAAGCTTAGGTTATAAATTAAAATAAGTAATTTAACAGTGTCACATTCAAATTCCCTTACAACTCTTGGGTGAATACTGTCTGTTTCCGGCAAAATGGTTTTGTTCATTTTCATCAACTTCAGTCCAGTTAGAAGGAGTTTTTCAGACTCATATCACTACCAATGTCTGTTATGGTTTTAATATTGTTGAATGCTTCTTGTACACTTTGAGTTTTGGGTTCCACTGTCTCTAACAGTCATCTGACATCCATTTATTACAATGGTTTTTATATGCTGTTTCTTAGAAACTTTTTCAGTCTTGTTATAATAACTACATTTGGTTATTAAGAATTAATACTCTTTTCCCTTTTATACAATTGAAGACTTCCACTTTAGGAAGAAAGCTTTTCTATCACTTACCACTTCCTTTACTCTTATGGTTAGCCATACACAGCAAATAATAGTGTTTCAGTCCCTTCAGTATTTTTTTTGTCCTAAAGTCTTAACTTTTTTTTTTTTTTTTACTATTCCTCATGCCTACTGAAAACACTTTATCCTTTTATCTACTTTTTAGGTAATCTTGTATCTGTTTTGCTTAATTTTATGGCATTTCAAAAGAAAACTAAAACATTATTCCATTGAATTATGAATTTTATTTTTACTTTTCTAAGGTAGGTAATCAACATAGTCAATATTAAAGCAATTTTTGGATCAAGTATCCTGCATGTCTCAATAACAAATCAAAAGATTTCATTTTTGTGATTTGCTAGAGGCAAGTTTCTCCAAAAAGCATTTGAATTTAAGAAAATGTAACATGTGATAGCATAATGTTCATCCAATCTATGTGTGAACAATCAAAATCTCTCATTATGATTATTCTTACTATTGTGAGAATGTTTTGTGGTTTTTTACTATTTTTCAATAATTTTCAATATGCTCTCTAGGTTATTGATCATATATACTCCAAATTAAAAAAAAATCAGGTATGGTATTTCAAGCTACTGAGATTGTCTGCTATGTTCAATGTGTCTAATTACAGTCCAAATAATTTTGCTCTGCCTTATTACTAACTTTTAAATCCCCTTTCTTTCACAAATTTTCTCAGACACCTGTTTGGCATTGGCACATGGAACACACCAGGCAATGCAATGAAGTTCTCATCTCTGGCTGGAGTTCAGAGCTGACATTTCTTTCCAGAGCTCATCCATGTGTCGTTGGCAATTACATACTCTTCAAAGACTAACTTGTTCTAGAAGTTCAGAGTAGAATAGAATAGAATAGAATAGAATAGACTATATCAGTTGGAAGGGACACATAACTATCATCTAATTCAGCTGCCTGACCAATTCAAGGTTGAAAAAATTTATATTGTTGAGAGCGTTGTCCAATTGCCTCGAACACTGACAGGGTTGGGGTATTGACCAGCTCTCTAGGAAGCCTTTTGCAGATCTTGACCACTCACTCAGAAAAGAAAAGGTTTCTGAAGTCTAGATCTCCAGCTTTGAAACATTTCCTTGTGTCCCATCACTGAGTGGCTGGGAGAAGATAACAGCATCTCCCTCTCCACTTGCCTTCCTCAGGAAGTTGTAGAGAGCAATGAGAGCTCCTTCCAGCCCTTTCATCAGTTTTGTTGCCCTCCTCTGGGCTTTTTCAAGGACCTTCACTTTGTTCGTAAAATGTGGGGCCCAGAGTTGCACACAGCACTCAGGTGAGGCTGCACCAGTGCTGAATACAGCAGATTCACCACCTCTTTGACCAGCTGCTGTTGCTGTGTTCGGTGCACCCCAGGATGGGCATTGCCCTCTGGGCTGCCAGGGCTCAGTGCTCACTCGCACTGAGCATGCTTTTTCACAGGACCCCCAGATCCCTTTGGAGGGCTGCTCTCCAGCCACTCATTTCCCAATTTTTACTTGTGTCTGATGTCACTCTGTTTTAGGTGCAGAGTGTTGGCAGCTCATCCCAATAATAATTTCTCAAAGTTTCAATCTATCTAGATTCCTCTGCAAGGCCTCTTGCCTCAAGAGTCAATAGCACATCCCAGTTGTGTATCATCAGCATACTTGCTAATGGTGCATTCAAATCCTGCATCCAGATCATTGATAAATATTAACAGATCTGCCCCTAGAGCTGAACCCTGAGGAGCACTTCTGATGACTGTCACTAGTGAGATGCAGTCCCATTCACTACAACCATTTAACCTCTGCCCTTCGGCACACCTGTCCAGAAGGATGTTGTGAGAGACAATATCAAAAGCTTTACTAAAAACCCAGAAAAAATACATCCACCGCCTTCTGTTCGTCCACTAAGTGAGTGACTTTATCATAGCAGGATATCAAATTAGTTAAACAGGACTTTCCTTTTGTGAACCCTGTGTTGACTGCATCTGATAATTTAAGTGTTCTTAAAATGCCTTTCAATGTGCCCTAAAACAATCTTTCAATCTCAGTGTACTTTTCTTCATAATTCATAGTTCCCTGGATCTTCTCTAACCATTTTTGTAGATTGGAATAACATTGACCAGCTTTCAGTCAGCAGGGACTGTCCTTTTTTAGATGATTGAGAGGGCTCCTGTCACAACATCTGCTACCTCCTTCAGTACTCTGGGAAGAATTCTTTCTGATTCCACAGTCTTGTGAACATTCGGCTGATACAGCTGGTCTCTTATCATTTCAGTCATTTCCAATGAAAAGCTACTAATCCCATACTTGTGTTCTTTCAGCTTAAGGGACAGGGCATCCCAAAGTCTATCATTATTATTTAAAATAAAGCCAAAAACCTCATTGAATATCTTGGCTTTTTCTTAATTCATGTTAGTCAGAGGACCATCTTCAAAAAGTATTGGTCTAATGTTTTGTTTATATCTGTTCTTGTTATTAATATATTTTTTAAAAACACTTCTTGTTATCTGAAACAAAACTGTCCAGTTTCAGCTCTAACTGACATTTGACTTTTTGTTTATTCTCTCTGCCTGAATAAACCACAGATCGGTAATCTTCCTGCAAATCTCACTTCCTGAGATCATAGAAATAATTTTTTTTCATTTGAGATTCATGAGAAGTTCCCAGTTCAGTCAAACTGGTCTTCTGCTGTGCTAGCTTGACTTATGACACAATAGAATTGCCTACTCCTGTTCTTCTAAAAGGTGGATCTTATATATTATTATTAATTTGGAAAACAAGTATTTTGTTAGGGAAAAAAAAAAAGTAAAAAGTTCAGTTAATACATGTTCCTACTTTACAGCAATTCCTTTTCTTCCTAATGAATGAAGAAGTGCTTTTTTCTACTTTGGAAATTACATACTCTTGATTTAAATTCTCTTGAACATCTAAGAATGATTTTACTATTTTAAAATTATGTCCCATCTATTGAGGATCAATTATATGTGATGATACAGCGAGTATTCTGTGCCTTTGAAACAAGCGCTGAAATCCATGTTGCTTTCAGCAACACAGGATACAGTTTGAAAGTGTGGCAGTGAACCTGCTGTGAAGGAGAATCAGGAAAACAATGTGAAGTATATACTTTTATTTAATGACAAAATTACTAAAGAGATCCTGAAGGTACAAATTCTAAACTACTTTTGAACCTAAATTTTTGAAATTAGAAAAAGCACTCAAAGAGTTCACACACATGTTTACGATACAGCTTGATAAATTTGATAGCCTACAATTACAGATGATTGGATCACTCAGTAAGTTTCTTTTTAACATGTTCTCCTAATTGTTACTACAACCAAGACCTTAGAATCTGAAAAAATCTATGTTCAGCTAAACTTTGCTGTTTCATCTAAGCCTTGTACCAAATATGATTACCTTAGTTTTAAAATTAAGTGGCAATTTCTGTGGAAATTTAAAAGATCAGAAATACAAAATTCTAGGGTCTTATTTTATTCTATTTTTGATAAATCCTTATTTTTATTTTTTTGTAACAACTGCTTTTTTAAGAGATAAGTACAATGCTACTTGTCAGCTAAGAGCATATTCTTTCAAAATAGGAAAGCGACAAGCCAATTTTGCCTGCAGATATATTTGAGAAATCACAGTGCAGTGACTAATTAAACAGCAGTGGTAACTATTTTTTGAAAATTATGGAAGAGGAACACCTATGAGAAGCCAATCTGATATTGCTTTGTAAAGAACAAAGCCAGACAGGATCTGTTAAAACCAGGTACTATTCTGTTAAGTAATGGCACACATATAAAAAGAAATATAGCTCTCTTGAAAATATCAAGACAGCAAGAAGAGCAGTTTTATAAAGAATAAGAGTTGAAGGGGAGAGCTTAGATTTTTGTTTGTTAATTACTCAATAAAATTTAAAAATTGTTATCATACAATAAGTCAAACTTGAAAACAATCCCGAGGAAAGTTTCAGAACTGGTGAAAAATTTTTGTGATATTTTAAACTAAAAAAGGCAATGAATTTACTATAGAGAAGTAACCCTCATTTAGTGTGTGAATAGATTAAATACCCAGTTTCAGATGTTCTTCTATGAAACAAAATGTTGTATATTAAGGGCTGAAGTGAAGTCCCACTGCAATCAATGGGAAGACTCCAGATGGAGCAGACTCAAATAATCACTTCTCAGTCTTCTGGAAAAATATGCTTTAAGTAATACATACTCAAATTTAAAATGGATTAGAAAGTTTGAGAATTCTGTTTCACTTCTCAGTTCAAAAAAAAGAAGAAAATATTTGTGTATTGCTGTGTATTGTGCTTTGTGTATGTAGAACACCTTATAACTCCGAAGAACATGTAGACAAACATCTGTGTCCCTTCCCAGGTTTTCACTGCCATGACATTTCTAGTTCTATTTTGCCATAGGGTCATCTTAAGAACAACTTATGTTTCTAACATTGAAATAAAGTTGTCAAAAGCAACATAAAAAGCTACAGCCCTCAGTGTAAGAGTAAGATGTTAAATTGAATTTTATCTGTGAAATGGGTGCTCCAAATAAGGTATACTTTTAAGTGCACTTGAATTCTTTTCTTGTTTTTAAATTTATTGAAAATACTTTGAATGTCAGGACAAGTTTATATAATGTGCTTGATAGTTTCCTTGGTTACAGAATGTTGTGTGTGACCAGAAAATTCTGATATGAGGAACTGTTTTCAAACTAATGGCTGAAGGCAAAAATGAAGGTCCTCAAAACTAAAAGATTTGTGTTTTAGCGTAAAGAATACAAGACTACTTTCAAGTAACATTTGTGTTTGAAAAGTCAAATTGAGCAACAAATTTGTTATCCAAATTAATCTTTTCATATAAAAAACCTGACTTGAAAGCATCCCTGCCGATTTTAAGTTGCCACAGCCTGCAACATCTAGATGAGAGAGGACTGTCCACCTTTGAAATTCATCTACCCACAGTCACCTATGGTTCATATACAACTTGTGCGAAAGATGAATGCAGTGGATTCCTCTTCCATTTAGCTCTCTGCTGGCAGCAAATTTGTCAGAGGCAGTTGGTCTACTCTAAGGTTTCACCTTCTCTTCAGAAAATAAATTAGAAGTATTAAAACTTCAGAAGATCAGATGCCTCTGAAGCACTGTTGAACTCTGTGGCTAGGCAGGAGGTATGGGAGAGATATTATGTATTCAACGTTGACATTTCTGCTAAAGCCTGCAGTAGGTCTTGAACAAGTCATTAAAGTAGTTTGTGCTAGGAAATAGTCTTTTAAGAGGTTTTAAATATATTCATTCTATTTTTATATTATTTTTATTTAATTAAGACAATATCCTATAGTCCTTTTCTGTGAAAAAAAACCACAGTGATGAAACATGCTCAATATTATATCCATTGATACTGACAGTAAACTATTAATTTGTTTCAGTGGTGCAACATCAGATACTGTTCATTTTTTTGATGAGGGGACAAAAAAAGAATAGTCATTACACTTACTTAGAATTTTTTTTCTCAAGAAAAAAATGGGTTTTTTTAAAATTTGGAATACTGTTATGCAAACCATTTCTAATCCCATTAGAATGTGTGATCTATATTTCTATAATTCACCATTAGCAGTCTAATTACATGTGAACACATTAACAGCACACAAAATATGAATTAGCAGTATAAATCACATTCTATCAGGCATTATGTCTTCCTTGTCCCTTTCACATTCACACCCATCATCACTTCCATGAGAGGAAGCGCTATGGAAAGTATGAAACATAGAGAAACAACATTAAAAGTGTATGGAGAAACATCAGAAAAGACCACAAATGCAACCAGAACTATCTTACCTTTCCCATACAGTGAATATTAAAAAAGTCTAATTACCTAGGTGTTGAGGGCAAAGTGCAAACTATTGTTCAGCAAAATACACAGTTAAGAGACTGTCTGTTCTCATTAAACGATTAGTAGCTAATGGCTTTTGCCCTTAGGAGACACTTTTAAATGCAAAATATGTTATGAATAGCATGACATTTTCAAAAATCTAGCCATATTTTCATCTATATATATCCTGAGAAATTTGGTCTTCGAAAAACCCACTCAATAAGGAGTATAGGCGATCCTATTCCAGAATTTAATTTAAAAATTAAGACTATACGAAAACTAGAGTACCAAAAAATTAAATAAAGTTACTCTCAAGAGTGTCAGTATTTTGAAACTTTTACTGTTAAAAATAGACAAATTGAAAATAAAAGTAACAGTTACCTTCTGTTAAACCAAAAGGGAAAAACCTCAACCACAAGAAAATCCACCCAACCAACCAAATAAACAAAAGTAAGCGGAAATAATTTGAATGTGAAGTTTCTGCGTTTAGAGTGCTAAACGCAGTGTTATAGCAACAGTAATTCCAAACACTTTTGTTAGTGACTAATATATTTAAAAAATACTGCCCCTAGGAGTATGCCCCTTCCATAAGTAGTAGAAAGTATAGATGTGTCTGGAAATATTTCTTTGCACAAGTAATAATATAGCTGTCATTTTACTTGAAACTGGTTCTTACAAATACTTAGGAATATGAAAAATGACTCAGAAATACATGCTTTGATGTGTAAAAGTGTTCATATGGACAAGCGTGAAAAGGTCTGAAAATTCATGGTTTTACCATGACAATCCCTTGGACAGAATTGCATGCACCAAACATCTTGAATGACATTTGGAGTTTCTGTGCTGACTTAGTGGAAATGGCTTTTTTTATTATTATTTTATGGGTCAATAGATTTCTACAAACATATATATTGTGGAGTACAGTAATGTGCTACTACATCACTTTTTCTCAGTGACAGAGAATATATATGGAAAAAAGCATTTGGAATATTCTAATAAAAGTTTAAACAGAATAGGGGAGTTATACATTTTGTTTTGTCAATAAGCAAATAATTAAGAAGCTGGTTGTAAAACTACAGTTGTGTTGTACAGGTAAGGAAGTGTTCACATGTGATAAAAATATGCTCAGTCATTCACAAGATGTGGACTGCTTTATACTAACTAAAAGCATCAATGAGAGAGTAAAGATACAAAGTGTGTTTTGCAGTTGATAACTGTGGTCCTGTAGACTGAGATATTTGGTACTGTGTCTAAACACTGGAAATGAGATTTCAAGGACAGCATTAAGAGGAACTTCCAGAATTGCCTCCAAGTCATGTGCTTATATGCAAATAAGAGCCAATTAAGGAGAATTAACTGTTTCCTCCAGTTCATACCCATAATCTATTCCTCCCCTCAATAAGTGGTTACTTAATCCTGCCTTCATCAGAAAAATAGAAATCAATATTCTTCCAGACCTGGATAGTGGAACACACCACAAGAGCAAGGGCATAATCATGCTGTGCATAATTTATACTTCAGTGAAGTCACTCGAACACATTTCACCAGACCCTTTATCAAACCTATAAAAGTTAAAACTGTGCCTACAATAAGAGTGCTCTTTATAAATTCACATAAGCAAAATGGACATTCATCAAGAAGGAAGTCTTACAGGCACGGGAGAAGGCCATGCCCTTGTGCCAAAAGACAAACCATCAGGGAAGAAGTCTGACCTGGCTGAACAGAGACTTTTGGCTGGAACTCAGGAAAAACAGGAGAGTTTTCAACCTTTGGAAGAAAGGGCAGGAACTCAGGAGGACTACAGGGATACTGTGGGGTAATGCAAGCAGAAAATCACCAGGGTCAAAGTGGTATTTTCAACTTAACAATTATATGATTCTACGGTTTTAAGAGTAGATGGAAAGTCATGTGGTGGAAAAGGACCTGGGGATGCCCGTCAACAGCTAGGTGAAGATGAGCTAGAGTGTGCCCAGGTGGCCAAGAAGGCTAATGGCATCCTGGCTGTGTCAAACATAATGTGGCCAGCAGGATCAAGGCAGTGGCCATCTCCCTGAATTCAGCACTGATGAAGCCCCACCTGGCATCATATGTTCAGTTTTGGAGCCCAATGCATGAAGGGCATTGAGGTGCTGGAGGGAGTCCAGAGCAGGGCAGCAGAGCTGGTGAAGGGTTTGGAGCACAAATCTGATGTGAGCAGCTGACAAAGCTGGAGTTGTCTTGCCTGGAGAAAATGAAGCAAAATAACAAGGAATAGGACAAGGGAAAACAGGCTCCAAATTGTGCTGGGGGATGTTTCGACAGGATAGAAGGAAAAATTTCTTCATCAAAAGGGTTGTCAAGCATTGGAACAGGCTGTCCAGGCCAGTAGCGGAATCACTATCCCTGCAGGTATTTAAAATAAGTTTTGTTGTGTCACTTAAGAACATGGTTCAGTGTTGGGCTTGGCTGTGTTAATGGTTGGACTCAGTGATCTCAAAGGTCTTTTCCAAACTGAATGGTTCTAGGATTCTACAATTAAAATCTCCTGTTTAAATTTTCACATCAGATGTGTAAAACATCATTTAAGTGGTGTCTTGCAGTTGGACACACAAGTACTTTTTCACAGTTCTGAGATTTATCTGCAAATTTTTGACTGTTGTCCCTTCTTAGTTACAGGCTGAGTAATATAGATCCAGAAAAGCCTATGTTTGTACATCATTTGTGATACTTATTAACATACCTGATACAGCAATGTTATGTTCATGATTTCAGCAAGGTAATCTCTATGTTCATACTGCTTCCTGAGAAACAAACAGACTTGTTAAGGGGACCAGAGTTTGCAAATAATTATTTGCACAGCTTATGGAGTCCAGAATTTCCTCATTCATATCTGTCTGTTCAGCCCAGGCCTAATTACAGATTGATCCTGAATGGGATTTCTAGGTCTATAGCACATCATAAATAATAAATGGGTAACAGTAATAAATTGACTTTACCATACTGCGAGAGTTCATTCTATAGTCAAGATGTTGTTTTGTGTGAAACTAACTGCACTGAACTTAAGATGAGTTGCCACATAAATAAATACAACTACCTTCAACATACTTTCTGAACTGCTTCTCCATGAAATCACTCTGTCAAGTGGAATTCTACCTGACAATCAGATATTACAGTATAAGTAACTACAAAAAAATTCAGTGTTAGCATATCACTCCCACAAGAATCTCATTCATATTATGAGTGACACAAAATTTAAGATCTGTCTCTTGGTGCTGACCCTTAGGTATTTCTCAGCAATGTCTGCTACTTGTGTGTAAATGTAATTCTTTATTTGAGAAGAAATATAGCCCGGTCTAAGAGACTTCTGCAGTTTTTCATTGCCAGTGTTTTTATTTCCTCGCTCTGTGGACTGTTTATTCTAGGGAGACAAATCACTTGCTCTAAACAAGGAATATAGACAAACCGGTACAATTTTCAGATATTTGAATATTACAACAAGTCCAGGTCTGAATGGATATACTATGCAAGCTCTGTAAAAGTAAGATTCAATATATTTTCAGCTGTATATTATAGAGAGATTAACAAAGGACCAACAGATCTGTGATCTTTAACAAAGAATACTTTTTTTTGTGGTTTTCAACTTCTTTTTCTTTACAAGCAGAGAAAGGGTTTAATCCCCTTTCTATTTTGAAATGTTTCTCCTAATGATAAATGAATATGGCAATGCCACATAGGGATTTCTGGTTAAACAATTTGTTTTCAGAGCCACTAGATATAATTTCCTGTTTCAATCTTCTCCATCTTTATCTGTTATACCAAAATTGCTAGGATTTTACAGATGTGTTTTTCTCTACAACAGCTTGAAGATATAAGTAAAATGAAATGCAGTGAGTACTTAAGATCTGATAAAACATTGCTAATTTAAGTTTTCCAGCATGTTTCATATTCAGATCTCTACATTCCAAGCTTGGGCAGGAAGAAATGAAAACTGGATACAGCACAGAAAATCAGCAGTGATGGATAAATACACAACACAGAATTATAAAAATAAAAAAAAATATCCCCACAGAAAAGAAACATTAAAAGTCCTGAAACACCTACACCCGAAACACCATTCATATCTCATAATAAATTTTATCTAGGTAATTGTCAATAAGAAAAATGTATCTTAAGCTAAAAGTCCAAGAACTTTAAATCACAACTTAGTACAAGCCATCAAAAGCAAATGCAACACTGATTAGTGTCTTTCAGCTGCCTAGCAGATATATATGATGTGGGTTGTCACAGGTTATTTGATTTCATTTTATTATTTAGTTTGAAGTGCTTCATTTGCTTAAGATCTATATATTTTGTACATGTGTTTGGCATTTTATTTCATTTTATTTGATATTTAATTCTATTTTTGTGATGTTTGTGTTGAAAGGAGATGACTTGCTGTAGAGGATCTAATCATATTGTAGAAATTATCTTCTGGTATTAGCCGTATTACTTCTTTTGCTGCCTGCCCTTAGTTTAATTCTTTAAATGTTCGTCTTTTATCTTTGGCAGCACATCTGTTCACTTCTTAAAGTAAGCCATTCCTCTCTGATTTCTCGTTGCAGGGAAATTTAACTGGTGTGGCAAGGATGACTAAACCATACAACTCAGTGACACACAGCTTAAAATTTAATGAACAGGATGCATAACACACACCAAGCAAGCCCCCTGCCCAGATGCTGATTAGTAGCACCCAGGGTACATTTAGGAAAGGGAACACTTGCTCCCACCCTTCAAGAAGATGGTGACCTGGCTGCCTCATCTAACAGCACCACCTCCACTACACTACACATATCTCTGGATGTTCCATACCATCTCTGAGGGCCTATATCCCAACTGTGCAATATTTTCTGTATAGATTGTCATCATAAACTACTAATGGTCCTGCTTATCACGAAGCTGAAGACAATCCCTTCGGCTTTCACTATATACAACGCCAGCTGACGGCTTGCATCAACCTCTGTTCCTCCAGTTTGTGTTACGAGATAGGTGAATTAAGTGTAGCAAGAGTCACACAACAAAGTGCCTCTATATTCCTTCTTTGTTTTCCAGATCTGAGCAGGACAACCAGTCAGAACTGGGCAAATCTAGTGCAGGTCACAGCTATCTGAGTGGTGCTTTCAGAGAGGCTTTGTCTATGGCTTTTCTACATGTATATGCTAAGAAACATCAAGCCTACCAAAGAAATATCAGCAAGCTTGTAACCAGTATTTTATGTTTTGAGGGTGAGAGATGAGCTCAAAAGTGCACCCTAGTATAAATCAAATTAAAAGGCAGGTTTACATACCTATCTCCACTTCCTCCAGAAGCTCCAGAAAGATTGCACTCAGCTTTACTGAGCACAGAGCGTGTTCTTGTGAACACTATAATAATTGTCTATCAGCCTGCTGCAAAGTATCAGTTGTTCTCAGTTTGAGATAGTCAGTGATTATGTTAGAAGTTGATACTGTCACAGATTGCTGCCAGGAAACAATGTATAAATTCAAATATTGTTATTATTCAGCATATTGCACAGCATAAATTTTCCAGTATAATTCATTCACTAAAAGTGGCGGCTTTTGCAGCTTTCTAAGTACACAAAATAATCCAGCTATTTGGAGATGCATAGGTCTGCACCCTCCTGGAGACTTTCTCTGAACAGTGGTTGAAACACCTGACAATTCATTGCAGGACCACATGAATTCTAAACCACTTTCCCTTTTGTATTCACAGAATCACAGAATTATTTAGGTTGGAAAAGACGTCTAAGGTCACTGAGTCCAACCATTAACTTAATAGGTGCCAAATTCACCGCTAAAACATGTCCCTAAGTGTCATATCTACATGTTTTTAAAATACCTCCAGGGATGGTGACAACCACTACTACTACCATGGGCAGCCCATTCCAGTATTTCATTCAGTGAAGAAATTTTTTCCTTATACCCAATCTAATAAGAGTTAGATTAGAGTTTTGACTCTGAAAACAGATACGCATAGAGAAAACCTTTCTGTGTGTATGGAAAGCAAATTTTAACACTATTTTCATAATCATTCATACGGAGCTCATACTTTTAAAATGAAGCCAGAAACTGTTGGGATCATTGTAGCATTCCCTCTATTGCTATTCAAATGAAAAGACACTCAAAAAAAGGAAAAACTTCTGAACTCACAAGCCAGCTACTCTAACGAAGAGCAAAAATCACTCAATTCATGCACAAAGTCTCAAGAACATTGGCAACTAAATGCATATTAAAATATTTTATGCTTCAGATCCTGAGAACAGATAAATGGAAACATCTTGGAGGATGTTCACTCTTTTGCCTCTAACTGGATTCATAGACTTGTCATGGTACTTTCCATGTCTCCATTTACACGTGTTTAGAAGAAGGAGAATAACCCCCACTGGCTTCAAAGCAGGGTATGAGAACTGAAACAGAAGCCATTGAACTGTCTCAGATGACAAGTAGCGCTTAAATGAAAGTGTGATTCTCCACTCTTCTTACCTTGGTGCTACAGTCATGTAATATTTTCAACTTCCTGGAAAAAAAAAACAAATGACGGTGTTGGGTGGGGTTTCTTTGGTTTTGTAGTTATTTTGTTTTAATTATTTCTGTGACTTCATCAGACATAATGGTTTTTCTTGTTCCCAGTGGACCCTAAATTTCTTAGATTACTACTAAGCAGTAACTTTCCTCATTGTGAACAACATAAACATTCTTCTAATTGGATTTTTAATCTGTAGGATTTGTATCTATGTGTATGTGCTTCTCCCCCAGAACACAGTGGAATGAGTGACTTTTGCTCTGTGTGTATATGGTTGTCTGTGTGTACTATATTCGTGGCCTATCTGGATGTTTTCTCACAGCCTCATCATCACCACAGAAAGCAAAGTAATTTTAAAAGTCAAGATACAGAATTAGAAACTGAGTGCACAATCTTAGATTACCTCAGAGAGTCCTTTTGTTATCTACTGCTTGTATGGGTTCATTCAGCAAATTTACAGCCTTTTCAGGAGAAACAAGTACACAGTGTGACCTTGAAAATACATTAAAAAAAGGCCCATTCCTTAGTTGCGGCTTCACTTGGCAAAACAAATAATTGGAGATATATGTGTATAATGTGATAGTTTAATTTTGCTGTTGATTATTATCCAGATAGATGGTTTCTTGGGATTGACTATGGCAATCCCAGTGTGATTCTAATCACATCTCTCTGGACCCTGTGCTCTATAAATGCCCTCGGGCATTAGAGTGGTATATCTGGCCTTGTAATAAATGTAACATTAAAGTAAACTGCCTACTTAGCACTGACTTTTACATGTATTCTAAACTGCTTAAACTGTGCTGGTGAGGTTGGTTAGAACTTACTCCACTTATCCTGTCTGAAAGAGTTGGATTCTGCTGAGCAAAGGTGTAAACACAGTAAACAGGTGTATTCATTCACCACTGAAGCAGAGCTGCATTTTTTTGTCATCAGAACTGATATTCTCTCCATGCTTTGTACAGTAATTTGACCCTTTTTTACCTCACATGAACATAAACACATTTAATTTGATATTCTTACACTCATTAATTTTAGTGTTCTGAAAGAAATTTTCATAATTAATATAAAATTAATCAAAACCCCATCAGTGGTCCATTTCTCTTTCAGTATATACATATGCATCTATATAATAACCTGCCTTATACTGAAATGAATCAGACAAAGCTATATTTCTATATATGTATGCATGTGTTATATGTATGTCACTAGAGTGACAGATCCATACTGCTTGTCCATTAAAGTAGCAACTTCCTTAAATGACCTAATCTTCTTCTATCATTAGCCATTTCCATGTGCAATTACACTACAGATGAATTATGAGAAACATTGCAGGTTAAGAATAGTTAAAGTATGACTTGTCACATGTTTTGTAATTAGTACTAATATTCCAATAATTTTGTACAGTTAATCAGCAAATAATAAAAATTCACAAATCCACATAATCCACATGCTATCACCATTTCTACATGGATACATATGCACACACACAAATACGTAGTGAGTAGGGGTTTGTGACATACAGTAAGTTTATACCAAGTTTCACTGACACTCATAAACACCCTTTAGAAGACACTACAGAAAAAGAAAAAGCACTAAACAAAATGAAAGTTAATTGATTCTGTGCTTTGAATTCCTATCACAGAATTGCTGGTTGTACTTTAACCTTGGAACAGGTATTGATTGACATTTACCACATGGGACTTCATTACTTTACACTAGTATATCTGAATGTAAAGTGCTGCTTTCCACATACAAGCAGACACTCTTTTCTATGCAGCAATACACTCACACATTTGTCTATGACATACTGGGCCACTCATATTGACCTGATCCTCAGGCTGGCCAGAGCAGGTAGCTCTAGAACATGTATTGGCTTTTGTGGGGAATATTGCTCTTGATTTCTTTTTCATGGAAACTGGGATGTAGGCAAATGAGGAGAAGCAGATGAGATCACTTTAAGTGTCATCCCATCATGTAATTCAGATAATGCACACACTGTGAATGCAAAATTGCTTTTAGGTTTCCTGGCCTAGGCTTGGTGCTGAAAAGCATTTTCTTCTCTGTACTCTGCTGCTTCACTAAGGTCAGGTGAGATAATCTATACAATATATTCTTCAGTCAATGAACAAGCTTAAGGAACTTCAGTGGCTGAATCAATCTTCTTTCTATTACAAAGGATGTTGGTTTCATTCTGAAGATATTTACTGACCTCTAAATAGGTCTTCCCCACTAAATGATGGAGATGATTTGTGGGAGAGTTTTTTGCTTTGAAGTACTATAAGATAACATAGGGGTGACAAGTTTTGGGGTTTTACTGGCATCTATTTGTAAATATTTGAAGTACCTTTTTCCTGAAAAAAAAAATCATTATCTTCTGTTGAGAGATAAGAATACACTTAATATTGAAGTAAACAGGAGAGAAGCAAAAAACTTACCTCAAGATTTCTTACATAGTCATGCTATTTCCAGAAAATATGCTTTAGTGTATTTAAAAGACTCATTTCTTACCTCAACTTGTATGCTGCTCATTTCACATGAAAAAAAAAAAAATTTGCAATCCTGTATTTTACTACTTATGTAAATAGAATAAGCCAGGACAAAATACTTACAGGATCATGTCATGTAGACATTAAATTTATCAATGGAGCAACTACAGCAAAATACCACAGTAGTATAATACAATTTTTTTTTCAATATTATTAAAACAACCCATAAAAATAGCTGAATGATCTACATATCCTTCCTGTAGCAAGCCAGAACGTAGAAGGCTGCCACACAGAAACTGCTTTCTGTTAATCCTTCACATTTAAACTCAGTTTTAAAATCCACTTCATCCTCCTCCCTTAGTGGCTACTGCAATAATGCCACAAAGGGAAGAGTCTAGTTCTTATACAAGTGGCTTACAGAAGATACAAAGTTTTAAACCAACACCTTTATAAGGCTTCGGCAGGTAGACAACATAACATAAATGCAATGCACTTACATTGTGAGATCTTGCTAATGGCAATTTTCTGTGTACTGCTCTAGCCTCTCTTTGAAACTACCTAGAGCTGCAGCCTCAGATGGAGACCTTTATAATCTGGTCCTAAAGGGATACATTGTTCACTGAAGAGAAGCCAAACAAAAAGATAAGCTTGCCTTTTTATTTTTATTTTTTAAAAATGAATAATTAAAATAAAGTTATTTTTCATTTCAGTTGTGGTTATCGCATGCATTAATTAAGAAACTACATGGTTTTCCTATTGTTTTGGAAGACTTGATTGTACTTCAATAAATATAAAGGACATTTTTCTACCAAAACAGTTTTTGCATGTGACAATATATTGGTTAGAGCGTGGTGCTAAAAACGCCAAGGTCATAGGTTCAATCTCCATATGGGCCATTCACTCAATAGATGGACTCAATAATCCTTGTGGGCTCCTTTCCAACCAGAATATTCTGTGATTCCAGGCATTCCCATATAAATGCAATCTAAAGTGACCTGCAAGTCCCAATGATAGTTTCTCAGTAGATGATACAGGGAAACATTAGCCCAAATATATTTAACACATGGTCTATGAGTGCTACAATACTCCCTAAAGAGGGATTGGCCAGGACATAAGTATAGAGACTTCCATCTAATATAAATATAGTTTGTGTACTAATTTAGATTTTTTTAACTGCATAGTCAAGGAAAATTTCACAGGAGGTACCACATATATACACATATATACCAAGAATATCTAAGGATCTATTGCTCTAGTGTCTAACCATGTCAATTTATTGCCAACTAATTTATTTCTGTGGGACTTTCTGAATCAAATGTAGAATGATAGAATAGTTTTGGTTGCAACAGACCTTAAAGATCATCTATTTCCCACCCACCTATCATTAGACCAGGTTGCTCAGAACCCCATCCAACCTGGCCTTGAACACTTCCAGGGATGGGGCATCATCTGGGCAAGCTCTTCAAGTGTCTCACCAACCTCAGAGTAAAGAATTTCTACCTAATATCATCTTCCATTTCTGATTTGCTTGCTTATGGAACTATGATATCCAAACCATAGTTATGCTAGCTGTCCAATTTGGGCACTTAGAAGCTTAGTGTTAGGTCCTGGGAATATTTGTGTATATGCTATCAGGCTAGAGCTATTGTTGATTCAATGTATACAACAGAGTAGCAGCTCATAATATATTAACAAGATTCTTTGATGCCATTCTGCATTGTCAAATGGCTATGGGTCAAATGATGTCTTTCTCTGACTGGGTCAGTGAAAGTGGCACAGGCTTTTCAATGAAATCTACAGGGATTTTTTTTTCAGTGAGGGTCACATCATACAGCTGTTATAGATAACATAGTTATATAGCACTAGTACAGTGTAAAAAGTATACATCACTCTTCACCTTCTTAGAAAATATTTAACTTAAAAAAATATCATGAAGTGTCTTCCTCTGTCAAACACGCTTTTGTGCTGCACACACAGATGTGTGCACATGTACCTTGCTTTCACTACCCTCCTCACCAGAAAAAAAAAAGAAAGGTGTATTAAAAAAGTAAATGCGTTAATCTGAAGCAAGTTTGTCTATATCAGGCTTATTAAAGGCCCCAGAGTGGATTGATTTTTCTGTGCTATGAATTACATTCACAGTATTTTACCTATTTATTTATTTTAACAAACTGGTAGAAATTAAGGTGAGTACACACATGTTTCTAATTCCTGTCTACATAGTTACCTATCACTAAAATGCTACCTAAATATGTAATGTTATATGAATAAAACACTTTTTTTTCTGTACTTGTCTCTCCTTGTAGTTATTTGTTGGAACACCTAATGGCCAATTAGAAATCTATTTCTCTGACAGTTAAAATCTATAATTCATCAGATGTAATATGATAATTGCCTGTTCATAATCTCAAACATTGCACATCATTGAGGAAATGATTCAGAATTGTTTTCCAATTATAAATAAACTTAATTGCTTGGAAAACATACCGTCTCTTACAATCTCATAGAAGCCAGGACTGGGAACTAAGATGACACTACTTAAAGTTTTGCAGCTCATAATTCAGCAGTTTAAATGCACAGTTAAAACTTTATAGACTTACATCAAGGCCAATGGTGCTATTCGGGCCCTGCAGTTGCAGCATTTGAAGCTTAAATCAGGGATATGGTGATGATCAGATAGAGACAGTGATTTGCCTTGGGCCGCAGTTTTCAACTCACTGACAAACACGGAGTTTCTTACCCTACAAACTTCAGCAGACTAAAGGGACAGTAAGAAGCAGTGGATTAATTTTTCTTTTTCTTGGTTGTGCTCTAGAAACTTATAAACCATCAGAAAAGTATCTGAATGTTCTCACCCTCTGGAGACTCTTGTCTTATATTCACAAAGTCACAGAATCACAGAATCAATTAGGTTGGAAAAAATCTCTGAGATCATCGAGTTCAAGCTATGACCAAACACCACCCTGTCAATTAGACCATGGCACTGAGTGCCTTGTCCAGTCTTTCCTTAAACACCCTCAGGGATGGCGACTCCACCACCTCCCTGGGCAGCCCATTACAATATCTATAAAATCCATTCTGTAAAGAAATTCTTCCTAATGTCCAGCCTAAACCTCCCCTGGTGCTGCTTAAGGCGGTGTCCTCTTGTCCTGTTGCTGGTTGCCTGGGAGAGGAGTCCGACCCCCACCTGGTTACACCCTGTTTTCAGGTAGCTGTGGAGAGTGATAATGTCACCCTTGAGCCTCCTTTTCTCCGCGTCAAACAATCCCAGTGCCCTCAGCTGTTCCTCATAGCAGTTGTGCTTCTTCTGAGCCTTTACCAGCTTTGTTGCTGTTTTCTGCACCTACTCCAGCACCTCAATGTCCATCCTAAATCGAGGGACCCAGTACTTGACACAGCACTCTAGGTGAAGCCTCACAAGCACTGAATACAGGGAAAGAATGACTTCCCCAGTCTTGCTGGGAGCACTATTCCTGATGCAAGCCAGGATGCCATTGGTTCTCTTGGCTGTCTGAGCACACTGCTGGCTCATGTTCAGTCGGCTGTCAACCAGCACCCCCAGGGCCTTTCCTGCTGGGCCACTTTCCAGCCACTCTGTCCCCAGTCTGTAGCTCTGCATGAGGTTATTGTGGCCAAAGTGTCTTAAACAAGACAGGGCCCAACCCTAATCCATGAGGGACACCACTAGAGACCAGAGTGGATGCAGCAGCATTTACCACCATTCTCTGGGCCTTGGCATCCATCCAGTTCTTAACCCAGCAAAGAGTGCACCTGTCCAAACCATGGGCAAAGAACTGTGAATGACCAACTTGTTTCACCATTGCCTGGTGCGTTGGAAAGATCCACAGTTAAAGACCTGGTGTGACAATGGGCCATGATTGGCTGTGGATAATGGGCCGTGATAGTCCATAGTGATGGTGGTGAATATGCTCCTGCCATTACAAGTGAACAACCTGTATGTGCAATGAGCCAGGTATATCACATCAATGCCTTGTGGATACCAATGCCTGTATGGTGAATGTGCTGTTGCCATAGTCCCAAGGTGGAGCAAAATTTCTCAGTCAACACTGCAAAGGGCCATTCAGCTGATATATAAGCAAAGGCTCAGCAAGTCCTGGCAGGGCTTTCCCCACTATCAGATGAAAGAAGAAAGGATCAGTGGGACACAGCCAAATCCATGGTGGCGGCTATCACTTGCTTTCTGTAATTTTTTGCCTTTTACTACTTTCTTACCTTTTCTCCTTTCTCTCTTCCTTGACAGTAAATAAAAGTGAATTATCATTTTGGTCACCAATATTTAACCTCATTTTTGTCTTAATCTCGCTCTGGGTATATTCAAACTTTCCCCCTCCCCACACATGCAGACTGGGACACATTGGCTGCCAGCTTTTCCAGGAATATGTCATGGGAGATGGTGTCAATGGCTTTGCTGAATTCTAGGTAGATTACGTCCACAGCCTTTCCCTCATCCACTGGTCATAAAAGGAAGTCAGGTTATTCAGGCAGGATCTGTCTTTCCTAAACCTGTGATGGTTGGGTCTGATCCCTTGGTTGCCCTCTAGGTGCAGTGTGATCACACTCAAGATAATCTGCTCCACAACATTGCTGGGCAGCAAGTCAGGCTGATAGGTCTGTTCCCTGAATCCTCCTTCCAACCCTTCTTGTAGATGGATGTCACACTGGCCAGACTCCAGTTGTCTGGGACCTCCCTGGTTAGCCAGGGAATGATAAATGGTGGAGAACAGCTTAGCACGTTCTTCTGCCAGCTCCCTCACCACCCTAAAATGAATCCCACCCAGTTCCATAGACATGAGAATCTTAAGTGGCTCAGTAGGTCACTAATTGCTTCCTCCTGGATTACAGGGGGTTTGTTCTACTCCCTACCCCTGTCTACCAGCTGAGAAGGCCAACTGAGGATAACTGGTCCTACTGGTGAGATATGAATCTCTCTCAACAAAAAGTGTATGAAGAAACTGTGGAAAATGAGATCTTTATCAAGATTTTCCTTGCTAATCTAAAAATGTGTGCTACAGCAGCTACTGAGACAGAAAACTGTTACCTGTAAAAAAAGAGATGATGGATAGGATTAAAAGTATTACCTTTTCATTCCACATTTTCAATGATAATTTGAAACTTGTATCATGACCTCTTGACATCTCAGGCAGGTGGTCAGTGTGCTAGGTCCTAATATTTCTATGATGAATATATAGTAAGGTTGTTGAAAAGGCAGAAGCCCTGCCAATGCTGAAATGTGTCACAGACATCCTCGTCTTTCATCTCCTTTTGATGAATGAAAAGCAGATTGCTCTGACTGATGAAGATGTCATCAAAATGTGATTCTTAGTTCCTCTTTCAAGTGCCTGAAATCTGGAACTGTCAAAAGACCACATGGAAAATGAGCTAAAACCTGTTAAACCAGACTATTTGCAAGCACAATCACAAAACCAATCCCAAACAAAACAATCATCCAATCTGGAGAACTTTTGGTTCCTCAGAGGTGTAGGCTGAAATAAGAAACACTGATGCACAGACACAGTGGCAATCTCGCAAATTATTGCCTATCCTGTACTTAAAACTCTTGATTAGCAGAAGCTGCATGGTGAGTCATTCCTTAACTAAATCTTACCTCATACCCATAGATGAGGTCATAAACTATCCAAAATAAGGCATGTCTGAAGCATGTATGTGAGAAACTCCACAGAAATGATAGAAATGTGTATACTTAAAAATTTGTAAATGAGTGCTTTCTCTTAATTTTATTTTTTGCAAATTCTCTATATTGAATATTTCAGTGACCTCAGCCTCACCTCCACATTTGTATGTGTAAATAAAAGCATATAGAATCATAAAATCACTTAGGTTGGAAAATACCTTTAAGATTGTAGAGTCCAACCATTAACGTAATGAAGTCCGCCAGTAAACCATGTCCCTAAGTGACACAACTTTTAAATATCCCCAAGGATGATGACTCCACCACTTCCCTGGGCAGCCTATTCCAAGGCTGGACAAATCTTTTTCCCCTAACTTTCAATCTAAACCTTCCCTGGTGCAACTTTGAGGCCATTTCCACCTGTTCTATCACTTGTTATTTGGGAGAAGAGACCTCACTGCAATCTCCTTTCAGGTAGCGGTATGGCACGATGAGATCTCCCCTGAGCTTCCATTTCTTCAGGCTAAACAACTTCAGCTCCCTCAACTGCTCCCCATAAGACTTGTATTTAAGACAGTCTGCATTTGCTCCATCTGAAGAGAGAGAAACCAGTTATTAACTAGTGAGAAGCAACAGCCTTTTTCCCTCAAATAACCCTAAGGGATCAAAAGAGAAATAAGTACAGTTATCTTGCAAAATGTAGCAACAAGTTAGAATATATAGCTAGATTCACCACTTTTTGTGTAGCCACTGCTGGTTCAATATAAAATAGTTGTTTGTGAGATTTTTTTTTTTCAGTATTCACTAAAAGAAACTCTATAAGTCATCACAGTTGGTGTGACTGTGCAAATTCACTTACAACTTCAAAGCAGAAAGGTCAGAATGAGATCACTACTCAAAAGCATGTCTTACAGGTGAGACAGGTAGGAATAGATACCCTTTGTTATAAAACCTGCACATTGAACATGGACAGTATGTTCTGACATTTAAAAAAATGTTTCTTTTTTTTCTCTATAATGCGTATTTAACAGAACTCAATCTCATGAACATATAATTTACTATTTTCCAGTAATAATAGCAGAATGGAGAACATATTCAAAAGAACAGAAATGTGAAAGATAAGGTTGCAATCTCAGATACATATCCTTAACAGCTAATACCATTACTCAGAAAATCAGAATTCACAGAAGTAATGTACATTAAAAAAACCCCAAAAATCTATAAAAATTACTACGTGACTCAAAATACAGACCAATGCCAAAATATACCTAAGTCAGGCTGAAGTTCAAGCCTCTTACATATTTTGGGTATGTAATTAAGACTATCAGCTTATTTCTTCTGAATATGGTAAAATAAATGTTTACAGCAGTATTTGTTACTTTATCTTTTATGTCTTTCCTCTCAAAAGTTTCCTGAAACTGTCATTCAATATGGCAGAATGGACAATTTCTGCTCTTAAAGTCAGTTACAAAAAAGAAGAATAAAAAAAGAAAAATTGCAATAACATTTTCTGAAAAACCTGTGGGGTTATATATTATTTTCACGAGCAATGAATAAATCATAAAATGGTGTGGATTGGAAGATTGTTTAGTTCCAACCTCTTTGCCATGGGCAGTGACACCTTCCACTAGACTGAGCTGCTCAAAGCTGCTCAAGCAAGCCCAATAGGGACTTGAACACGTCCAGGCATGAGGCATCCACAGCTTTGGGCAACACGTTCCAGTAGCTCACCACCCTCACAGTAAAGAATTTCTTCCTCACATCTAATCCCAAACCTACCCTCTTTCAGGTTAAAGCCATTGCCTCTTGTCCTACCACTTCATGCCCTTGCAAAAAGTCCCTCTCCCTCTTTCTTGTAGGCTCCCTTCAGGTAATAGAAGGTCCGCCTGAAGCCTTCTCTTCTCGAGGCTGAACATCACTGACTTTCTCAGCCTGTCTTTATCGGAGAGGTACTCCTGACTGCTGATTATGTTTGTGCCTCTCCTCTGAACTCATTCCTCCAGCTCACATGTCACAGTCTTCTGTCAATCCATTCTCCCACCCTCTATTTATACTTGGAATTGCCCCTGCCCAGGTGCAGGACTTTGCACTTGGCTTGTTGAACTTCATGAGGTTTGCATCCCACCTCTCAAGCCTGTCATGGTTCCTCTGGATAGCATCCCTTCCCTCCAGTGTGTCGAGCATACCACAAGGCTTGGTGTCAGAGAACATACTCTGAGTGCACTCAATCCCACTGTCCAAGCCATTGACAAGGATATCAAACAGTGCTGGACACAATACTGACCCCTGAGGAATACCACTTGCCACT
This sequence comes from Origma solitaria, assembly GCA_013397895.1. Classification (NCBI taxonomy): domain Eukaryota; kingdom Metazoa; phylum Chordata; class Aves; order Passeriformes; family Acanthizidae; genus Origma; species Origma solitaria. The sequence continues at coordinate 238,554 of VZRL01002857.1, forward strand.
GCCCTTCACTTGGACATCCAGCCATTTACCACAACTCTCTGAGTGTGACCATCCAGACACTTCCTTATCCACAGAGTGATCCACCCATCAAATCCATGCCTCTTCAGTTTAGAGACAAGGATGCTCTGCAGGACTATGTTAAATGCTTTGCAGAAGTCTGGTAGATGACCTCAGTTGCTCTTCCTTATCCACCAATGCTCTAACCTTGTAGAAGGCCACCAAGTTTTTCAGGCATGATTTGCACATACGGAATCCATGTTGGCCATCACTAATCATGTCTTTATTTGCTGTGAGCCTTAACATAATTTCCAGGAGGATCTGCTCCATGATCTTACCAAGCACTTATGTTAGACTCACTGACTTGTAGTTCCGGGGGTCTTCCCTATTACGTCTTTTAATAAAAGGGATTATGTTTCCCCTTTTACAGAGAACATGAACTTCACAGGACTGTCACCATTTCTAAAACATGATGGATAGTGGCTTAGTCACTTCATACACCAGGTGCTTCATGACCTGTGTACGTATCTCATCAGGTGCCATGGACTTGTGTACTATCAGGTTCTTTAGACCTCAGGCTCTTAAACCTGTTCTCCTACAATGAAGATGTCATTATTCGCTTAGTCCCTGCCTTTGCCTTCCATGACTAAAGATGAAATGCAACTCAAATAATGCAAAATCTATTACTGGATATATTGTTAATTCACTAATCTTAAATGAGGCATATTAACTAAGGATGAGCAGTGGAAAATAGCTGCAATTCTGGCAATACTATTCGGTCTCTTTCATGCTAAAATCATTTAAAAATGCAGATGATGAAAAATATAGAACCTATCCAAACATTAATTTTGATATCACTTCAGTGCCATATTGCTTCTGAGTATGCCTCAGGAAAAAAAGCCAATGGAAATGACAACACCATATATAAAAATTATTTTATGATGTAGATGGATTAAACCCAGGGCCATTAACCTTTAAAGATTATGTATTGCTTGTTTGAAAAAGATGATAGATACACAGAATAAACTATTCACTCTTTAAATTTAGGGACAGTGTTTTCAACATCACACCTCATAGATTCTACAAAGGAGGAGAGAATCTTGATTAGTACTGGCCAATAGTATGGTTTAGGAGAACATGACCATTCTACTTGCTCTCTGTGAGTTCTGTATTTAAACCAGAACTTATTTAATATTAATAATAGCCATCTGAACATCCATTTTGACTATTTTTTTATTCCCCTTTTTTTTAAAAAAAAAGTCTGTTTCACTTGGTTTGGCTTGGGGTTTCTTTTAGGTTTGTTCTCCTTATTCTTCTTGCAGCCTGTGATTTGGCAAGATAGTCTCTGGTTACTTTAAGACAGCCAAACCAATGTCTGTATTGTCAGCTTTATCTATTATGTCTTGTGTAGGGACATTGGTGTATCTTTTCATTGTATTGTTTTGATGGATTTGAGGCTGAATTTGTTTTAAAATTGCTGGATTGTTTCTTGCGTTCTTCATTTCCCTGCATCCATGCTTTATTTCTGTTAGCTATTTTTTTATGTGTAATCAGGGCCAGATTTGATGAAGAGAACTAAAATGATTATCTAATCTAACTGCCTGGCCAATTCAAGGCTGACAAAAAGTTAAAGCATGTTGTTGAGGGCATTGTCCAAATGTCTCTTGAACACTGACAGGGCCTCAAACACCTCTCTAGGAAGCCTGTTGCAGTGTTTGACCACCGTCTCGGCAAAGAAATGTTTCCTGATGTCCAGTCTACGCTTCTCATGGTGCAGCTTTGAAACATTCCCATGTGTTCTATTGCTGGGTAGAAGGGAGAAGAGATCAGCACCTCCCTCCCCACTTCCTCAGGAAGATGTACAGAGCAGGCTGTTTCTTGCATAAAATTGTACAGAATGCTAAATTCTGTTCATTACTTTTCCTCTGAAAAGAAACCCCACAACAGATTTTTACAGAAAATTCCTAACATGTGCTACATTTAATTCTATGTACGGATAAAGCACAAGAGTTGTGCACAATTTCAGTTTTCCTTAACAGTGCCAGAAAAGGCTGATCTAGGATTTCATAAAACAAGTTGACCTTGTGCTGTCCTCTGCATCAGGGTGAACTTCACCCTACAGTAGTAATGGCAGTAGTAACAACAGTAATTGCAAACAGTGCTATTGGACAGCTACCAGCCAGGACAATTTCAGGACAGCTACTATACAGCTCAAATCACCAAGCAAGCAGATGCTTAGCAGGCTACTATTATATCTTTCAGTTATTGACAAAGAAAATCTCCTGGGTACCATCAGGGCACCCTATCGCTGTAGTAAAGCTGCTTAAAGCAGAAACCATCAGGAAAAATTACTCAAAAAAAAGCCCTAAACAAAAAACCTCAAAAACTAACACAGCAGGGAACAGGCCATTATGGTGCAACTCATATTGTCCAGTGTTACAGAGTTCTTCAGGGTATATACTTGCAACAGGGAGGTCCAAATAGGGGTCGAAATACCACCTCAGAAAAGTTGTTTGATTTATTCTTGCTGAGGATTTGCAAGAAGCTTGAATGCTTAAATGTGCACCTAGCCTGTACTAGGGACATAACAAGTTGTCTTTTTTACTGGATTTTGGTTTGCTGCAAGTTTAAGAATATATAGGGAATGGAAGAAATGATAGACTGATATGCAGATACATAGATATTCACAATGCAAATCTTTTCCTTTTGATAAAGGAAAGTAATCTTGTGAAACAAAAACTGTTCTTTCAAAACTGTGAGCATGGATACCATGCTCAATGATATGCAGGCAAACATATCTGTCAGAATGAGTCCCATTGTATGAGCAATTTTTGTTTCTGCCTCTGCAAATATGTGCACTTATATCACAATCACAGAATATGCTGAGTTGAAAGGGACCCACAAGGATAAGTGAATCTAACTCCTCACCCTACACAGCAGCATCTGCAAGAATAACACCATGTGCCCAAGAGCATTGTCCAAATGCTGCTTGAAGTCTGTCAGCCTCGGTGTTGTGTCCATTTTCCTGGGGATCCTGTTCCAGTACCTGATGACCCTCTGGGGGAAGAACCTTTTTCTAATAACAAACGTAAATGTCCTGTGACACAAATTCAAGCCACTCCTTCAGGTCCTGTCACTGGTCACCACAGAGAAGAGAGCAGGAAGGAAGACGTAGACCATGGTGAGGTCTCCCCTGTTTCCTCTTCAGGCTGAACAAATCAAGTGACCTCAGCTGATCCTCATACGACTTCCCCTCAAGTCCTTTCACCGTCTTTGTTGCCCTCCTTTGGACACTCTCTAATAGCTTAATATCTTATATTGTGGTGGCCAAAGCTGCCCCCAGAGCTCGAGGTGAGGCTGCCGCAGTGCAGAGCAGAGCAGGACAATCCCCTCCCTTGCCCGACTTGTGATGTGCCTGATGCCCCCAGGACACGCTTGGCCCTCCTGGCTGCCAGGGCACTGCTGGCTCATGTTCAACTTGCCATTGACCACGACCCCCAGGTACCAATCCGCAGCACTGTCTTCCAGCATCTCGCTCCCCAGTCTGTCTGTACACACAGAGTTGTTTCATCCTAGCTGCAGAACCCGGCACTTTCCCTTGTTGAACTTCATATACCCAGCCCTCTGATTTGTTGAGGTCTCTCTGCATGGCCTTCCTGCCCTTGAGGGAGTCAACAGCTCCTCCCAGTTTTGTACTGTCTGTGAATATAATATAGATGTTTATATAAATGTAAATTCAAAGCATGTAAATTGCTGCCTGCTTTCGTTTCTGTTTTTCATGGGGACATCCTTAAGGTCTATGACAATATGATAATAGGAATCTGCACTGACCAAATGTGATAAAATAAAATGCTCACAGACAGAGTAGTCACTAACCAGCTAACCAGGAAAACTGGAGGTCTTAGGACACATGGAGGTTTTAATTAGCTCTTTGAAAAAAAAATTGCTCATGCTGAGTAACACTGGGCATACACTAGTCAATATAGATATCTGGGTTTGGTTTTGGTCTTAGTTTCAGTATATTTTTATTAACCAAGATTATTTCTAAACCACTTTTGAGGACAGGATTTTTATTCTGGCATTGCTGTTTGTTTCTAAACAGTGATAGTTATTTGTAATGATTTAAATAGACTGCCTCCAAACAAACACTCTAGCCTTGATGGGTTTCCATCAAAAAATTAAATATCACATTTAGATTACATAGAAATATGTAAAAGCACAGTGTGTAGTGATTACTGTCATACTGATGTTGATCAGCATGTGAAAATTGCATTTAAAATTGTGAAAATCGCTATTCATTGTCAAAATGATAAACTTTTCATAAATGTCATGCTATTTTTAGGTGAATAAATGTTCATATAATGGATACAGGGTATTCTTAGAGCAAAAAAAAAATCAGAATTAAAATCAATCTTTAAAGAAAAGAAAATTTTTATTTTGCAATGCAATAACTTTATTAAATTGTTTACATTTTTTGTAATTGAAAGCAAATGTCGAATGAAATTCAGAATCTGTTGCCAACATGTTCAAATGGAAATTCAGTAGCAAACTGTCAGAAGAGTTTTTCTACCTATATAAGTGTGACATGTCCTCCCATGATACATATTGAGCTCTATCAAGAGACTTGAGTCTACAGTTGGTTTTTCTGGTTTGAGTGTTAGCTGGGAGTGAGATTTTTCTCACTAAACTAACTGACATAGCAGTGTTCACATAAGATTATAGCATGGACCTGGCCTTATTCATGCCACATAAAGCTAAAAGTTTGCATAAGTCTTTGCGAGATTGATGCCTTTGATTTTAAGACCTTTAAGACCATGTCTATGTTTTCAGTAGTGTTTTGTTTATAGACACTGGTTCCTGAGTGAGTCTCTAAAGAACTGTAGAAATAAAAATTAATTAAAAGTAATAGGTATTTGCAAAGTATTTGGTGCAACTTTCAGAAATTTATGAAGCTAAGAAAAGAGCCTTATAAAAATTGGGAGGAGGAGAGGATTTTATGATCTACAAAATCCAATAGATACAGACATACAAGATGCCCACACAATTTGTACCAGTATAAATGAAATAGGTTTTTACTTTAATAAATGCTTTGGGGAATATGTTGCAAAAAGGTTCTTGTTCCTTTTAATTTTGAGCTAGACTACCCTTCTTAATTACTGCATTCAGTCAGTCACGTACCACATATAACAGTTGTAGCCGATGAAGTCATGGAATGCTTTAAATCAGAGCAGGCAACAAGGATTTTAAAAGAAGAACATTATATTTGTTGGAGTTTCCTTTATGTCACCCTACAAGTAAAAAAAAAGAGGACGAGAGAAATTAAGGAAGTCTGAGAATCCAACTTATTTAATGAAATCAGTAAAAATATTTTATTTAGAATTTATATTTCTTGGATTAAATATGTTTATTTAATAACTTAAAATGCAAGATATATTCAAAGCATGTTTTCATTTTCAGGACACCTTCTCAAACCAAGAATTAAATCCAAAAAATTGACAATAATCAAGGTAATTTAAAAATCAGTCACAAAATTATGACATCTTTCCACTGGGATCTGGATATTTTCTCTTGTGAAATACTGTAGACATGTTGTTTCATTATGCTTCTTACATTTCAAGGAAGGATTTTTCTAAACTGAGGTTCTTGGAATATGTCCAAATCAGTATCTCCAGTTTTTTTGACACTGAATGCTGTCTGATGAGTAATGCAGTTGCTTTAAAAAAAGAAGAAACAAATAAACAAACTTGTACAGCTTTAAGGATATCACTTACACCAGAACACCATTACTGTTCAAGGATATAAGAATACAGGTTATAATTCAAGTCAAATGTAAGCAATAATTTTGTCACATACATGCTGGAACAATATATGGAAGGTACTGAAAACTCTAACTAAAATGTAAAAAAGAAATAACAAACATATATAGAAAAGGAGATGTAAAAATTACTTTGAATTATGGCTTTATGTAGAATGAAATGAAACAGCAATTTCAGTGCCTGTCCTTCTTTTAAGGCAGGGAATAAAAATGCTGATTTGAGATACACATTCTTTATTTCAATCAAACACTGGAAGAACTTGATGGTATTTATGCCTGGTCTTGTTTATTAGGTTTGACATGGACCAAAATCTTCACTCTGAGAAGCTGGCTTAGGAGTTTTAGAGAAGTTGCTCATTATTTAATATGCTGTAAATCAAACTGAAGTGAGATCCACCTTTATCAAGATTAAAAATGCAACTTAGTGCTAGGCACAATTTTTCATAGGAAAAATTTCTTTCAGAATATGCTAGGTTGATCAAACTTGGTGGAAAACACCAGTTTCTTTCTAAGATGAAAACTTTGCAATTGACACCCTCCCCCCTATTTTACTTCCTATTGTATATAAAAATGTGTAGCTACATTATTTCCAAAGGCACATAGACTTGAGGAAAATCTACTTCCATGTTCACCTTCCAGTGAAATAGTTCTATTGATAGCACTTATTTTGGGATCTCAGATTGCCATTTTTCTCATCCATCAAGGCATATTATGCTGATTATGGCCTGGAACAGATGGCTTGAGGACCACTTGTTCTTGTGGGCCAGGGGCAGCACCCATTAATAACCTGTTGCTCCAGAGTGTCCAATGAATGGTCAGTAATTTCAGTAGGAAACCTCCTCAAGAGACAATCCAAGTCAACATATTCATTGCACCCAACTTTGTTAGCCTGTTCCAGCACAGAGGGACATCTTGGAACACACATGTAATTGCTAAGTTCTGTTTCTGACAAGTTGTAAGCTCAGCAGTTCAGATGAGGAACTGTGTTTTGATTAGGCTAATTCACAGCATAATTCACATCAGTCTGAATAATGAACTGATGTGGAGATCACTAGCAGGAGAAGCAAAAATAAAAATTAATTTTCACAAAATAAAGGTCTTGGTCTGAATGCTTAATAGTCTAAGCAGATGATCACATTTTAGATAGATAAGAATACAAAATCCCCTTTGAATAACGACAAAAACTTCTGCTTAACTTTTCTTCAAAGTGGCATACTAGTTAAGGCAACATCAACAAATCTTCAAATGTGGAAGCAACTCCATCATCCCAAGCCATAATTAAAGAAATTACGACTACCTCTGTCCCTTAAACTTCATACATATACATTGCATTCTTTCTGTGTAGGGTTCTGGTGGATTTATAACATGTGACAGAATATCAGCAGCACAGATTTTATGATACATCATTAAAATATGTAAACAACACTGGTCTTAATATAATATAACATAAAATTTAATAACTTATTAATACCTCTGGTTTACAGATGGGGATTACCTTGATCCTTCTCACCTCTGGAGAGTCAAGAAATTCCATATAGTGAAAGACTTTTATTCCTCATATTAATAAAGTGAAATTTCTTAGCATTCCCAGGAGCTTTAGAGTGAAATGTTATACCTCATCAGAGCATCAGTAAAGCAACATTATAGAAGGCATGTATTTTTTTAAGAACAGTTTATGGGAATTTCTTCTAGTATCTGCTACAAATAATTCCACAGATCATGAAAAAGCATTAATTTACATTCAGTTGTGGGGTTTAGATTTTAATTTGGGGGTTTGTTTAATTAAATACACCCTCTGTAATTTAGTTGCCAAGCCAGAAGAGAGGCTGAGATGTCACCAATGATTTGCTAATACATCCATTTTGCAGTTGAATGAAATGACTATTTGCCCTAGTGTATATTCTTGCTGCAATGGGAAGTGCCCCATCGTAAGCTGAGGCTCTAGTGTTCAAAAATATTAATGCTGCAGCAACTGGTGCTGTGGTAATGAATCATAAATGATGAGAAATGGAAAAAAGGTAGCCCTATTCCACTTAGCTATAAAAGTGCTGTTTCCTTTCTGCAGAGCGGTGGAGGAGTGGAATAAGCTGAAAGCGTCTCTATGGCTGAAAGAGATCACTATGGCAGGTACAGCTTTGGCACTGTGCAGGCAGACCTTTCTCCCACCCGTGCCGGTGGAAGGAACAAACACACACTCACCCCAGAGCTTTGGATAGCTCGTGCGTTACCAGAGACAAAGAACTCAGAGGGCCCAGTCGCATGGAGTTCTGAAGATGGCTTACTCTCCAAGGTGTCCAACAGTGAAAGAGACTGAATGACCCTGAGTGACCATGGATATAGAGATCCAGGGCCAAGAGGGTTGGGGAGAAGGCAGGGAGATAAAACAACAACCAATGGGGAGAAGGGAGGGGCAGAGTGAGGGACCAGGTCAAGGCCAATCAACACAGGAGGATTAACATAATCTAGGGAGAGACCATCCCAGGGGGTATTTCACACCTCAGAGTTGTCCCCACACTGTGCCTCTGCTGCCTTTGGACCTCTCGGCTCCTTTGTAGCTGCTGAGGTGGTTTCAACCACTGCAAAATTTTCTTACAAACTAATAGAAGCACATAGTTTAAACAAACAAACAAACAAAAAACCAACCAACCAAACAAACAAACAAAAAGCCTGGAGATTGTTAGTAGTTTTTATTCTCTTGTGTGTAGTTTTTATTTTAATTTCTATTGGCTGAGGTTGCAGGGTTTTATGGAGGTATTTTCTAAGGGGCTGGATATAAAATGGGAGTACTGCAACACAAGGATATAAATCCCTCTGTAAAGCAGTGAGATGGGTCAGAGGAGCAATTTATAATAAATAATAGCAATACTGTAATTTAAACAGCTATAAAGAAATAGTAAGTTTTAGTGGGATAATGATGAAAAGTATGGGCTGTAGATAAATTCGTCATAATCATTGCTATGCCAGTTAAATATTTACAGAATAACGGGGCACTACCATGGTTAACTGAATAATATTGTCTATCTCTGTGACTAGTATTGTCATGATGAAACAGAAATGCTGGAAGACATAGCTGCTGCTGAGAGTCCCTTTAAAACCTGAGAGGTGTCATCATAGACAGTTTGCTCTTACTGTGAAGTTACATTTTACTGTCTTTGTTTGCAACGGGTTTTGGTGAATTCAGAGAAGATTTTCTGAGAGCTGTTCAGGGCCTTATGAAGCAGGCCAGAAGGCTCAGTTGAACACAGCTTGCACAAGTTCCTTTCCAAACATTTCTTAGGTGTTTGAACATAGTTTTTGACACAATATTCACACAATCTAGTAAACCTACTCATAATGCGCTGCAAAACTGCAAGGACAAGGTAGTTTCTGATCTTCTTGTCACAAGGGGAAATATTTCTAAATTTAAAAAAGATGTAGTCTTACCAGTAAAAGTGTAACTGAGAAGAACTAGAGGAATAAATCCAGTTTTAATTATGAATCAATAATTAAGATATATTTATGCAATAATCTGGTATTTTTACTCACATTTTTCATTAATTTCTAAAGAAAAAAGAAAAGAAAGAGAGGAAAAAAGACTTCTTGACAGTTTGAGACTATATCAGCAGGAAAAAAAACCCAAACAACTTGAAGAGTTCCTTTAATTTCAAGCATCAAATAGACAGCTAGTTTAAGCACTCTTCCACAGCAGTCCTCTTGCAGCTGATGCACCCCAGGATTTCTCTGTGTCTTGCCTTCTCTTCCATTGTGCAAATGGTTCTGCACTTGCCAGGTAAATTACACCTGGCTGAAAAAACAACCCGAAACTGAAGATGTTATTTCTTCAGGGGAATCATTTGCCCTATCATTTCCACTGTGGGTAAGCAAGCTTGTGAAACAACAAGGCTAGTGAAAATTCCAAAAATCCAGGGTTAGAGCAGGCACTTCTGCACTTCTGAAAGAAAACTAACTTCTGACAGTGATCTAAGTAAAGCCAATTTATTTCAGGTGTGTCTTGGTTTGAAACACAGGTGTCTGCTAAGGAAGGTGGGAACCTTCCTTAGAATAGAGAATGTGAACCCCCTTCCCTCCAAATTGCTATAACTTTGGAATCAAGGGCTTTCAGGCAAAGATATGGGAAAAGGAATAACAGCTCTTCACCAACATCTAGAACCAGGTAATAATACAGAAACAACAGTTTAAATAGACAAAGTCAGAATACAACCTGCCACCCTGTTAGGGTGGTGGTAGAAGTCCAGTTAAATGGTGACTGCAGTCCTGTTGGAGTGATGGATGTAGTCTTGTTGAAGTGGTGATCTTGAGGAAAAGACTCATCGGTCTCTGGAGGTCTAGTGGTGGCTCTTGAGCTCTTTTCCTCTGGGAATCCAGTTGAAAAGGTAGTCCAGTGTTCCAGGGCCTCATCTTATATGCAGGTAGGGATGTTCAGTTCCTCCCCTCTCGGCGGGGCATCTCACAATTGGCTGATGTAATCTTCTGAGTCACTCCCAGAGACCTTGATGGCCCATGAGTAGAGATAGCCTCGATGGTGTTATCAGGGCTGGGTCATGCTGAACACAAAGAGCACTGCCCCACTTGTTCTTAACAGCTTACGGAGATGGTAATAGAATACCTACGTTTGGTTACACCTTCCATGTAACCAAAGACAAGGTGTCAGGGCAGGTCCTTTGCAAGGAACTTGTCCATGCTTATCTTGAAAAAGCATAATGTGTTCTTTCTTACTTTCTGGAGCCTTTAGGCTCCAGCCACCAAACAAGCACAAGTAGTACAGGTGACAGCCTGTGCCCACATGAAGCAGACACCTTCTGTGTCAGAAACTGGAAACTGGGGTCCCGTAATTACAATGTAGTGAATAATAGTAGATGAATGTGGGTCAGAAACTCAGTTCTGTTAATACTGAAAGGTTTTCAGGAAAAAAAGTTTAGAAGAAGGATTCGGGTTTTTGTTTTGGTTTGGTTTTGTTTTGTTTTGTTTTGTTTTTTCTTTTCTTTTCTTTTCGTTACTTTTGTTTTGTTGCTCAGGGCTGGCCTAAGGTCTGACACATTTTGATTGAGTCTTCCACATTCAAACAGAGAAATTCAGACACACAACAAAATCTTTGCAAATTATTAGCTTGATCAACAAGCACTACTCAAACAAAGCCTTGCCTAGAAGAATGGAGAAATGAACAGGAGACCAGCCTCCTAATCTTTTATGCAGATTTCATTTTGATGGCTTTGGATATCAAAAAGCCATTGCAGACAATTTTCAGTCTTTTATCACTTTGATGAATTTCAAGTCCTACATTGACTTTGTTTAGTTGATTGAAGGTTTACAAGGAATAATATGTACAATTTATTTTTAGACCAACAAGTATAATTGAGAAAAGCCTGAGTTTTGAGGCCATTGCTATCTGAAAGGGGTAGCAAACTTCAGTTGAAACACAGGCTGACAACATTTGTTCTGAGTTTAACTCAATTATGTAAGTTTGGGTTTTCTTAGCGCTTGACTAAGTTTTTGACAACTTGTGAAGTGGTATGTGAGTACTGTTGAGACTGAGAACAAGATGTTGTTTTATAAATATACTTGGCAGAGAAAAAGAGGAATTCATAGTGGAAATTAGCTTGTAAAGACTCAAGAACCAGGATATGTGAAGTAAACTGGGTTTTGGCAAGCCCATTCAAGTAAATTTACCTAGCATATAAGCCTGAGGGAGGACTAAATTTTTCCACTCATCCATCATTCATCCTCCTGCTCCCATTTCAGCTTCCAAACCCCATTCTTCCCTCAGGGAAAACACTACTTACTGTGATTTAGCTGGGAACAAAATGGCATCAGATTCTACACAAATCCAAAAATGCAATATCATGACATCACTCTTAAGTTCTGACTCACCGTAAGCCTAGCCAGCTCCTGGGTACAGCTATGCTTCTCTGTTAAAACAAACGGTTGAGAAGGGAGACAAGTAGGCTTTTGCTTGTGGCCCTGGGGCACAAATTGATCAAGAATGACTGCAACATCTTGGAGGCAAGTTCCTTAAGGAAGTTCCCACGGTCACACAACAAAACAAGGAGAGTCAGTATGATGTAGCAAGGTAAATTTATGTGTGTGTGTATATATACACACATACATGCATGCATACACACATATATATAAAAATCACAGTGAGAGTTGTAAAACACTGTAGCAGGTTTCTCAGAAAGAGAAACAGACCTCAGAAACCTGAGCTTGAACTTTAGAATTATCCTTGAATTGATCACATGTGCCAGGGACCAGCAAGGTCAGACACTGCGCCCTAAGGGAAAGGGATCCTGGAGATGAAATATGCAGAAAATTACACCAGAAATTCACAGATGTGGAAGTCTTACCCCTTTAGGATAGGTGAATTAGGAAACATATATTTGACCTTTGAGATGTCATAACTGTATGTTCTCTTCCAATCTTGAATGTTGTTATATGCTCCTTGCTACCCTGAGAACCCTGGAAAGAGGCTTGGGCACAGGAATTGTCTCCTTTAAGCTGTGTCCCTTTTCTTAAATCACAAGTCTAAGGAGTGATATTAAATAGGGATAGTCCGTGCAACAGCTTCTTTTCTGTACTCCTGCCTCCCATTTGCACCATTGTTGTCTGGACATTGTTTTTTAATTTAAGCCTGTAATCTTGGGCAGAAACAGATGTCTTATGTCTTCTGATCTTTATTTTTTTCTTTTTTAAATGAGTTTTTACTTTTTTTTTTCTCTTTTTAGTATTGATGCCAATTTGAGATTGCTTAGTGCTTAAGTTGCTTAATCTGTAATGGAAGAAAAATTTTCAGGATCTATTCTCCTTTGTGATTTTTATGACCTTTCCTTTTAGGTACAAAACTTTGACAGAGAAGAACTTTCTTTAACAATCCTTATTTTGAGATTTTTTTAATGCCTTTTCATAAATTGTCAAGATGACAACAACTATTAGAAAGTTCTAAAATCTGAAACAATATGTATAAAAGAGACTGTCCATGTATACTTAACATTTTAAAAAGTATTCATTTTCTCTTCTCCATAAATGCAGAGAGTAAAACATCATGAAAAGTGTGAAAAAGCTCCATTCTCTGGTGGATTTTATAAGAATCCTTATAAAAGTTTTGAAATTCTATCCATTTTAGCAACTTGCTTAAGAAATCCTGAGACTCTGTGCATAGTTAACTATGTACATAATTAACCTTTCTGACTTTCAATGTAAATAAAAGATTAGTATATTTTTATTATATTAGATTGTGTTTTAATGATAAATAGACATACCACAAAGTATACAAATCTGGAACGCCACTAGAAACACAGGAATAAAGAGATATCACCTACATAACTCTTTACTCCCTTCTTCCCTTCACAAACCTCTCATAAGTTTAAAGTTTTCCTAATGCTTCAAAAAAACCCCATGGTTTCTGAAAATAAAACTTATCCTGGTGATCAGAACACTGAGGACACAGAAAATGTGCGCGGATTGAGTGGTGGACATTTTCTGCTTGGATTTCTCCAAGGTTTTTGGTAGGGTTTCTCACAACCTCCTCCCAGAGAAATTGTTGTGTGACAGTCTAGACCAGGCATCTGTGCAGTGGATGGGGGGGGACCTGGTTGATGAGGGTCCAAAGAAGGGCCCCAAAGATGATCAAAGAACTGGGAAGCCTGTTGAGAAAAGCCTGAGGGAAGTGGATTTGTTCAGCATTGAGAAAAGAAGGCTTGGGGAAGACTTTCTCACTGTGGTTCAGCATTTAAAGGGTGGCTGTAAAGATGGAGGCTCCCTTTTTACAAGGAGTCATGTGGAAAAACGAGGGGTAATACACAAAAATGAGCCCTGGGGAGATCCTGATTAGACACAAGAGGAAAATTGTTTACAATGGGAACAAGCAGCCACTGAAATTATCTTCCCAGAGTAGAGTTAGATCTGCCAACAATGGAGACTTTTAAGATTCGGTGGGGCAGGGTGCTGGACCATCTTGTCTAGACCATGCTTTTGACATGGAATATTGGATGAGGTGATCCCTTTCCAAACTGATATTCCATTACTCTATGATACATACAAGAAATAGTTTTACCCTGGGAGACTGTGATAAAATCTCAGGGACCAATTCTCCTTTCTCTCCTGGGATACTATATTCTACTTTTTAAATAAAATTAAAGCAATTCTCTATATTTTCTATTCTTTATTCACTTGTGTCACATATTCTATCAAAATTTTTCTCTCTGCCTGATTCTAGTTTTTTCTGGTTTTCTAACAACATATGAACCTGGAAATAGTTCTGTACCTACACTATTTGTAGAGGAATAATTATACCTCACCTAATTTTCTGCTTGCAACTCACTTCTTAGTATGTTAGAAAATGTCATTTGCACAGCAGTAGTTGCCTATTTGAACACATTTCCAGTCCTCCATACCTCACATTTGCATCTTTCCCATTCTCATTGTTATTGTCACTGTGTATTTTGATTTATTTTCCTTTGTGTGTGCAGTTTTTCTACTTTACTGAGTTGAATTTCATCTTAAAGACTTCTGATCATTTTATTAATTTATCAGGATCAATTTAAATTCACAAGTTGTCCTCCGAAGGGTTTGCAGCACTCAACAGTTTACTCTTGAGTGTCAAGGCTGATAAGTCACCTAGATTGTTAATGAAACCATTAAAAACACAGGACATAAGACAGATCTCTGCAGGGCCACCCACATCAAGCATCTTCCTTGTTTCTTGACAGCAAACTGTTGATAGCTGCTGTTTAAGCTTGATGATTTCAACCTGATGTGAATCTGCCTATTGGTATATTTTAATCCATTCCATATGACACTGAAAACTAGAGAAACATAGCACTCCATTAAAAGGTTTTCATAAATTGCAAATAGACAAGTTGCCTGTCCTATAGAAGTTCATTTCTATTGCGCATTAAATGCTGTCTGGAGAGAAAAAGACACTGAGCAATCTATGAGAACACAAATTCTGTTGTAACGTGACATTTTCACCCATATTGTCTTCCGTCTCTGTATTCTGTACAGATAATTGCATAGCAATATGCTTACTTTTCACATTCCAGCCTGTCAGCCCATCCTATTATTGTTCTCATCACTCATACAACCTTCAAAAAGTGTTAACAGCTATCAGCCACCTCCTTCCATTTCCACACCTGAGGCAAATATACGTTAAAGTCTTGTTCCATTATTAATTCAGTTTGTATGGAATATAGATCATTTTAAACTGAAATGGGAATAATCTCTACAGTTTTCTATTTACAATTTTATGCTAGCTGTCATCCTGAGCAAGTGAAATGCAGGACTTATAGAAAATAAATCAAATTACTTTGGTTTTCTTCTATATCAAAACAAAAAATAAACTTGAAAATCTTCTTTGGTGACTAGAATTTTTTATTTCCATTGAGTTTTGGTCTATTTGTCTTAATTTGACTTGAAAATTAATGTAAAATATTTTTACAAACTCCAGAAGAATATTTTTCTCCTACTTATATCACCATAATGCTTTTTTAAGAAGCATGGAAACAAAAGCTATTATTTCATACAGCTGAAGATGCCATCAACAAACAGCCTACCATTTTGTTTGCTGCCTTAGACAAGTTTGGAGCTGGCTGTGGGTTGCCTTGAAGGTGATGATAGAGACCTTGAGTTTAGTCTGATGCTTCATGAGTAGAGCAATGTATTGAACAGGTGACAGATTTGATGGGTAGACATTTCTTAGGTGGCACACTGCAGTGTTCTGCAACTGCTGAGGTGGTCAGGTACTGGAACAGGCTTTCCAAAAGAGTTGTGGATGTCCCATCCCTGGAAGTGTTCAAGGCTGGCTTGGATGGGGCTTTGAGCAACCTGGTCTAGTGGAAGGTGTCCCTGACCATGGCAGAGGGCTGGAACCAGATGATCTTTAAGGTCCCTTCCAAACCAAACCAAACCAAACCAAACCAAACCAAACCAAACCAAACCAAACCAAACCAAACCAAACCAATCCAATCCAATCCAAACCAGTCTATGATTCTAGGATTCAGGATACTGTGTGGCATTTGTGTTGCTCAGCCCAGAGATAATGCAATTGTGAATAACTGAAGGGAGTCCGTGATCCATCATAGAGGAAAAATGTTTTAATTTTTCCCTCGTATCATTGCATTGACAGCCTGATGATACTTTGAATATTTCTACAGGAGGGAACTCACAGAAACTCATGCTATCTTAGGAAACCTGAGGACAATAAGAGCTATATGGATACAATAATGGACTAGCAGCGAGTCAATTATTCACAGAAAAAGGAAGTGCTTCTTCAAACTAAAAATCACTGAAAATCAGTATTCTGTGGGGAAAACCAACAACCAAAAAACCCTACAAAACCAACTCTAACTGAATGATGGAGGCTTATTTTAGCCCTCAGACTTTGGGGGTGGAGGTGGGTGGGTGGGAATTGGTGATCACTTTTAATATATTCCTGTGTCACTAATATGATAATATTATCATGCCAATGATAGTTTCACCAGTCATATCATGTTTCTGAAAGAGAAAAGGCATATTTCAGTATGTGCTATTGAATTGCCAAATTTTATCTCACATTGTTAAATCAAAAATTGATAATAAAATTTGACAGCCTCATTGAAGAAGTAATTTTCTGTTTAAACTTTGCAAATTAATTTCATGATATATTAAGAGTTTGTTTGTCACACATGTTTAGTGAAACTCACTAATCTGATATGACATTCAGTAACTTGAAAGGAATGCGATATTGTGCTATATTGATCTGATACCTTATTAGGGATTTCATAATTTCTTAGGAATGCCCATTTGATCTAATGTCATCTGGATTTTTTCAATTTTTTTTTTTTTTAGAAGACAAGATAAATTTTGTTCTTTGTTTCTATAGGGAGGAAATGTTTCAGGGGGAAAAATGGGCAACTATAGAATATATTAAAAACAGAATGATTCAACAAAAATCTAAATACTTGATTTCATTTTTTCTCCAGAAAATATCCCCAGAT
Source organism: Origma solitaria (assembly GCA_013397895.1). Classification (NCBI taxonomy): domain Eukaryota; kingdom Metazoa; phylum Chordata; class Aves; order Passeriformes; family Acanthizidae; genus Origma; species Origma solitaria. The sequence continues at coordinate 255,333 of VZRL01002857.1, forward strand.
GATTTTTTAAAATATAAAATCTGAGAAGATATTAAACCTGAGGACTAGATGGACATTTGAAAAACTTTCCGGTAATGAGTTTTATGATCTTGCCATTCCAGAAAAGGTATGCAAGAAAGGGTTGACACATTGAGTATAAGCTCTCTTTCATTAGATTTTATTTTATTTTTTAACAGTGCTAAGATGATTGTGGTTATCTTAGAGACACACAATGACATGAGCTTCAAGTTCTTACAATTTGATTGTTTGTACCTTCAAGCTGCAAATTCTGCTATGATTGTCTGAAGCAGTATTGATTTAAATTTGTCTATTTCAATGCATATGGTTGCCTCCACAGAGTGGATTTGTACTCATTAGTGCTTAACTAGAAAAACAACACAAAAATTAAGGCTATAGAGTTAAAAACTGGGTGGTTCTTTTTGTTCCACTGATTTTGGTTGATTTTTGAATATCTATCTAGACACATGAAATTGCCAAATCAGTGTTCAGTGCAGCAAAAGAAATGGCTGCAAAGAGGGGCTCACTGGATATGGGCGAGCATGCAGGAAAAGATGAGTACGTAAAAGACAGAAGAAATAACATGATTACTTTCTTCCAATGTGCAAAAGCCAGTACTTCAAAATAAAGATTTTAAATACCTGTCTTTAACAATCTGTACCAAACTCCCACAATTCCAACAACTGTATTTGTTCCCATCTTTTTGCATTCCCGAGTGAGTAAAAGGTAAAACAGTCTCTATGATGTTGTGATCTCAACCATTCAGAAAGCCTCATCAAAATTCAGCAACTTTTAATGGCCTCTACTGTCACACTTAAGTTAAAAGAGTGAAGATGTAAATACCTAAAGCCACAAAAGTCTATAGTACTTGAATCCATACTACAGAGGTAATGACACTGACATTAACACAGAAAATGCTTTTTAAAGGCTGTTAGGGAAGTTCTGAGATGACACTTCCTATCTCCCGAAAGCAGGCAAAATTTTGTAACTATTTTAAATAGAGGGGTTGTTGCATTATTCACATCCTATGTTGACAGTGTCTTAAAATTTCTGTAAAGGATTTATACATTAAGAATTTCCATTAATCTTAGCTTTTGAAAAACATTGCAAAACATTAAAGGAATTTATTTATGTCTTTTAATCAAAAGCAGAGTCCTATCAAACCCAGATGGTGGAGTGATCAAACACAACATAAAAAACTATTTATAATATTTCCCAGTAATAAGAAGATTTAAATTCTATAATATATGACAATTGACCATGCTTTAGAATTCCCTGCTGTGATTCTGGACTACTTTTTTACACAAGGTAACAAAATATTTGATATTAATATGTTGTGAAATTATGTTAAAACCATGATTCAGCTTGTTTTCTTTTTTTCCTCTTTTCTTCATAGCAAGTAATACATACATAAATAAAGTATCTATGAACCTTGCTATGAATTACATAATCTTTCTCAAAGTTATACACCTATGTGGTGTTAGTGAACAATAAAAGTTTTAATTCATATCACATTTCCTACTGTACTGTCAAAAGATTAGTGCCAGCAAACAGATCCCTACTTCTCTGGAGTCATCTTGGCTATTGTCTGATATTAAAGCTGTGTCTGATATAACCCAATAATTTAGGCTTTGTCTATAGTTCTAAAAAGAGTAAGTTCTAAGAGAAATTTGTTCCATTTCAAAATAATCATCCAAGAAAAATTAGGTACTTCATTCTCTGAAGATATACACCTCTTTCCATTAACTACAGAAATAACATAGATTAGTACTTTAGACTAAATTTTTGGTAGCTAAGGTTAGGTGAGATAAATCTCCTATCAGTCCTCAGTTCCAGAATACCCAAAGCACTATGAAATGTGCTATCAGCCCCTCTGTTAATCAGTGCTGCAGAATCAGCAAACATCTGTATTAAATAATAATTCATGATCAATCTCTCTTGCAACTTTGAAAGTTCTGGTATCCTTATCATGTCAAAGGAAAGAGGGAGATAGAGAATCGGGGCAAGGAAGATGAAGAAGGAAAAGAAAAGAAGCAACAACAAATGCATGAAAAATAGAAACTGTTATAGACCTACGTTCTGAAGACACTCTTTAGGAGCGATATCTTTCACAAGTGGCTTCTGTGGCTCCATTTGTACTACTTTCTTGCTTATATTTATGCTTTGTTCAAGACGATTTTCTGCTTTCTGTCATCCATTGTGTGAATATATTTGAAACAGTAAATACCAGTAGAAATCTCTGTGTTTGCATTCCTCAGAGTAGAACTTCTCTAGCTGACATCTTAGGAACAGGATGTTTGAATCAGGAAATAGAGATATTATATTCTACAATTAATTTCATACGGAAACATGAATAAACCTAACTCCTTCATATAAATATAGCAGTTCTTATATTCAATGTGTTGTTTCTTGAACAGCCCAATTTACCAAACCACTTGCTCTTCCCAAAAAAAAACATTTGTTCCTTTTCCTTTTTTTCTTCTGCCTAGCCCTTCTGCTGCTTCTAGCATTATGGTTGCTGTTTCATGTGAGTCCTGCTTTGCATAGCATCTTCCAGGTCACCAGCTCAAAATAAGAAATTATTTGTAGTTATATCCTTTATGGCTCATTTCCTGCCAGTTTAGTTAGTCGCATTAGTACATGGCTGGTGTAGGAAATAGCTGGGGCACAAAGTTTGCAGTGAAAACATGCATCTGGGAGTGATAATGGCTAGGGCTTCCCTCTTTCAGCAGAGGCGAACACTTAGATTACCTCATCAAGTTGATTGGAAATGCAATTGCAAGTTGTGGTTTCATTCTCAGTTCAGTACGATCCAAGAGCACGTTGTTGTATATTCATACCATCTCCCTCATGTCAGTATTGATAGTTAGGCAGCCTAAAACTATGCCAGGAAATAGTAAATGACTAGTTTTCTGTATTAGTGTCTGTACAGTTCTCCAGAGGGTATAAAACATGAGTAAGATAACCTAGAATTTATGACTTGTGCTTGTAAATGTGGCTTATTTGATTCACAAAGCTCCTAAAATTGGGGCAGAAATACTGGAAGCTTACTTGTAAGATCTCAACAGTGTTTACAGGACATGTATCAGTGTGATGACAACATAAAAGGTCCCTGTGGCACTGTAAACTTTCGGTGATGCCACAATATTAGGACACTAGACAGCTTTGCTATTTACAGTTCTGGTTTAGCAGTGTATGTGATCAAAGACTGAAGAACGTGGAGGATCTTAACACTAGTGGCATAAATAGCTGGGACTTACACATTTTCTGAAAAATGTTAAGTTGCTATACTTCCCATTGTACCTTTCTTCTCAACAGTTTTATCTAGCTTAACACTTTCTTAAAAAGAAAATAAAACAAAAAACATTTAAGGGAAATGCAATAGCAGTAACTTGCCCTCTATTTATACACATATTTTTCTGTTGATTTTCTTCAGCAAAAGATTGACTAATAAAACCTAATTTATGTCTGTAGGTAACTGAAATTTAACAGATTGTGCTTCATGAAGAACATTTATAACAATGTACAGTGTATAACAACTTGAAATCATGGCTAACTTTCACCTTATCTCTGGGTGTGCCAGGATGTATGAGACTTTATTGCTTTGCTGACACAGAAATGAAACACAAATGTAATCATAATATCATGTTGGGATTTGTCTGACCCAACTATTATTAGACAGAAGTCGATGGCTTCATTTCAGCTCCCTCCCATTGCTAAAGATGCTAAAGACAAGTGGGATGAGTCATCCTGTGTTGTGTCTCAACTAAAGTTAGACTAGCTTTGAGATCCTGCCTTACTTATCTAGCAAAACCAGAATAAGAATAATCTATTGTCTGTAATGAATCTATTGTCTGTAAGTAAGCCACTCTCTTCAAGTGAGTGGCTTACTTATTAGCCACTAATTTTATGTATACCAGGCAAGTTTTTGGGGTGTGCTGGGAAATGCTGATTCTCACTTCATCTGGACGGATGACACTTCCTATTGATGTAAGCCAGCAGAACTGTCTCATATAGCAGGTGAAATGTTCACTTTCCGGTGCAGGAAAAGGAGGCAATATAGGAGTAGACTGATGCTGGGGTACCTTGCCATTATCTCTTGTTAACATTTTTCCAGTTCTTGCTATGCTGGACAGTGTACAATGCAGGACATGCAAAGTTTCTGCTTGCACTTTAGCCTAGATATAAATAAAACTTGGATGCACTAGAGAACTAAATGTTTCATACTTGGTGGTATTTAATATGTCACAACTATCTACCGAGTGTGTCGAAATGTCACTTTCAGCTGATAGCTCAGTAATATGTGAAAGGTTCTCAAAGGTTAAAACTTAAGGCCGCAGTTACCTCTGGCTTTTTCAGGAGAGGGATTTGTTCTTAAACTTCTGAAAACCTGAAAAGTGAGATATATTCTGTATGTTTTGCAAATGTACTCAACTTTTAGATCAGTGGGGCATTGTAGTAGCTGCTTAATGGGATTTATGGAATGCTGCCTCTGCAGTTTATGAGCACAGGCTTATAAAAGGTGGGTAATAATGAGTGGTTTCAATTACATATATTAAAAAATCAATGTCAACACTTTAAAAAGAAAATAAAACATTGCTCAACTCATACATGTAGTATCCAGGTTGAGTACGATTGCTTCATACTGAAACACCTGTGGGGCGATTCTTTTTTACAAGCAAAATGAAGTGCACAAAGTAGATCATAGTTAATCGCTGCCTATTTGAAACTAATTTTATAAAGTATCAGCAATTCCTCTGCATTCAAATAATTAATTTTGGACTTACTCCACCTTGTTCTTTTAACATAAAGGAAGGGAAAATACCCAATATTCTGCATTAGCACCTGGGAGAATGCAAAGGCGAACTGACTCCACAGTGCTTTCTTGGGGAGAGTTCTTTAAATACACCATCAGGATTTCTGCTTCAGAGGTGACTTTTCCAACTCACTGATATCAGAGTTGAAGTTCTAAGAAGCACATTGTCACCTTATTACACTCGAGAGTCACAGGAGACTACCCACTGCAGTGTGTACCTACCGCACTGTCACCCTCTGGGTAATCACAGCTTCTCTTTAGATGTTTGTGCCACAAATCACTCAGGAGTGGCAGATTTATTGTGGGCAGGGATGTACATATCCATACACGGAGCAGCATCCCCTCAGTCCTCCACCTGCAGCCACAGGGGACTGGGAGGGCTGCTTGGCTACTGAGTCTTCACTCAGCAAACACATCTAAATTATAAACACTGAAAGAAACAGACCCTGCATGGTCTTCCATATGCTGAAGTGGGGTCTTTTTTCCTTGTTGTAAAGTGTAAATGCAAATGATGTGCTTAAAAAATCAGGAAACAAATTCACAAAAACAGAGAATAATGATATTTTTCCAACTGCTTGTGCAGAAGTATGGCTATTTTTTTATTATTATTATTTTTAAGGTATCCTCAAGACTCTATTCAATATGCAAAACCAAAAGATTAATGAAATGTATCTCTAAATTATATTTTTTATTACAAGATATGCACGAGGCAGATTGAAATTTCTACTCTAAAAACCAGTGTGTTAATAGTGAAAGCTTTTGTTTAGTTTACTTTGTTACCCACTGCAATAAAAAGACAGAATTAACCACAAAATATCCTATTTCTTTTGTAGATTATATAATTATTAAAGAAAAAATTACAAATAATATGCAGTAAGTTTGGAAGCTATTTTTGAGTTTTTAATATTATCTACCTTCTTTCCTACCCTGAAATTAATATACCAAAAATGTAGTTGTCTTTTTATAATACGAGAATTATTCTTTTACCGAAACAAACCCTTTAACTGAAATAACGACATTAAGAATGTCTGCATTCTCAAGAGGAGAAGTGGGGGGAAGGGGAAATAAAGATTTTAAAAATTCTTTGAGTACATTTGAGCTATTTGGTTTAATTGAATCAGAATCTGGTGATTCTGTATGAATGAAGTAAAGTTTCTCTGACTGACTGATTGCCAGTAAATTACATTTCATTGCCTTTTTCACTTTCTATTACAACAATGAAGAATGGTGAATTAACAGAAATATGAATCTCAAGTAAAAAATCTAGCTTCTGCTCTAGGCTTGATAGGGCATTTGCAGGATAAATGATAGCAAGAGAAAAGTATTTCTGGTGTTAGAGAGCATTTTTGAAATTTCTTTAGAAGTCACCATGTTTTCTTTGTTTATCTGTAGCAAAAATTCTGAAATCTATATTATTACACTTAATGTGATTCAGTTTTAAAAAATATGGTCATTATATCTTTCTAACAGAATAATTAACGCTATTTAAAAAATGTATAGCAGAGTCTTTAGAGGTATGTTCTTCAACTTGAAAAAATTAAGAATATTTAGAAATTTCCAAAAATGTTAAATTGAAATTATGACTGAGAATTTATGTAGAGAGGACTTTTCCTGATATTTCTTGATACCTCTCTGCTCACAGGTTTATAGATTTATATATAGATCTATAGCTTCTATGTTGTACTGCACATCTGCACCCCATGGATAACCCACTACAAACATCAGACTCTAGCCAAACTCCCAGTGCTCAGGCTGACTTCCCCACATGGATCCTACTTTCCACATTCTTTATTCCTAAAATGTAGCTGCATTTGGCTGTCCTGTGCATTTAAGCCCAACTTTACCAGACTACATTGTATCAGCAGATGCTCCTTTATACCGTTCATCATCCCTCTGAAAACTTCATCATATTCCTCCTTTCTGATAACTGATAAAACTGTCAAGCAGTCTCAGGTCAGAAATCAGTTCCTGAAGGATTTCACCGGCACATGGCTCCTCGTGCCAATTTCATATTTTGCAGTTAGATTTGGAAGCCTGTCAGTTTTACAGATTTCATTCCATTTCATGTGTCATGTGAATTTTGTGTCACTCTTCTTCTATGGGACTTGTCATGTTACTTATTCATGTGGAAATATTGTAATTTTTATTGCACCTCCCTAGAGCTTAAATGAAACTTGAGTTCTACATTTTCAGTTTCCACAGCTTTCTTTTACAACTTTAACAACATATTAATTCTTTTCCTATTCTAGAATTACAGAGATAAGACAGAACAAAAATTTTCTCCCATGAAGGAGAAGTGATTTCAAGCCCATCAGTTATTAATGATATCATGTTACATTTAAAAGTTTAGAGACGGAGGTGAAAGTGAATGCTGTACAGTGCACTATGAAAAGAGTATTTTACTTAGCACTTTTATTGAATTGTCACTTATATGTTTAATTTTTTTTTTTTTAAAAGTGAGTGCTTTTCTGTGTCCTCTTTCCCAAGCTTCACAATCAAGCAAGCACAGCCCGTAGGTGGAAGGAACATACTCATTTTGCTTGTTCTCTGTTTTTTCTCATGCTCAGTCCAGGATATCCAGAAAAGCTCCCTTTACTTGCTTTCTATGAACATTTCTGTATCTTCTTCATACAGAATCCCTGGGATGATTCTTTGACTCGTGAGAAAACCAGTCATTTCTTTACCTTAAATAATTACTACGGTTATTCTGGGACACTGTTTCTCAGAGAGCAGAGAGCTGTCTGTGTGCTCTCTTACATCAGGAAGACTCCAAGAAGCATTTTTTTGATTATGAAATCCTGATTTGTATATTGATCCTGCTGAATCTTTAATATTTCAGAAGTTTATTTTCTTGTATCAAAATTACCAGAGAAAAATAGAGAAAAAACCCGATTTACTGAGACAGCTCATTTAGAAGATTATTAATGAGACATAGTACCTTGTAGCTCTCAGTCATCAGTTTTCATCTGATCCCTTTTTTATGGATTCATATGGATTCAACTCGCCAAGAAGAAGAATCATTAAATTTCCTTAGAGCCTCCTGCATGAGACAAACTGCAGAATTTCCACCAGTGTTTTTTAAATCACACACTTACTACCTATTAGAAAGAACAGTGTAAAAAGAAAATTTTGTTGCTGTGCTATGTCTACTGAGGTACATTCATGAAATTATCTGTCTGTAGAATAATATAAAATAATCCAAAATTCGTGCACAAATTCACCTCTTCTCTACACCTTCTGCCATCATTGCTAACCGGAATGGGTAGTGTTAGTTACAGTGCCATGAACATATGGAAGATAAACAAATGTTACAATATTGCAGGTGATTCTGTCTGTTTTAAGATGGAATCTGTTGGTTGTTCTATTTCTTTCCTTATTTTGTGCGGGTTTTATCATGTGCATGAGTCAGAAGTTGACCATCAGTCTTCAATACTAAATTTTTCAGCATACCTGGTTCAGAATGCCTTTCCTTTAGGAAATGCAGGTGTCTTTAGAATGAAAGCCTTCAGGGAAAGACTCAGACTTATCATGCATAGGAAGCCAGTGGTCCCAGCATGATCTTAAGGGAGAGATTCTTTTTAGCTGTACAAAAAATGCTCGCTTGTTTTTCCAAAATGAAATTGTAAAGTTTCATTCCTAAAAAAAAATTAAAATCATATTTTTGCCCCTGTTCAATGGTATTTTCTCATGGAAACACTCAGTTCTGCAACCAGTTTTCCAACAAACATAGACAGAATAAAATTATTCCATATATCTTATTATTCATGCACAAAGATTAGTTTTAGTTGAATTTTTTGTATGCACTTTGTGGAAGATCCAAGATTAAGCAATATGACAACTCAGGGCAAACTAAGAATAATTCCAAGCACAAAAGAAATTGTTACTCGTTCTTTGTTCCCCATAAAATGAATAGAAGAGAATAGTGTTTCAAATGTGGGTGGAACAGATTATTTCCTCTTCTGTGGATAAGATGTATCATCTCATTTTGTTTTTGAAATTGCCAGTATAGGTTATAAACTTACATACTGTTTGTATATTTATTTTAATTTAAAAACCAATTTCACATACAATTTAGCATTGAGATATAACATAATTACATTTTGTTCTTACATCTAAAAAATGCATGTCCACATATTGACTGTTATTTATTGATACAGGGCAGTAGAGGAAGTTTTTGCTTCTAGTCTTTAATTCATAGCTGCGGTAAAAATATTCCTGCTTTCTATGTAACCACTGAAAAAACACTCATTACTTTTCATTGGTGCTGTTAATTTGAAAAGTGTCTAATTCTAAATTGGCCCATGAGCAGCCTGGTTCTGTAGAGAGATGAACAAGGATTGCAATGGTTAAGCCATGGGCAATGACTTCTTTGAATCCAGCAAATTTCAATACTATTTTTAAATGATCAAAGTAAAGGATACAGTCACAGAGGAAAAACATGCAAAAAGGTGTTTTAGAGATGGTTTAATGAAAATACTTTATTAAATGAGAACAGCAAGATCTTGTCCTTTCTAAAACTCACACTGTTTTAATTCAGCAGCCTAAGGGGACATTTTTTTAAAACCTCACATGGACGCAGATACCCAAGCCCCAGAGAGATTTTGTTAAGTTAGACATCTACTACAAGTTATGATTTCAACATTTACCTTTTTTTGTGGATTTAAAGGGTTTGAGAGAGCCTTACATTTAAGAGCTTCAGTTGGAACACAGTCTAAACATTCAACTATATGTAGAGATAACATATTGGTTTATTCAGCTGGAAAGTGCAAAAATGCAGTAAAAAACAATTATCTTGAGTGCATGTGAAAAAAGAGCAAGACATATTTCACAGACATATCCGGTATTAAGAAAATCAAAACATTCTCTTTGTAAGTATTTTGTACCTTATATAAAGTGAGAAAAAAAATCTACATGCTTTTTCATTCTCTGCCAGTTTTATGATATCCTGCTTCTTGTTTTTGATGCAGTTAATACAACAGTTGCTTGGACAAGTACTTTGTGATGTAATATTGTAAATGTTTATAACTGTTTAGAAAAAAAAAAAGTTCTATAAATTTCAGCCCTACAGGCTATCAGGTCTGCAAAAGAAATTTAATAATTTTTAAGGCAATATTATCCAGACAGGAGTTATTTATCAAGTTTTTCTTGATTATGGTATTTTCAGAAAGGGCAATAAATCCCTGGAGGCTCTTGAAACACATGGGAGGTGATAGGTTTTCCTATTTTGCTGTAGTTTTCTCAATGTGGTCTGCAGTTAATAATCAGGAAGCAAAGTTACATAGATAAGTTCCTTTTAATACCAATGTATTTTCTGCTTTTCCGAAAAAAACCAGTAAAACTGCCTGAACAAATTGAAAGTCTTTTTCATTAAAAAATTTTAAATGTCACCAATTTTTTAATTTTGTGAATTCTCTACTTGAATATTTTTTCTGTTTATTTATGAACTTCTTAATTTTCTAGGTTTGTGTTTGAAATCATTCACTTTACAACCTGTCTGTAGTATTAATTAATGTGTCAGAAAGGTTATTTTGTAATACTGTCTGCTTTTTCACAAGGAAAGATTATGCTGAAAAACCCAAGATTAAAAAGAAAAAAATTAATATCTTGTTTGTGATAAAACACCACTTACTGTCAATTAGAAGCTTTAAAAGCAAATTTTCTGTTGTACTGACTGCTGATTATGAGTTGTTTTCATTTTAGTAGAAAAAGAAAATGCATTGGGTTTTCATTTTAGTCGAACAAGAAAAGGCATTGGTAAAGTAATACTAAGACAAAGTTTTTCAAAGACTTCAGCTTGATCTTAATTTTTATCTGTACAGCTCCAGTTTCTACGTACTACTTTTGTATAAACAAGCTCCTTGTGAGACTGCAGTTTCAGCTACTGCTTCTAACAAAGTTGTCTGAGCCACAGTGTTATAGCTTCTGCATATTGCCTTCCTTGTGCCAGGAAGGAATCAACATTCAATATACTCAGTGCCTGGCACAAAACACCTGCTTCAAAAAGGTTGTAATGAGGATACCAAGCCTACCTAATTGCTTGAGCATAGGCAGAGACTTCCATTTCTCCCTAAGAGGAAGCAGTTCCAGCCTGTCCAGCACTCTGTGTGCGTTTGCAATAGGTGAGCTCTCTTTGTACAAGCAGAATTTGTACAGAGCACTACCACCAATTTTTGCACTGTGCTATATAGATTTTTGTCATTCAAGTTCCTACAGAGATGAAGTTGTGTAAAAAAGAGGCTACTGTCCTCAATGAGGATGTCAAATAATTCAGAAGGCTTTTGGAATATTTTGATGAGATGAAAAGTGTTAATATGCCACTAAATAGTACCACATGGTATATCTATTGCCAGTTATCAACCCACTTCAACTGTTACTTTTAACAGTGGTTGAAACTTCAGATCTGTTGATTTGGGTGCAAGTTTTTCTCGGTGCAGAGGGCGAATTTCTCCTCAAATTAATCTTTATTTGTGTAACCTGTAAAAATGATTCTATGTACCTGCTTTTATTCTTCCTTCACAGAAAACACAGATAAAGTGAAAAGTACATGCTGAGACACATTTTTATTTCATATTCACACATGAAATTCTAGTAAGTCACACACCTTGCATATGTGTATAACCAAGAGATACTTTTGCAATCCCTGCCCTCTGCCTATAATTGGTGCAGAGGGACCTACATGAGTAAATTTTATGCTTGGCTTCTTTTAAAAGTGCACATAAAAAGTAGCAGTAAATTGAAGCCCACAGGGTACTTTCCACATTGTACTATAAGGATGTTTCATTGCATACTACTCATGAAAATTGAACTTGATATGAGCTATAATTATGACAAAGGTAAGTGAGAGTGTGATTCTCACTTTGAGTACTCTTCCCCTTTGTCCTTTTTCTGTGCTTTTAGTCACCTTTAATAGCTAGGGAGATGTTTCATGCCAAAGGTTTTCACATATTGTAGAAACTCATTAATTAGTTAATAATATATGAATCTTGCCTTACATTAAGAGTGCAATCACCCGATGGGAAATCAGAAATACTGAGGATGCTAAAGGTTTAATTGAGACCTTCATCCTAATAATGTTCAATGACACTGATATTTTCATATATTTAATCAGACTCATATCACAGTTTATAAACTACCCCGATGATCTAGAATTCATCAATTTCCTAATCATTTATGTACAAGTTGTTGCTTTGGTTAGTGAGAGCCGCATGAAAATAACACAGCCCATTTTATTTTTATTTCAACATAAACATCTTTTCAGTCCTAGCTCAGTCAGATTTAATAATTTTATTCCTCAAACAAGGAGGAAAGAGTCTGGACATTATAGTTTTCAACTGCATTTTAAAACTACAATATTTTGGTAGTACTTGAAGACTCCTAGTTTGGGAAGTCTAGCAGGCAGTTTCAATTACTAGAACACGGTAGCTTCAAAAGTCTACTAGAATAGTAAGCAATAATACTGAGTAATAAAATCACAAGGAATTTCATATTTTCACACACCTTCAAATAGAGCTTTGTACCCTATTGTGATTGAGCTGGAGTAGGTACAAGATATTATGTGATATGGGACCAGTGTTTTCCATTCCTGACTCCTACTGTGTAGAACTTTGGAGAAGATTGCTAACATCCCAATATAAGAATAAAAATAGTTGTCTAAGTCTTCAGACTTTGTTTGTTTGCTTGTTTTAAAAAGTAAATACATTTATACCTGTTATCACTGTGAAGAAAGCCTGGCACTATAGCTGCAGCAACCATTGTCCCTTCTAGTTTTCTGAGTGAGACAATAACTCAGGTGAGACAAATATGCTCAATTCAAAGCCCACAATACTTCAGGCAGCAGTCCAGGTTCAAACAGAGACACTTTGCATTCCATAAGCTGTCTAATCAATGCAATACTTAAATCTGGCTAGGCCAACATAGTCACTGACATCTGGGGTAAATTAACTTGTACTGAACCCTGTATTTTTATCTCAACCATTTATGAAACTCCAGAGTGTGTTTAAATATAAACTGTCTTTACTCCATATATTCTTGAGCAATATAGGATATGTCCTTAGCAATGTTGATCACTGTAAATACTGTAACTACTTCCATTTCAGTGTGTTTAAAGTAGAAAATTAAGTTAGTATTTAGAAAAACCACTCATTTAAACCTTAACAAACTTTTGATTCTTTCATATTATTATGTCATTTTTATTAATACATTTTCGTGATAACGAAGCTGCATATATCTGATACACATTGCATTTAGATACAGCTTAAAAAATAGTAATTTTTTTCCAGCCTTTGTAACGTCTCTACACAATTTAGGTGCTTATCCTTAAGAAAATATAACCAGGCTACCCAAGCACACTAATTTTTTCATATCGGAAATGGAGAGAGGTCAGAAGTCACATAACTCCTTAGGCGACAATGCTGTTCTACCTAAAACAAGTATGTCTTCTCTCTGGAAGTACTGGGAAATCAGGAAGCAACAGGAGCAAGTCTACGTGTCTAGTCTCAGCTGAGAGAATAAGTAAAAATCACTAGATACCTCCACCCACTAGAGAAAAACAAGTTCACACAGTAGAAGAGATAGTGAAGATGTTTATGGACTTCCAGAAGTTTCAAGCTAGAGCAGGATTGCATAAAAGCACCTGAGGTGTACAAGGAGTAGATCACTGTTCAGGATTTAGTCTCCAGTTAAATGTGATTTAGACTGAGTAGAGTTCTTTATGCACACCCACAAGTCTTGATTTAACTGTTTTCCACTATGTGATATAGCAGAGTCTCGAATATAACCCCAGACATAAATTGAAGTGTGTTTCACTTGTGATGATCTGCAGCTGGGCAGAAATAGCCCATAGCAAGTTCTATAGCTATGCCATGACGCAGAAGCTATCTCCTACTTTATGAATTCATCAGGTTCTCCACTCAGTGGTGACATAGAAAAAGGCTTTCACAATGTTGTGAATAAATGTGTGAAATATAGCACTAACTGTGAAACAATATCAAGCAAGAATAAGCTGCATGAATCTTATTTTATATGAGACCTGAAATGGCTTTGTATTAGGGTGATGAAACACACAAGTGATTTAGAATAAGATTGAGGACATTAAGACAGAAGAAACTGTACACAAATCTTGGCTGAGAAGGAGAAATAAGCACAAGGATGTCAGTGAGAAACTGGGACAGAAGATTGTAACTGGATTTCAGTCACTTGATGTCGATTTCACTTTACAGTTTGCTAACTAAAAAAACACGTGTACATCAGTGGTCCTGAGTATCCTGCAGCTAGCCAGTATATTCATGATCTTGGTAGAATTTCATGTTTGAATTTAATCCAGTCTATCTATCCATCTCTATAACTTCCATCATCAACCTATCTGAATGTTGATGGTTACATTTCTGTATGACAATCTCCAAAAGATCTTGCATGACTGACCAAATGTAATTTTAAACATAAGATAGAGCCACACTCAACAAGATACTCCCAAAGCTTCCACTCTTTCTTTATGAGGGTGATGTGCTGGACAAATATTGCATGCTTCCCCATGCAGAGATCAGCTTCTGCTCTACTTCTTTATCCATATAATTACTTGGAACTGATAGCAGATCTTCAGCTTCCATTAAATCAATAAAAGCACATTTAAAATTCACATAGGCCCAGAACCTCAAACATTTTGAGGTGCCTTCTGGATGTAGTCTGTGCATTTCTGCCCTGTGAGTGAGGAACTGATGCTTGTGTGACCTGACACAAGATGCTTCATTCTATTTGTCATTCTCTTGCTTTCCCTCATGCAGAAGAACAAAAAATTCACCATTGTTGCAATGCAGTTTCTTAGAACTTGTAGAGATAGCATGGTCTTCCAGAGAAACAATGTTCTTCAGGGGAACATAAACTACAAACCGATGAAAGAAGAGTAACAGCAGAAGTAATTTGTGTTTATTCAGCATTTGGCATTAGTGATATTTTCATGGAAGACATAGACTCAGCCTAACACTTGTTTCTTTCTTCAGAGAAAAACATCTACAACCACAGCTTCTTCTAAAATTCTACCACCATCCAGGATAGCCCAGGGCTGAAAAACTTAGTTCTGGACTTTTAATTTACCTCAATCAATCAAGCAATTTTTAACCAGATTTAATACACCCTTCACAATCTCTATTCCTATTTACTGGTACATTCATAACAAGAACAACTTACATTACAATACATCTAAGAAAAAAATAGATATATATTTTTCAAAATATGCATAATGAAATTATGGGATTTAATACTTGGGTTGTTGGGAAGGTAAAATATATCTATAGTCAGGCAGGTTCATTACATTCTCTAGTAGCTTCTAGACATGATAATACAGAAGCATTTCTTAGTCAGGAAAGCCTGGATGCAAAAAAGATACCAGGCTAGGTAAGCCTTTTGTCTAATCTAGTACAAAGGAGATCATACATATTTTTATATACATGAATAAAGTAAATAACTTTTGAAATTTAACTATTAATGCAATTTTTCAGTAAAATTATTTAGGCAGACACACATATGTAATATGTGAATTAAACAAGAATATCCTGCAGCAATGCAATATAAACACCCAACAACCTTTTCCATCTACACAACCAAAACCAAAATAAATATATATACTTTGGCAAACCTGGAGGTGTAATATTTAAAATCCACACTCTAAGTATAAGGAAGTTTAAGAGACTGTAAGATACCTGAGCACAGTCTTCAGTCCTTAATCATGTGGAACACATTCAGAAATCAATAAAATTAGGCAAGCTGTATTGCAGCAAAGTTAGTTGTCATAAATGCCAGGTGATAACGATAAAGAATCTTATACTAATTGGCCATGTGCCCATGCAAGTATTCGACTCTCTCAAAAGTCTGAATATTTTTATACTTAATTAGGCTGACACTGCTGCTTGAAAAGAACCAAATTGGAAATCAAAAATTAAACCATAATTTCATTGATATCAGCTGTAAAATTCCTGTAGCTTCAGCTTCACTGAGATGCCACCATGGGATCTGCAGCTTCTCTGAAGCAGTTTGTCTTTATTTTATAAATAAAATCAAACATTTCCTTGAAATTCAGAGTGTAAGAGAGAGTTCTTTCCCTTAAGAAATTGAAAATAGAGTGTCTACAAACCAAAGCATTTTTGTGTCAGGTTAAGTATATAACATATCAGGAAAGGAATTCTTTTAAGGAAAATATTATCCATAATGGATGTCCTAAAGATGGAGGAATGGACCCAGTCAATTGCAGGAAACCAGAAAAGCACTGAGTAACAAGAAATAAAAATCAGGCCAACCCTCAACTGCTTAATTCTTGATTTACACGTGGTAGGTATTTCTCAAGTAGCTTTCACATGTGTCTAATCTCTGATAATACAAGGTCTTCAAAGCTTCTGATATACTTCCTATATTTTTGTTCAGTGAGAAATTGTAGTTTAAGAAGAAGTAGTTTAATAGAAATAGAACTGCAAGAACAAGGGTAACTAAGGTTTTTGGCAGTTATTATTAGAAGCTATTTTTACCTTCAGTAATATTTCTCTTTGTATTCTAATAATTTATCTTGGTTTTTCCTATTGCTTTCCAAATTGAAACATTGCCTATTAAATAATGTATAACGAAGTAGATAAATTTACATACACCATTATTTTTTCAATAAAATATCATCAGAGAGCACTGGTGACAAAAGTTAGATGTAAAGAGGTGATAAGGAAAGCAGCAAAATAATGAAGTCATTGAATGTTTTACTTTTTTTTTATGATTTCTTGCAAATGCAGGTGACATTTGTTCAACATTATCAGCTGAGACTGCTGGATGCAGTGAAGAGATGTTCTCTTCTGCCTTAGCAATTCTAAGATGTGACCACACTGTCAAGGTTTAAATCCTCAGAATCCATTTCAGAACACAGATTTTAATCTCCCTGTTAATTGAGAGGCCAGGCCACCCACTGCTCTGAATCAGAGCTACTGCAGAACCTTTGATTAGGGCTATTCTGCTTTGCATTTAAATATTTATATACCTCCTGAATGAGTGCCCACAAGCAAAGAGGAATAAGTGCCTATATTGACAATTCTCTTTTTAAAGGGAGGGGAAAAGTGAGTGCCAGGTTAGGTTGTGAACAAATTTTGTTTTGAAAAATAATATAGACAGCATCAAACAAGGAGGGGCATAGATCTCAGATACTTTCTTACTCAGGGTCCCTTGTGGATTGTTACAGTTTAAACCTGTTCAGCTGTACATGAACAAGGAATTGTTCTCTTCCCCATGCTGATGAGTGCTTAATTATCCTGACATTGTTAAAAAGAAAAAAAAAAAGAGTAATTTAATAAATCATTTGTAACCACAAAAATAAAGAAATCAGTTATTTGCACTGTCCTACTTATAACCTTTTTGGCTGTTTCAAATTCTGGACCAAAAAAAAAAAACAACCCAAAACACAGTCCTATGCTTTTATTATAGTTTTTCATTTTTGTTGGAAATGGATAGTAGATGACAAGATACTAAGCTGTCATAACACAGACTTGTGAGATTTATTGATTCAGTGCAAAGCTGATGGAGTTTCCATACATCAAAGCTTTCAAGCAGTACTGCACTCACCCTATATTATATCCATTAAGAATTTTTTTATCATTAAAAATCCAATAAAATATTTATAACTCTGTTACAAACCCCTGATGGTTAGGTTAATGCAATTCTAAGCACTATGATTATCTTACACAAAGTTTTACACATATATCTTATTTTATTTCTTTTGTTTTTGTCAATCTGGTGAGTTTGATTTCAGAGCTATTGGAATTATCAGACTACCTATAATAAAAGGCTCCCTGACAACTGTCTCAAATGTCCATCTTTCTCTAGCAAAATCTGAAATTTAAATCTCCCTGGGGGTTATTTGAATATCCTTTTGTGGATTCAGAAATAATTAGATGATCTCTTATAATGAAGCAATTTATATTAATAAAAGAAAAGCCACAACCTATCTAATGAAGGTTGAAGATGGACTCTCTGCTCCCTTGTTACCACATCATAATGCAGCATCTTTGTGCTTCTGGGAAAGCAATTGGAAAGTATTCTCAGGAGATGTCTCTACTAGAAAGAATATGAGAATACACACATACAGGACTGATTCAAAAGAATTATTATATTTTAGTGAGGCAGTCAGGAGTCTTCTTTCAAACAGATACTGGTTTTTTTTGTTGAAACATAGTTTTTAATCTATTTAAACACTGCATCTCCCCACAACAGAAAAGATTTAGCTGCTGATAAAAGTAGAAATATTTTCAATCAAGTTCATCTGTTAATGCCTGAACTACCATAGTATTCACATTTACTGATGCCAACCAAGATGTCTTTTATATATGGCTTTTCAAAGCATCCACAGAATCAAGGAAGAAACTCACCATTCTGGTGATTGTTTAGTTTCAACCTTTATTTCTTCATTAGAATATTGTCTAAAATTAGAATACAAATTTATGCAATTTTTGTGAAGCTTATAAATTATTACTATAGTTACTACTGTAGCAATTACTTATTGCATAGATAGGATAAATTTGAGATATATTCGCTAAAAATCTCCTGTATATAAATAAGTATTGGTGAGGCAGAGAAAGAACTTTTTAGGTAATACCTGTGTATCTTTTTCTCAGAGCATCTGTCACACCGAGTTTAACTGCCTCATTTTCTAAATACGTTTACCTATACTAACATAATGAAAGACAGCACATGCTTTTCAGTTCAAAAACTTGGTTTCAGTGCGTGTTTGACATGTTAGGCTGCAGGGACATGATGAGGCCTTTCGCCTGGCTTAAGGTTAAAAGAACTGAGCAGGACATGGAACGCTACTGCACAGAGCACAAGAAATTGTGTGAGAAGATGACAAAAGTTACAAATGCAGTCATGAAGCACAGCCAGACCTCACAGATGATTAAGGTGGAAGTTGACTAAGAAGAAGTCAAAATTCACAGAAAAATGGAGGGAAATCGAGCACTTTTGGGGAAGTACAACCTAGAAAGGCCAGTGACCCCTGACTAATGATGGCAGCACTGGCATATGTGTCACAGTCTATCTGGATAACTATTAGAAATAAATTTAGTTTTATTGAATCACATCTGGCACCTGGAGAGAAGAGCTAATTAGGGAAGATTGGTTATTTGGGTAAGGACTGCGCAGAGAAAGGGGAGAGCAAAGGTGTTGAAAAGTAGACCAAGAAACAGGAAAGGTGTTAACAGCGTGTCCAGATGTGTGTCTCATGCTGCCTGGTGAGACCAGTCAGGCAGCCATGTGCAGTTCCCTGCAGCAGAAGCAAGACAAGAAAATGGAGCTGCTTGCAGATTGTCAGTGTCAGATCTTCATCTATGGTCATGAAGACTAGCAGGGAGTGAGGTGGGTGCCCTCCCTGGCAGTGAGGGAATCCTTGACTGAGGAGATTGAGCAGTCTGTCATCAACATGTTCATGCCTGATCCAGGACTGATGGCATCAGCCCAACTGCTGCTTTATAACAAATTATGCAATTCATCTTGTAATAAAAAGCATTTTTAAAGCAACAGAAATTTGAATATGAGTCAGCAGTGCCCTGGCATCCAGGAGGGCCAACCCTGTCCTCGGGAGCATCAGGCACAGCATCACCAGCCGGGCAAGGGAGGGGATTGTCCTGCTCTGCTCTGCCCTGCTCTGCTCTGCACTGCTCTGGGGCAACCTCACCTCAAGTGCTGGGGGCAGCTTTGGGTGGAAGAAAGTGGAAGAAAGACATTAAACTATTAGAGACTGTCCAAAGGAGGGTAATAAAGATGGTGAAGGGCCTTGAGGGGAAGCTGAATGAAGAGTGGCTGAGGACACTTGGTCTGTTCAGACTGGAGAAGAGGAAACTGAGGAGAGACCTCACTGCAGTTTACAACTTCCTCATGTGGGGAAGGGGAGGGACAGACACTCATTTCTGTGATGACCAGGGACAGGACCCAAGGGAATGGACTGAAATTGTGTCAGGAGAGGTTTAGGTTGGATATTAGAAAAAGGTTCTTCCCCCAGAGGGTGATCAGGCACTGGAACAGGCTCCCCAGGGAAGTTGTCCCAGCACCAGCCTGACAGAGTTCAAGTGTTTGGGCAATGCTCTCAGACACATGGTGTGATTCTTGGGGATGCTGCTGTGCAGACTCAGGAGCTGGACTCGACCATCTTTGTGGGTCCCTTCCAACTCCTGTTATTCTGTGATTTTGCCAATTGAGGCTTAAGGGTCTTGCTCTAGTTTTGAGTGAAGTATTAGGTCAATTTAGCAGAGTTGGTACTGATATTCAAGAACTGTCTGAATGCATTCCAGTGCCTCATGGTCTAGGATGACCCTGCTTGAGCAGGGAGATTGAACCAGATGTCACACTGTAGATCACTTCCAACCTGACTGATTCTATGATTCTGTGATAGAGACTTCCCAGCTTTGTGTGCATTCTAAGGTGCAGCTTTAATTTGGTCCGGGATCCTACTTCAGCTTGGAGACATGAACTAGACATGGATGCAGTTTAAGGTTTTAGTGTAATCTACAAACTTATCATGACCAAGGAACATAAAGTAATTAGAAGTACCTTGTAGTGGTTAAAGTTTACTGCAGTTCTGGGCACAGTTCCCCTAGAAGAGTTCTTGTCCTTGAGGAAAGCAGTTACAGAGGAGCAAATGTTTCACATTAAGTTTCAAGTTCACTGTAAATTAAATTTAAAATGTTGCAGAAGATCTAAAATTAAGAATAATTTATTTTTCTAGGTTTGGAATGAATCTCGACTTTGTTTTTTCTCCTTGAGCTGCATTTCTGAGTTTGACCTATAGTTCACATACTAAAAGTAGAGTGTGACAGATCTGCAATGCAAATCCTGACTTCTCACGTGCCAATTAGAGAAAAAAAAAGCATGCCAAGAAAAAAAAAAACATGAATGTCCACTCTTTGTGGTATATGCATTTGATAATTAAAATTATTCTTAAAATTTCTTTGCTTGTCAGAAACATTATCTTTCATAGTTTAAAAGATAAGATTAATTTTGAACTCACATTTGAAAGAAAATTGTTGTTCTATGTCTAACCTGAAATACAAAATGGCAGGCACTATCACATCAACAAAAGAAGTTACTCAGCATTAACAAGGGACTACTGAAAACTATAGAAAGTACACTATCTTGTTCAGCTGTAGTGAATAATTCATATTACAATAATTCACCTTGTGGTTAAGTTGAGGCCATAAATTAAGGACTCCCTTAAATTCTGTAAGATAGTCACGAGGCACAGTCATATATCTAATAAAAACACTGTAAGAATAAAAGGTCAGGTTTAAAAAAAAGGTGAGTACAAATTATTTTAATAAATTTTACGTCTTCTAAATATATGCAAATAATTTTCTAAGCATTTAAGTTTAATAGCAACTATGTCTTCCATACATATGACTGAGGAAAATTTCAAGGTGGATGTAGACATTCAATAAAAATATTGCAACTTTATAACTTCCTTGAAGTAACTCACAAGATCTATTACTTATGTATTTTACCCATTCTCTTTTATTGATCACCATGTAGAAAAAAGAGATCAGCCCCCTGTCATGGGTCCTCATTGTTTGGGGGGGGGGTGGAATCTGTGACATCACATAGAAGATGCTGTGTATTGGAAGTACAAAACTCCCAGATTTGCTAATTGTGGCTTTATTTTAACTGAAAAAAGAAAAAGAGGGAAATAGCTTGAAGAAAAATTATAATTTCTTTAACAGCTCTGTTAGAGATCTTGTAGATCTAATGTATGTCTCATTACACTAAGCTGCTGATCAGTTTTGCAACACTGTTTATTCTAATACTAAATAAGGGCGAAGTTTCTTTTCTTCATGGGAAACTGAGGTAGGGAGGTCTTGAGGCTAAGCAGCAAAGGATCTATAATGGGGCAGTATTGCCTAAAAATGGATTAAATTTCTAACTTCCCCGGTTGACTGAGAGACTTACCCAAGCTTACCAGAACATCTTTGAAATGAGATGTTATCAAGTATGCATGGCTTGAGATCCTGTGTCCCAACTACATTAAGTTCTTACATACAGGAGATTGGACTCTGTATACGAGAGACTCCTTCACCCTGCAAATTCTGTCTTCATAATTGTTCATACTAAATATCATATAAACACTGTTTGAAAATACTGACTGGTTTAGTGACCTTTGATTTAGTAATTTCAAGTAGTGTGGACTTCCTTATATGCTTTCTGAAAGTCTTCCACAAATAACACTTAGAGTCCTTTAAATGCCAGTTCATTTGCATTCAAAGGTCATTGCTCCCTGAAATCATGGCAGCACTCCTGTATGGGACATTTCAGTGTGGAAAGTCATTTTTACACAAGAAGAAATAACAGAATTATTAGGAGTGTAGGAGAAGGTAATGGTAAATAAAACCTTTCACCTTTGGAGCAATGGCGAAGACTGTGAAGACTCAGCATGACATGAATATTTGCCACTGTTTGGAGGTGTCACTGTCTCAAGATGTGTCCCTGCACCTGCTTGTCATTGTTTTTGAAGGTTCCAGAAGTGACTACAGCGCCAGCTGAGCCTTGGTCTGATCACTGGCATACTCTTGGGCCATTGCAATGGTGACTAAGGCATATTAATTTAAGTCAAATTGAATGTTATTGTGGATTGAAAAGTGACTGTTTTATTCAACATCTTAATGGCAAAGGAGTGCTCACCAACAGGAAGCTAAAGGCTTCACTGCGTCTAAAATGGGTGTTAATCCCCACATGACACTGATCTGATCAATCCTAGGGCACAGTGCAAGAGCAGTGTGGGAAAGCCTAAGCCTAAGACTATTCCAGTCAAGGAGATGAGATTTTTTAGTTACCTGTATGTTGCAGGTCCTAGGTAAGTTTGCAGCCTCTACACCATTTTTTTTCACTGCAGCTGCTTGCTGCTTTCCTGTTGTATTCAGCCTGTGCTGCCTCACTGTGGTGCTTCTTATAGAGACTGAGTCCTGCTCAATAAAAACAGAACAAAGGAAAGTCTGGTCAAAGACTGGGGCGCTGTGAATCTGTTCACATATTATATTTGTACATAACTTGTTCGTTGTTTGGGTTTTTTGTAATAATATACACTGTACCTCTGGAACTCTTGTTTAGGAGGGTGCTTAATATCTTAACTCAAGCTCCCCAGTGTTTTGCCATACTTTTGCCCTCTCCCTCCTTTAAAAAAAAAAAAAAAAAAAAGTAAACATATGATTCAATACTTTTGAACTCAAAAACATTTTGGGGAAACAGTAAAAGACAATCAAACACTAGAGGAATTGTTTGTAACATTCACTATCTCATTCAAAGCACAGAGGTAAAAACTTTCGGGCATAATAGAAGATTGCAAGATGAGCTTCTAATATTCAGTTTTCTAGTACCATAATAGCAGCAATGGTAGATAAAACATATTGAAATTTACTGAAGGAAAAAATAGTGTCATAATAGAAAGCCAAGTCCATGGCTTAGGCCACAAAACTTAACCCAAATAATTTAATATTTTCATAAAGTTACATATTGATTCCTAGAGAATAATGCAGAGCATTAAAATCAATAGTTCTGACAAGGAACAAAAAATCAACAACAACCAAGAAAACAGATGCAGAAAGTTGCTGAAACAATGATACTACGAAGCAAAGCATCACCTAATGCTCATAGTTATGGCTAAAGCCCTAAGGAGTAAATACAGTGTTATATCTATTCCCCATTCCCTTTGTTATCACCAGCAATAACATTAAAAAATGTTCAAAGAATATAGAAAATGGAAATAAAAGAGTCTATGTTTGACATGAAAAATATGTAGTTCTCCCTTCCCTCCCTTTCTTTCCCAGGGAGAGTTCAAACCCATACCATATAGGATTGAATAGTCTCCAGGGGAAATGACAGCTCATGAGCAACACCGTAATTTCAATAAAACTTACTGCAAAGACAGGTCTGAATAACAACTTGAAGGAATCAAATTTGTTCTGGAAGACTCTGAAGAACCACCATCTGCATCTCTTTGGGAAATTATTTGAAGGGAAAATAAACTGAAAGAGATGAATCTTGTAAGTGGGCTTAATCATTTAGCTGTAACAAAGCATTACAAGTAATCTGAAAGTGTGGGAAGTCTTTGAATTTAATGTAGACAGCTATTTATTCTTGTCCACAGGAATCTCTGGAAGTGTTCAGATTTCATGAGTCTCTCTTTGGGCAGCCTGGTTGTAGCGGGCTGATGCTGACCGGATCAGGCACCCACCACCCTCTCACTCTGCTCTGCAGCTGGACAGGGGAGAGAAAATATAATGAAGGGTTCATGAGTTGTGATAAGGACCCGCATTCTCTGGTGTGAGTCTCCTCCACAGGCTGCAGGTGGATCTCTGAATCTCCGTGGTCCTCTATGGGCTGCAGAGGCACAGCTGCTTCACCATGGCCTGCACCACAGGCTGCAGGGGAATCTCAGCTCCAGAACCTGGAGCACTTCTTGCCCCTCCTTCTTCACTGACCCTGGCATCTGCAGTGTTGGTCCTCTCACATATTATCACTCTTCTCTTTTCTGGATGCAATTACAAGTGTGCAATAACTTTAAAATTTTTTTTAGAAATAAGTTTAAATTTTAAAAAATATTTTTAATTTTATTTTTTGTTTAATTCTTCTTATATATATTATCACAGAGGGGTTGCCACATTTCTAATCCACCCAGCCTTGACTGGCAGCAGGTTAGTGGTTGGAGCTGCTGGGGATTGGCTCTGCTGGACATGGAGGAAGCTTCTAGCAGCTTCTCACAGGAGCCACCCCTGTAGCCCTCTCACCCACTACCAAAGCTTGGCCATGAAAACCCCATACACTGGTCAATGAAAGGTGTCCTTGACTTTGGCAGGGGGTTGGAACTCCGTCATCTTTAAGGTGCCTTCCAACCGAAACCATTCTATGATTCTGTGATGATTCTGGAAACTAAAGCGTATCAAGTATTTTTATACCTCATGCAGAAAAATGCACTTGCTTGAAGAGTGCTGAAACAAGTATTAATTGAATGATGGGCACAGTTTTGCACTTCGGCTCCAGAGCTCTTTTGCATGTACTTTCTATATTTATTTATGTGTTTGACATATGATAGTGTGAATGTTCATAGAAATTATTATTCATATGCCAGTATTTCCAATGAAGACATTTCTCAATCTGTATTCACCTACAAGACCTCTAATAGTAATCTACATTTCATGTGTACAAAGGCTATAAATAACTGGAATAATGCAAGATATTAGAGTCAAACTGCTATTTGAAATTTAAAGCATACCAGTTTCTTTCATAAAGAAATTACATATTTATGATTATATGAAATACAAATAATAATGCATAATTTATTTATCTAATACTATTACATGAGAATTCTCTATTGAGAATTCAAAAGTAATTTTCTTGATTAAAATTAATTCCAGCCCCCAAAACATTCTCTTTGGAAAAAAGTGAATTTTGAATAACAAAACCTGGTGAACATTAGAAAAGGGTTAAATGGCAGAAAGTTTTCATAATTATTGCTATAAAATTATTCTCTCAGTACAAATGACCATTGAAAAAGAACATTTAAATTACACAAATTTATAATGCATGTTCCCTTCTGTCACCTTTCCCACTAATAATGTTATTTAGTGAAAAAACTTTAGTCTGTTTCTTCAATGTTTTCAAATCTGAAGTAACATAAGGAAAAAAGGAGAAGAAATCTTATGCTTAAGGAGTAAATACTCAAAAGATTTTTCTCTGTAGTTCTTCTGGTCATGTATTATCAAGACTGTCAAGAAGGTATAAGAGGGCATTTGCATATTATATAAATCAACTACAAAATGCCTTTGATTTTGAAACAATTCAAATAAATTTTAAAAATCTTCCTTGAAGAATCTACAAGGTGCAAGCTACATCAACTGTCTAGGACTAATACTTGACACATAGTAAGATATTAAAAATAATTATTTCTTTTAATTTCCTTTCTTGTTTTGTTTTTTTTTCTTTTTTCAAAAATTGTCTTTAAAACTAATACCTCTTTTCGTCAAATATACATTGAAGAATAAATGGATGACAAGTGACAGAAAATACCTATTTCTTGTTAGAATTTAAATGTTGGAGAAAATGTTAGTATGTCAATATGCCAATGCAATATGTGAAGCCTTTTTGGCTTGCTCTTGCCTTCCACAAGTAAAAATTAAATATAAGCTAATCTCCACCGTAAAGAATTAAGCAAAGAATAATTTAATATTCACATTAAAAGCTGATCCTCCTTTTTACATCTCTTGTCTGAAATTGCACAGGATTAGTATCATCACAGATGAAATATAAGATCTTTACAAAGATCCAAAATTATGAAATAGTGAGCAAAAGCAGTTCATGAATTATGAATCTGAAAAAAAATGAGTACCATGCATGTCAAAACATTCAGAGTGCTCTCTAAAAAAGCATCAAAAGATAATACTAATATAATACTAGTATAACTCAAGAAACTGATTTTGTGTGATGGGAAAATGACCCTTACTATCTGCAATATATTAAAAAAGTTCAGAAATAAAAATGATTGAGTAATAAAAATGGTCTGTGGTCTGAATGCTGGCAAAACAGAGCACAGATGCATAAAGGTTCAGCAACAGACTGTATGTAAATGCATATCCTATTGCTATGGATTTGGCCCATTTTTACTTTATCATCTGATAACAAGCCACTCATTATAAAATTTTCTAGAGCTGGAACACGTAAGAAAATTCAACTTATAATTGCATAGCTACTGGAAGGCAAAAATTGCTGTGGTGTACACAGCGACAGGGTTGGTTGGGGTTTTTTATCCTCTAATCTTAGCAAAGAGATAACTTTTCTGATTTTCTGGTGTCAGGGCAAAAAGTAGGGAGAAGTGTAGAATGAACTGTGGGCCAATTAAAACAAGAACATTTAAAATGTCCCTAGTAGAAATCGTGCCTTTTTTTATATATATAGCTAAGAAAAGTATTTGCTGACCATGGCATTATCAGGCAGCCAGCCTCAATTGCTGTTTTTGCAGCAACAGTAAAATATACATTTTGTAGTGGTGTTTATATATCCTTTGCCCCAGTTCATATATTGTTCTGTGCTAAAGCTCCCCACTCTCTTGATAAGCCAGGCAGTCAGGATGTGCAGCCATGTGACTAAACCATCTCCTTCTCTTCTTTTTGTGCTCCATTTTAATGGAATAATCTGAAGGGAAAAAAAAGTGAAAAGCTCTCACTGTTTTCTAACCTTTCCTAAGAGATGACCTTTCCATTAGATATGGTATAGTGACCTACACTGTTGGAGGCCTTTTAAAGACAGTTGGTTTGCCATTTCCCAAATGGATTTGTTTGTCTGGAAACCAAATCATTAGCTGTCTGCAAGTCAGTTCTTTGCTGCTGCTATCAAAAACTTTGAGGCTCTTTACGTGTTGGAATTTGGCCAGCAATATTTTATGCTGTGTACAAGTTCCGTTTCAGAGCTCAGACCTGAATTCTTTACAGCAAGATTACTGATATCTCAACTATTTAGTCTCCGTGGGAGTGAGACTCTGGTCCATTCCAGGAAGGGAAATGAAGAGTGATCTCAAGTGAGATTAACCATCTCAGTTCAGGGGACACTTGATTTTTATGGTATCACCATCAGTGCTAAAAAATGTCTGTTTTAATTGTTTGAGGCTAAATTCTTTACATTCTCTTTCTTACTATTCTTTTTTTATTTTACATATGTCCAGAAATATACAGGTATTTTTAAAAGAATAGTTCTGACTTGTTTTTTTTTTTTTTTTTTTTTTTTTTTTTTTTTTTATCTTGTTCTGTTAAACTTTGTTTTTCAAGGGTTGTGAAGCATTGGAACAGGCTGCCCACGACAGTGGTGGGGTCACCATCATGGGTAAAAGACCTGTAGATGTGGCACTTGGGGACATGGTTTAGTGGTGGACTTGGCAGTGCTGGGTTAATGGTTGGATTCAATGATCTTAAAGGTCCTTTCCAACTAAGGGATTCTATGTTTCTATTTTCTCTTCTCTCTTCTATTGCAGAAAAATACATATTTCATGTTCTTATTCCTTATACTGCATTCTTAACAATTCAAAACACGAATGTTATTGCTTGTGTATAGAAAGCTGGAAAAAAATTCTAAAATTACAATGTACCTGCAAAAAATACTAAATTAGAACACATAGGCCATACTGAACAAAACAAGACTCTAATAATTTAGCTAATCATAACAACTCATGACAAAAGGTGGTAAAGGACAGCCACGTTATCCAGGAAAAAAAAAAAAAAGGAAATGGTATCTTATCTAGGTTCTGTTTTTTTTCATGGCCTCCAGACAAAAAACATGCCTCCTGCCCTCTACAGCACTGTGGCTGGTGACTGGCACAGAGTATCTGCCTCAGGTTAAAGCTAGTAAAGAGCTTACTTCTGCAATGTAATCCTCTGATGACCGTTGACTTTTATATTTCCTGTAAAGTACAAAATGTCTGGAAGAGAAAAGGCAACTTGGAAAGATGTGGACTAATCTCTGTGAAAGACTGCCATTTACATTTCTAAAGTAACCACATATTTAGTGTCTGTGTTCACAGATATAGATACTTATATATATATATATAAAAATATATACTTACCAATATAAGTAATTGAAGTAATTGTACATATACATGAAACTGCAAAGTCTGGGCCTTTCAATAAACAAAAGAATGGCCCAGACAACATCTGTAGTGCTATGGAGATTTTCAGAGGGATCAGTTGCTCACTGTTCCTTGCAAATCACAAACCAGCATCAGGTAAAGGTAATGATAGCAAATTCAGATAGAAGAAATACAAGTATTTCTTGACAGTCTGTAGTTAAGCTCTTAAGCTCCTTGGCTCAAGACGTGGGAGTGCTAAAAGTTTGCACGTACTCATGTGTTAACTGGAGACACTACATGGAAAGTTAAAAGGACTGTGTAATTCAAAAATATGACAATTGTTTCGGGATATAACAGAGATGTCTGTTCTTAGAGGTGGGAAAGCTATTGTGAAAAACTATTGCTATTTACTTTGGGGGGTTAAATATGTTTATATATACACACCTAATTTGTTCCTGTCCTCTGTGTTTCATCACTGCTGGCAGTAGAATATTCAGATAAATGTTTCTTTTATCTTATCCATAATAGACTGTTATATATTTTTATAACTTTTAGTTTATTCTTAATGAAAAATAGTTTATTGTGTGTAAAGGCAATGCATTCCACACATTGCCACGTAAGTGTTTGTGGCCAATAGTGGATCTCCAGGGTGTAAATCAATTAGTTAAATCCATGTTTTTCGTGTTCTAAAGTATTTTCCCTTTTAGGAAAACCAGAATTAATTGGCTTCGTTTATTGTCTGCGTGACAGTGCTCAGAGATTCAACTTTTGTTTCAGTGAAGTGCAATAATGCCTTCATTGTGAGTTGGAACCCTTCCCAGCTTTGTATATTCTTACATAGCAAAACTATGTAAATAGAATATCATATAATGAAAGTCTAGAAGTGAAAAAACAAGGACACAAAATCCCCACCTTTGTGTGCACTTTTCCTTGTTTAATTTCTTCATTAAAGAAAATAGTTTGAATAGAAATTTAAATGACTTGTTCGAATAAGATCATCTAAGATACTTTGGGGGAAAAAAAGAACAAGGCAAAAAAAATGGAAAAAAATTGAAATCAGAGTAGATGACAATAAAAAAAGTTCTTTTCCTCTTTCCTTGAAATAAACTGATTAACTATTTTCTAATGAACTACAATATGATGACTCCCAATAAGTTCTGATGATATTTCACAACTGCTTTTACTGTGATCCACCTTGACTGGAATATGAATATTAGTGGTCCACAGACATCTGCATGACTCGCAGAAAGATGAAAATTTTTGATAACAAGATTTTTGCTTTATTTGTTTGGAGTCAAATCTTGCTTCCCAAGCTGAAACAATTATGCCCATGCAAGAGTTTTGTCTATATCAAACTTTAACACACTCTAGCAAGATTCCTCTGATTAGCAATATCTACTCTAGAGCCCTCCAGTAACTGTGACATTCTTAGGCCATGAACAGTAGCATGAATCATAAGGCACATGACTGTCAGTATTAATGCAATGTTTGTGAATTTACATGATTAAGGATCATAATGGTCTCCTATCTCCTTATCCCAGCCATTAACAACATAAAAACCTAGTGCAAGATCATCTATCTTGTGAACTTGAGTTCACAGAAAGTTCTATTCAGTATGTTAGTGAATTCTTTATTATGCTTCTTCATATATTAGTTTATACCTCACTCTTGCAAAGAACTTAAAAATCACCATTTCCTTAAACACTGTCAATGCCACAGAAGGAGCTTGCCATAAGATCAGCCCCACAGTGAGAACTTGAGATAAGCACAGAAGAGAGGAATTTGCAACAGGAAGGCACTAATTCCAGGCGTAAAGAAGGTGAGTTTTGGTTAACACATCCTGGCTAATGCATCCAGACAAAAATTCCCACTGTGGCAGACTGTGGAAAAGGAAGCAACTTCTTATATCACTGCAAGTTATGGGAACGTCTGCAACGACCCTGTGGATACCTAGGACTTGGACTATACAAAACCAAAAGACTGACTCCAGGGCCCCCACCACTGAGAAGACCAGAGTGAAGAAAGATCTGCAGTCTGGATCCATGAGTGGTGATATCTTTCTACTTATTCTGTCTCTTCTCACTCTCTTGTTTCCTCTCTCCCCCCATATGATATCTCTTTCTTTATCTCTTATATTTACTATTAAATAAAATCCACACTATTGCCTTTGGCACATGATCTCATTTGCACCTTAATTCACGCAGAAGCGTCTCTCAATAATTGGACCTTAACAACATTGCCTTGTAAAAGTGTCAACACAGTATTACAAAAGGTTTGAGACACCTACTTATGCATTAAATTTCTTTATTACTTTCTGATACTAAAATCACCAAATCTAATAAGTAAGAACTTCAGATCACACAAAACTGCAAAAGCACTAGGTTCACAAGCTCTGTGGGGTGCCTTCAAGTAGTGTAAAAGGTTTACAATGTTCATAGTAAATTATGCTCAAGAACAGACACAAAACTGATTGTCTGACTTTTGATACACCAGTAGGTATTCAGGCATGAAAATGCATGCGTTCTTGCATGTAGTACATGGTTTAAAATAATCAGGTAATTTTTCCATGAAAGCTTCTAGCATCACAGGTTTTTTATTAAGTTTTATGAAACTTTGGGGGTCTTTTTTAACCAGAATTGCTCAAAATTTCTTTGTAGTTAGAATCTGAAACATCCTGTTTAAACAAGAGAGGAAATCAAACTGCAGTAAAATGTTTGAAATGTGCTCTAGCCTTTTGGGAACATGAACCTTCACACCTAAAAGACGGTGAAAAAAAATGGGGTGTGGACCAAAGTATGTAATCCATAGCTGTAATGTGTGTCAGCAAATTATGTGCAGGTATATGCCTGGTTGTGCCATTACTCTGCCAGGTGTGGTGTGCATCAAAGCTGACGCAAAGATTAACACTAATGGGTAGATTAACACTAATGGATAGAGATGTAGGCTGCGAGAAAGAGAAATTATTCAGCATTTTGTTGCCTGAGGCCTTGTTCCTTGCTACATACTCTTGGCTATCTAGAGTTTCTTTTTCCCTCATTATGTTTTACTTGATCCAGCTTAAAAACTTCATTTTTAACTTTCTGTCTGAAGTAGACTTCTTAGTTTCCTAAAAATTAAGGTAGTTCATATTAAACCACTGATGATTCTTTCCCACAAATATATTTTGTACCAATGATACAAATGGGCTGTTTGAACTCTCTTTCCGGGAGTATTCACCATGGCTCTCACATAGGTAAGCATAACTATATGCAGACTCAGCATTTTGATTTTTTGTGTTCGCTCTGGGGTTTAAGAAATAGTTTATGGGAGTAATCTTATTACATTAAAATATCAGTCTTTTGGGACGAGTTGATAATAATCTCTAAGGTCCACTCTAACCAATTATTCTCCAGGCTTGATTTCTGCCTGTTTCATTTTCATAGATTCTTTTTTTCCTGCGTTTCCCTCCTGCCTCACTGTTAAACATATAAAAATTTTGAGTTCCTTCCTTGTACATAATGTGTTCTATATTTATTATTTTAGCTACTTTCAATCTTATATATAGCCTGAGCTCTGAATATAAATGCTGCCAATAATTAGATAATTTAAGTGTAATTATGTCTGATTACAATAATAAAGGCAGAAATTATAAAATATTATTTCATAATAAATTTTCATAATAAAGATTAATGTATCTAACCTTTCTAACAGTTGTCACAGATATCTTACTGCAACACTCGACATCAAAATCAAGTTTTAAGAGTGTGATTTCTTTCTTGCTAAGAAATCCATCGAGTTTCTTTAAATGTTAACTCTTCTTTAAAAGTAGCAAATTGTCTTTCTATCATACTTTGGTTATGCTGTAAGACAAAAGACAAATAATCATAATGGATTGAAATTCATTCTGAGGGCCAATTCAGACTTGTTCCTGGGAACTAACTTCAGCCACTACATTTTTGTTTGTTTTGATGATAAAGATACTGGCAAATGAAGAATTGGACTTAAACCACAAAATTGTTTCTATGGGTCATTGAATAGCTAAAAGTTCAACAATTTTTCTACATATTCAAGTGAGCCCCCAATGGAAATTATGTTTTACAACTGTAGAGCATTAGGGAAGCTGGAGTACAATTTTTCAAATAACAGTGTTGCTGGTGATGAAAACCCTTTTAAAAAGGATGAACAAATATTTGGCTTCTCTGTTTTTTTTCTTATTAACTTTTATTTTGGTACACAAAATTCTCTAGTCTAAGAAAGCATTTGGAATCAGAAAAAATGGCAAGAGACTGCAATATAAACACCAAGTTTCTGATTATTGTGGCAGTTTAAGAATTAATACTATACTTAATGACATATAAAAAATTAAATGTCTGCATCAAACAGCTTTGTACACAGCTGAAGATTAGAACTGTATTTAAAATAGAAAAATAGAAAGAATATACCACCCTGACTCATTTCTCATTTCTAAGACACCTATCACAGTATCGTACCTGAAATCCAGTTTCATTTTCCATTCCAGACAGAGCTCTGTATAAAAATATGATCTCAAATCCATTTCAAACTTTATTAAATTTGAGCTTAAGAAAAAAGATTATAAAATTCTGAAAAATTCTAAACCCCCTAAAGAATGGCGAACTGTGGAGAAAACTACAGCAAACTTTATGATATATAGGGTTCAGATTTGTTTCAACTGCAGTCTTCAGGCTTGTTGTTAGTATAAGTAATTAGGGTGCTTGTCAAACAATGTATTTCATGACATCCATGTCCCATGAATCAGGTTAATTGTGGTGTTCATAGCAGGTAGGGCAGGATATTACTTATATTCTTTAAATGGTCCATTTATCAAACTCTGGTGTTTCAAAAAAGAAAGGCGATATATAGGGTCACATCTAAAATATCAGAGACAAGACAAAATATACCAAGTCTATTCCAGAACATTTAAAATAAATCTATTCACTTTGCTCAGTTTGAATTCAGATCTGACCTTCTTTGTTAGCCAGTCATGGCAACCATGAATAACTAAAAATGTTAAATGTATTGGGAGTGTCTGACATCCATGTGTTTCTTCTGTGGTGGATAAAGACATCACAGTTGCAGGTTTTTCAGTAGAGTACAGCAAATAAAATATTTCATAAGGAAAATGAATTGTCCTAAGGGAAACAATGGAATTTGGGAATGAATGAATACTGACCTTACCCCTATCCAAACACAGTGAGGCATGAAAGACCTTTAAAGAAATACGTTTAACATCTCTGTGTAGATGGTAGAGAGCCAAAAAGAGGCTTGATTCATAAAAAATAATAAAAGTACCCTCCCAGGCTCCAAATGAAATACAAATTATTATCAAATATTTTGGTTATACTCACAAACAGCATTTGATATGATCTGCATTTTAGTCCTGGGTCAAGGAACTTATACAGGACATCCTTTCCTTTCACAGGGTCAGATCAATGCCAGTGCTTTATTTGGGAACTCCTGCATCACAGGGTTTTGCACAAACAGACTCTAAATCAAAGAATAAATGGACTTTCCAGAAATATGACAGAATTGAGTTAGAGGGGGAATTTGTAATTTATCTAGACCAATCTCTTGCCCAAAACAGTGATAATTTCAAAGTCAGATCAGGTTGCTCAAATTGTGCCTGGACAAGTTTTAAATATCTCCATTGGTGAAGATTCTGTAACCCTTCTATATGGTTTAGCTGTTGAAACTTTGTGTCCTATTGTTATGAGTGAATAGGGGCCTTTCTTCTGCACAATCTTTCCGTTATATAGAAGATAAATTCAGTGTTACTCTCCTAGAGTACTTTCTTTTCTAGACTAAAAAAAATTCCCTCCACCTCTCCACACATCCTATGCACTAGCCCCTCATTTATCTTGGTGGTCTTCTACTGGACTCCCTCCAATTCTTCCATCATGTCTTTTGCTTTGGGAGGCTCCCAGCTGTGTGCAGCACTACAGATGTGGCCCCAAAAAAGTGAAATAAAGGGTTTAGGAATTTGCTACCTCAGATCATAGAAGTGTAGAATCATAGAATGTTTTGGGATGTAAGAAAACAGTGAAGATCATTTAGTTTCAACTCCGCTGCCTTCAATCAGACCACATTGCTCAAAGCCTCATTCAAACTAGCCTTAAACACTTCCAGGGATAGTGCATCCACAACTTCTCTGGTCATCCTGTCCCATTGCCTCACCACCCCCCCAACTCCCCTCCCCAGTAAAGAATTTCTTTCTAGTAGCTAATCTAAAGCTACTCATTTTCAATTTAAACCCATTCCATCTTGTCCTGCCATGACTTTTCAAATATGAAAAGTAACTTGACAACTACATCAGGCAATTCCTCCACGACTCTGAGATGTATTTAATTTCTTCCATAGACTTGTGAAAATTCAGGTTCCTGAGGTGGTCACAAACCTGATCTTCACTTACAGTGAGAGGGACTTTGCTCTCTCAGTCCTCATCTTTTCCCCATCCACGCGAGAGGTGTGGAAAGGGAGGCTGTCATTAAAGACTGAGGCAAAAATTTATTAAGTACCTCAGCCTTCTCCTCGTCCATTGTTGCCGTTCACCAGCATTGTTTACCAGAGGGGGTAAACAATCCTTGACCTTCCTTTTCTGTTTTTCGCACCTGCGAAGCCCTCTCTGTTATGTTTTGTGTCCCTCACCATGTTCAGTTCCAGTTTTGCTTTGAATTTCCTCACCCCCTCCCTACACAATCATAATTCTCTATGCTCTTCACAGGTTACCTGTCCTTGTTTCCACTGCATTTGATTTTGCCCTGAGCAGCAGCTCTCTACTCAGCCATGAGAGTCTCTTGCCTTCCTCGCCCAATCTCTTGCTCCTGGGAATTGCTAGCTCTTGTGATCTATGGAAGATTTCTTTAAAAATCCTACAGCTCTGTTCCTCTCCCTTGTCCACAAGGACAGTCTCCCAGGGGATCCCACTGACAACCTCCCTGAAGAGCTGGAAATCTTCCTTCCTAAATTTCAGAAGCCTGACTTTACTCCTTGACTGACCTATATTCAGACCAAGATGAAATTAGCTGCTTCTATCACTAAGCATCTATACAGGCAGCATTCCTTCACGAAAAAATGAATATTTATTGAATATTGACTTTAAAAACGTTGGGAAGAATACCATGTTGTATGACACACTGGAAAACCTCATGTTTTATGCATGATGATCCATAATATTTATTTGATATAATTTGATATTCAAGTGGTTTTGTTTTGTTTTGCTTTGCTTCGTTTTAATTTTCAAAATAAAAGTGAAAATATTTTGAAATAATATTAACAGCATTTACACTAATCAAACTGACCTGGAACATTCCATATAGACCTAATTTTGACTTCAAGAAAATGAAATTTCTTGCTGCCTATGACCAATTTTATGAAAGACATTTATTGAAGAACATCAATAACTGAAAATATCTGCTTTTATCAGAGCGACTGTACCTTGGAAGGAGCAAGTATGAACATGAAACATGCTAATGAGGCAGTTGCATCACTATGAGGTCTAGCTACAATGAAGTAGTTAAAAACTAATAAGAGTTAACACTTTAAGAGAATGTAGGTGTAGAAGGCAGAATTCTACCACGTGGCATAAGCAATTTTATTAACAAATACAAGTTAACAAATCAGAGACAAGTCATTTTAATAGTTATTAATACATTTGGGGGAAAGAGATTTATTTATTGAAATACCTGTGCATTTTCTATTTTGTTTTATTTTGTCAGATTTCCAGGTAGGGGCTGACAACACCAGTGTATGGTATATTTCTAAATTTTGAGCCCTGACATTAAAGAAAAAGTCTCTAGAAATTCCAAAGAGTTGGTCTTTCTTTGGCAACTAGATATATTAAATGACTGCTTTGCAATATTTAAGACTCTTTTTGCTTGCTTTTGTATTTTTTTTTTTTTTTTTAATTATTTCTGTGGATGATGTGGATCACAGCAAAAAAAGATTTCTCTTCCTCAATACGTGGTCACATTTTTCTGTGGCTCTAAACAGAGAGTAGAGCTGTCTGAAAAGAAAAACCATTGGTGTGGAGGAGAAGATATGAGTATTTTGCTTTTGTATTATGTTTAACTTGACCCAAGAGAGTAATTCCTTTTTCTTAAACTTCTGTAGTAGAAAGTCTACGGAGCAGTAAAAAACCAAAACTCACCACAAAGATGCACAAACTGACTTTACCCAGGGGCCCATTTATTAGTTCACTGCATCCAAACTAAAGAATTCTGCTAACAGATTTCACCTACTTATTGTTACATGTGTTACCAAAAAAAAAAAAAAAATCCCATTCCCACCTTCCCAAAGTTATTCAACAGCAGCTAGCTGTCTGGAAAGGATGAAATTAGTACCAGTCTATTTGATCTGACTCAGTGCTGCTCTGATCAGACAAACACAGTGATGGAAACAGAGAACTTGCCTTATTCCTTGAAGTCATAGCTATACCGCTATTTTCAGAAATAACAATCCTGGCATTCATCAGCCCGAGACCGGGTTTAGAAACAGGCAGTTTACAAAACCAATGGACATTTATTCAAGTAAAAGTAACTCTTTCAATGAGTTATGTTTAGTAATACCCAAACATATTAGACAGATGATTACAAATGTTTTAAGCAGGCTGTAAACTTGCATGTTTTATGGGTAAACCAGTGTCTGAGTGGTATATCTCATGCTATGAGATGCAAAAAACAATTTATAGGAGACTCATTTTACCTTTAATTAACTCTTTAATCACATTGCTAATTAGTTTTAAAATATAGCATAGATTAACACTACAATATTCATGCATTATCTTTAAGCCATTTTCTCTCTTCAATATTTTCTGAAGAAATAACTTTGTCAGCTGTTCTTTTTAGTATCACATAAATGCTATAAACAGATAACTCTTTTGCTGCAGATGATAACCATTATGCCCATGGAGTTATATTATAGGGAGAGGAAGTTATGACGTCTTTTGTAATCTAAATTTGGCTACTCCAAAGCCACCAATGCTCAGCTGTACAAGGACCCACTTGATGTAATACACCACCTACAGAATGACCTCCTGTCCTCAATGACTTAACTGACTGCCTGTTGAAGTCTGTCTGATACCTAACTCATGGAGGTATTAGTATTGTCAGCTGCTACTTGTGCACTTGAAAACTAAGCAGCTGCATTTTAACTGCTCGGTGAGGCCTTATTTGAACTCAGTGAGTGAAGCACAGGTCCAAACTCTAATCCTGGTGGAGTAGGCAGCATAGTAGTGAAAAAATTTGTGTGCAGCCTTGGCTGTAGAGCAGTCTAAACATAATGGCTCCCAGTGATTGAGCCCACTCTTCAGCTGTTGCTTGAACTCCTGCAGAAAACCAGGGATCATTTTGTACATGAAGATATCATACATAAATTCTGTGGTATTCACCTTTTGCTATGTTTTATGAGAATCATAGCAGCATCAATTGCACCATATATTGCTCATCTTATTTATTCCAGTGTAACTTAAATAATATTTGAATTTTATATCAGATTCTCTAATTGCTCTTTCAAGGCAATTAAAATTATATTAATATTACATTTTTTCTGGAAAAAACGTGGAATATATGATGTGTGCCAATTTTAATTTTCTAGATGGTTCATCATTAAATAGTCATTAATTTCTTCTACCTTAATGTAAATCATTACAAAAAGATTCAAAAATATATTTAATTTGGTTGCTTGTTTCATATAAATAGCTTTATATGAAACACAGCATAATAATATTGTCCTTACAGTGATAATCTGTGTTATATATGATCTGTCCAGCTTTCTTTAATGATAGTATTTTCTGTAGTCAATAGGGGTTTTTCAATAATTCTGTCAGGACTAGATCTGAAGGGATAAGCAGTATTAGAAAACTTTCACAATTTTGTCAGTAATTGTAAGAGAGCTGAATTTCATAAATCCCATTTCTGTGGGAAGCTCTTCTGTGCCTATGTGTTTGGGAAAGGATACAAATTTAAAAGTAAAAATAAATCTTAGTTAAAGTTGAGAAAGTAAATGAACACACAAACAATCAAAAAGTTTCAAAAACATTTCCTACTGCAATATTGTTCCTGGAAAGTTCTACATATTTCCTGCCCAAATAAGATATAAATTTTGAAAAAGAGAGAGTAAATATTTGAGCCTTGACATTTAGTTTTGGAGACTATAGAGGTCATTTTCATTTCATCTTTAAATGTGTTCCATGTACAAACAGAAAATTCTGAATTCAGTTTTAACTCTGCCTAGACTCATCCTTGCACTTTAAAATCCTGTATTTCCTAAATCACTGCTTGGAAAGTCATATTGTTCTGTGGCACGCAATCACTGAACTAGCCTAAAGCCATACTGACAGAGCTTTGAAGATTAAAAGTGTAACATTGAACTGGATGTAAATGGAAGAGGGAAGAAAGTTTAGCATACGGAGTACTGTCACACTGAAACTTTGAAAAATATTGTCCTGTGTATGTTAGAAGTGTGGCTAATGCACTAAGAAAAGCTTGTGTGTTGTTGTTCCAGGAGCACAGCAAGAGTTGCCCAACATGAACTTTTGGATATCCACATCTGAACCAGCGCAGGAAAGCTCATCTGCGCCTTCCTCGTGTGAAACACAATTATGTATCTCTGTTGAGGTATATCACAATACTCTTGTACAATGGGGCCACTTCACTTAACAGTTGGACTCAATGACCTTGTGGGTCCCTTCCAACTCAGAATATTCTGTCATTTATAATAAGGTTATTAATGAGATGTCACTGTGATAATTTTATCTAATAGCAATTGTCATTTAGGAGAAACCTCATGCTGTGATCCAGAAATGTGTCTGTGCAACATAGAAGTGTAGAATTTAATAAAGATAATTAAAACAAGCAAGAAAAACAAACAAAACATGACAGATCAATAGTAGCTGATAACTTAATTTTGAGGTCTTTTTCAGTCTTGCTTAAAATATTTTATATACTGAAAGTCACATGATTCCTTTGCCTGTCTACACTAAGTAATTTGCCACAACAGACTATCACATTTTATATTGATAGAGAGAGGAGGTATTCAATATGAATCCAGAGATCTGCAGGCACATTTGGCCAACAATAGGATGTATAGATCCAGGTTTGGTCTGGCTATTCAGATTTCTTCAGTCCCTAAAAATTAATTTTCTGTAAATGGTCCATAACCTGTGAAGGAATCTTTGGTGTCAACAGTCAAATAAATTTTCTGAGAAGCGCTCAGAGAATACATTGTGGACAGCATTGCTGCGACTGTAAGAAATTTTTGATCATACTTTGGAAAAATTCTACAGTACCTGAAGAGAACTCCAGGATGTGAAAATTGACTATATGTGGACAAACTCATGTGCAGCTTGATATTAAATTATTTGCATTACAAAAATCCTTGTGACACTGAACACAGTTGGTATAAGAAACTTAAGTTACTGCCACCATAAAGAAAATTTGCCATTTAAAATTTATAATAGTCCAATATGGGTCAATGATATTACTATTTGATAAAGCCAAAATAAAATCAGCAGATATTGTGGTAAACAATAATAAAATCAAATTTCTTATTACAGAGCAAACTCTTTCTTCTTTTCAGCTCCTTCTGCATCTTAAACAGAGTTTATTTAGAAAATAGCCATGTCCTTTACTTTCCATTTTGACTTTTCTGGGCAAATTTTACTTTGATGTATGTGCCATTAGGGTTTCTTTTCCCTTTCTAGTAAATAAACTGCCTTAGGAGACAATTTTATTGCTTTCTTTCTAAATTGCAGTAAAAGCAATGAAAAAGTCATTGGCCCTGCTGTAAGGTGCATCAGCATCTACAGAGGGTTATACTGAACTAAACACAGCTTAAAACATTTTATTTCAATGCAAATAGGCGCAATAAATAACAACACAAAGGTCATTAATATTATCATCATTTCAAATGCTAAATAAACTTTTCCACAATTTCCTTTATGGAGCAGTATTATAGCTGTAGGACAATATGCCTTCATTCTGCTGAAATGTTATGTCTTTATGGGCAAAAAACCTGATTCTGATAGATGCTGGATGTCATTCAACCCTGTGGGTCTGTGGCCATTGAGTACCTTTTCAAGGGATGCCTAGTACTCCTTAGGATCTGTCCATAGCAGCACTGCTGCAGTAAGCTCTTGGAGTTTCTGTCATACAGGCAATGGAAAAATATGATTAAGTGTGTTTAGATGAAATATAGCCAATTTGTTGTATTAACACTTACTCAGCTGTTAATACTGGCAGTGCTGAGTCAATCTGAAGACAGAGCTGAAAGGATGATAGCTCTAAAATTTAAAAAGTTTTGGATCAATGTAGGTAAATAAGAACACAGTAGACTTACAGAGGAACAGATCTCCCAGTTTTAAGTCTATGAAAAGTAAAGGAATTGTGTTATCAAGATTACTGTTTAGCAGGCCCTTCAAAGTCTTCCAGTATTCAGAAAACTGTTTGTCCTCTTTCAGAGAGATGTGCAAAATAGCATTGGCTAACATTTTCATTTTCATTATATTTGTTTTCTTTATGCTTGACTGCTCTATACAAAGCCATTCCCTATAATACTGAGCAATCTAGCTTGCAATTTTAAAAGCATCATTCACGATGAATAAATGTATCTATCTGTCAGATCTCAGAGCAAAACACAAATGTTCTGTGTTTTCCATGAGAGAAATATACAATTGAAAACTCCCCAAAGTAATTTTCTCCCAGGTCCATCATATACTCATATTTAATAGGGTTTTTAGTCCAGATGGCCAATATTAGAAATTCTGAATAGTATATACAGAAATAAATTTACTAGAACAATGATATGAACATTGTATCTGAGGTTCACATGCCATTTCTTTTCTTTCTAATTTAACTTCCAAATATCCTTGACCCAAACGTGCAGAGCACCCACCCAAGAGTAACCAGCTTCCAGGTGCCTGATGCATGCGTCTGGAACGTATACGAATTCCAATACACCTGAGCCCTTCTTTCTTCTGATAAACACTTGAAAAACAGCAGAAAAACAAACAAGTAAAACTCATAATTTTGGGGTCCATAGTATATTAGGCCCAGAATAAAGTAGAATTCAAGATGATAATAATACTCTTCTCTAAATGTGAATTCCAAGCAAACACTTAAATAAAAGTCAATGTATCTGCTGGAACAGGAAGGGACAGCAACAAAACCAACAAAACTGATGATCACTGTCCTGCCTGCCTGCCCCACACTCCATTCTATTGAATATAAATTGAGTAATTCACAGTTTTCATTGAGAAAGGTACACTCTTGGTGTCAGAACTGATTTCAATTATGTAGTTTTTTGTACCTACACCTTTTAAGAATTTCCTCCACTCTACTGACCTAAGCAAGAATTTGGAAACATGAAATAGTGAAGGGATCCTAGGTCTTTTAGTCACTGCAAGGAACTGCAAGATATCTAGGAATCTATCACTATGACCTTGATCCTTATCAGGAATTTGACAAGACCTAACAAAAGGAACCAGTTTTTGTCCACTTTGTGTCCTTTCTTATTATCTAAACGATCTGTCAGTGGAGTAATTGAAGAACTATTGACAGACTTATTCTCACAGGTATAATAAGAATTGTTACTTTTCTTTTGCAGTTCAGGATCCGAACCACAGACAGATAACCATGAAATAGAGAAACACATGAGTACATGCTCACCTGAGAC
The DNA here is from genome assembly GCA_013397895.1 of Origma solitaria. Classification (NCBI taxonomy): domain Eukaryota; kingdom Metazoa; phylum Chordata; class Aves; order Passeriformes; family Acanthizidae; genus Origma; species Origma solitaria. The sequence continues at coordinate 297,416 of VZRL01002857.1, forward strand.
ATATCTGAGAAGCTTGGTTTCCAAATTGAGAGAAAAGAATACATTTGAGAATTTGTCCAGACCTATACAACTTCCAAAGGTTCATTCAGATGGTTGTAAAAATGTTAAATGCTAAAAACCCTAGAGCTCCTGAATGCTGCTGAAAGGGTTTAACCACAGGTTTCCCCACAGAAAGTATGTAGAAAAATAACTTTATAGGACAAAATCTTTACAATAAAACTTAAAATCCATTTGATTGTTTGGCAGTTGTTTTGTAACCTTAGACACAGAATTTTATTGGCAACTGAAACCAAATCTAAAGTTTTCTGGAAAAGGAAGATGAGAAAAATTCCATTATATAAAATTATCCCCTTTAGTTGGCCATAGTTTTGTTACAATCATTATTTTTTCATGTTCCAGTGATGGAAAAAGCATAAGTGTCATAATATATAAGGCAGACTTAAGGGCTTCCTCCAGATCATTTAATTTCTTTTTTTATAAAAGAATTCAATTCTACTAAAGGGGAAAAAAACCCCAAAAAACTAACCTTTTATTTTGAATAAACATCATAGTAAAAGTAAAATGCACGAGGATTCAGACAGACTTGAAAATTTACTTTTAACAATATTTTATTTGATCTGAGGCGTCTAAAGGGTTTTTGGATAATTAATTACTAACAGATTTTAGTTTGGGTGTGATGACTATATTTTCATCTCCTGACTACATTATGTACCAACAAAAAATAAGTGTTTTAAGGGTCATAATTATTTGTGAAAGCTTTGTTCAAAACTGCTTAGCTTAAGATCATTGCTTTTAGCAATTAATATCTCAATCTCTTAAAATGATGCTGAAAAATAAAGATGAGATTTAAATGTCAGAAGTTCACATGTCACTTGGCTGTCAAAGATTTAATTAGTAAACAAACATATGAGTATATTTGTAATAAAATGTGTTTTAAGTACATTAAACATGGAACCTGAACTATAGTTGCAGAACAATTTTTTACATCAGGAAACTTTAACAAAAACCTTCACATTCAGGGGAATGCTTAGGTTTACTTAGAAATATCAAGAAAGATAATACTTTCTGAGGCTTTTCATCAGAAACATCAGAGATTCAGCTGCAGTTGACCATTTCCTTCCAAGATTAAAAATGCATTAACAGTAAGAAAAAAAATTAATACTATATGTATCAATATAATTTTGTTACTTCTAGCATCATATCTCCAACCTTTCCTGTGTTCTTCCCCTTAATTTTCTTATTCTTGTTTGTGTTAATGCAGCCTTTTCTGTGTTTTCAGAGGAGCAGCTTTCCTTAGATTCCCAGGTATGCTAGGGGAATGTTTTGAGGTAGATTGCCAAATTGCAAACTCTTTTCCAGGTCTGATCTGTCAAGGCAGTATTAAAAAACAAGGGTCAGAATTTGCAGTAAGTATCTTTTGTTGTTTGCTGTTTAAATTTAACCAAATGTGTCAAGCTAACAGTAACTGGAAAGCATAATGCTCACTTACTAAAAAAAATTAAATTCCAGTGAATTTCATATGTCACTGCTACAAAAGTTACAGGGCTTTATATATATATATATATATATATTTTTTTTTTACCTTGGGACATTTTTATATAAAGCAGTTTACTCTATAATGTGCTTGGTTTGTGGGAGAATATTAAAAGTTGAATTATGAAATATAATAATAAGTGTGTTTAAAGACATCTTGTAATATGTTGTAATTTATGACAAAAATTAGACATTTAGAAAGAAATTTTACTATTTGATCTTTAAATTTTTTTTTTCTCTGTACCCATTTACTCGGTGATATCAGGAATTTAATAACATTACTTTTCTTCCTTTTCAACACTGTGAAAATTTTTAGCTGTTTTGAAAATTCATCTTGGGCACATCATGAAAAAAGGCATTAACAACAAATAATGACAGGAAGTCTATTTATTTCTACTGTGAAAGGAAGAGGAAAATACAGATACAGGTCAAAATGAAAGGCATAAAAATGTGTGAAATGTAAGGTTTGTTAGAATATCACTGGTGCGGAAAAAAAGAAACAGAAAACTCACTCTCATGTCCTTGCTCCTCACTGACCTGGTCAATAAACCAATCCTATTACCTAACCACTGCCAAACGCTGCTCGAGGAAAGCCAATTTTGTTTCTGCCAGGGGCAGTCTAACATTCATGGAGTATGGGTAGTGGACTAACCAGGTCTGTGAGCAGGTGATTCAAACTGCCCATATAGAAGAACAAACATTTGTTTGTATATCTTTAACCGTATTTTTTTTTCTTTTTTTGGAATCCTGCCCCTTGACAGTTTCGTTGAATGTCTCTAGATCTTGTACTCCATAACCCCTAACATTCTCTTTGTGATGCAGCAAACAGGCAGGATTTCATGTCCCAGAATCACTTCTAGTCACCACTGGGTTTTCCTCTAGGCATCTGTGTAAACTGTATTCGTTCAGCTGCTGTTTGGTTAGTGGACTCTAGAGGCTTATGTAGATATAAGATATACAGAGCTGACATTTCTGGCAAACCCTAGTGCTACCTCCTTTTCTTTTGTTCTCTGTTGTTCCTTTCTGTGGCATGAAGCAGATGCTCATGATGTCCGTGTTGTGAGTAGGAGCTGAAGAAACTCAACTGCCCAACTTCTTGTCAATGTTTAAGTCTCTGTAGGCTTCATTATTTATACTTCCAAAGGAATACGTGACATTCTGGAATTCTACAGCACGAAAGCAGTCAAGTACAAAATTTTTGAAAGTGCAAAGACCTCCTTTTGGGTACTGGTGTATTACAATAGTCAAGTGAGAGATATATCTTTTCCAGACCTATCTTCCCCCTGCAAGCACTGAGAGGTTTCCACTGTGCAATAAAAGTGGGGAGAAGAGAGGAAGTTTCAGTTTCCTACAGTAAATGAAAGGCATAAAGCAGAAAGTAAAATCATTATGTTCTGAAGCTTTTTAAAAGATGCTGTAAACTATAATGAACACTGAAATCTTGTAGACTGATACGTAAACGTCTGACAAAGCAATCTTAAGAAGTTACTTGAAGTTGGAACTGACTTGCAGTAAAATGAAGACCTCAATTTAAGGAATATTGAAGAAGTTTTGATATGAATACACAAAGGTGGCTAAATCCAGGGTAACAAACTGGGCAGCAGAGATATGCTTTCTATTTGATAGAACAGAATATTAAACTTTCTTTCAATGAAACCTAAGTATATCTTGTACTGCATTCTTCCTATGTGTTATTTCATCAGTTTATGCTACCTTTACACCCTGTATGATTCTCATTTACAGTGAGCCCTGTTGTCAAGTGTAAAGAGGCGTTACTATTTACTAAATGCAATAGCAAGGTTATTGTAAATTGCCAAAATAGAATGCAAAGTGAATAAACAAGAGCACATTAAAATTGCTTCATTTATAAGTGGGAACAACCCCTTTATGAAGAAATAATAGGAAAGATAGACCTAATAATCTTCTATCATTATAAATTATATAAAGCATCTGTGAGGACTGGGAATCAGCGTAACAGAGATACTTCTTTTTTGTAATATTACAAGTATGCCGTTGATACCTTGTGTAACTGGTAGCAAAACATTAGCCACATATTTTTTTAGAATAAAAAAGGGTCTTATTTTTACACGTTCTTGTGATTGGATCAAGAAATGCAAGGTTGTCTTTAAGCCACTTTGGGACTTCCTAGGTTTTTCCAAGAATCTGTTGCCTGCTCAGACATCAGCAGGTGTGGAATGTCTCTATACTCTGTTTTCTACAGTTTTTTAAGAAAAATAATGGCAATCCAAATTCTATATCCTTGACAAAGACTATTTTGTTACCTGCCCTGGAATTCAACTCCAGAAACTTTGTGGTAGCTAATGGCCACTGAGGATACTTTGTGTGACCTGAGTAGCTAAAAACGATCTCAGCAGAGGTATTAAAAATGCAATACAGAAATTATTTCATATGTTAGACTTCTGGTTTGAAAATTTAACATTCTTTAATTTCTGACTATAATATACATATTTATGTGTCAAGATTATCTGATGACACCTAATGTTCCTCTCTGGAAAGTCTCTGCTGATGAATTTTCTCATCATGCTTTTCCTCTATGAACAGCTGTAAATTTGGCAAAGACATATATTTACATTCCTGAAGAGCTTATTTGGCAGGTGGCTTTTGTTTTTTACAACCTGCTTTCTCTCTTTGATGGTAAATATTTTTCTGCCTTCTTTCCCTCTGTGATTCTGTATGTGACAGAAACATCTATTTTGTAAATTCAGATTAATACTGTATCCTGTCTGTAGTTATGTAGTTCTCTGTAATTGCTCTAACTGAAATTACTGAATGTTAATGGTTTTATCCTTGAAAGCCTGCTAGACTTTTTTTTTTTTTTTTTTAACAAATGCATCATTCTTTGCTCCACATGTTAAGGCTATAATTTTTGGACTATCTGGTTCAGAGGATTCTGGCAATCTGACATCTGCAAGCCAAGTTTTATACAAATTCCATTCTATGGCCTTGCTTCTCTGCTGCCTTGTAGCAGTAAAAGTACTGAAGGTCCAAATGCACTCCAGGGCAGCGTGGTAAGAAAGTGGAGACGTCCTCATGACAGGGACACCCACCCAAGTTTTTTTATCACATCCTTCTTCACTAAATTGCATTTCCTGTTGATGGCAAAAAGCAAACCTGACATCCAGTTCACAGCTTTATAGCAGAAACAGACAAACCTTATTAAAGAACATTTGTTTTCTGATCTATGACCCTACTATTTGGGGTTTTTGGGTGATACAAACAATTACACACCATATGAGAGTTATCATCATATTGCCAGTTCTTTGGCTATATTTTTTCCATCTCTCCCAAAGACTACACAAGGAGATAATATGAATTGAATTAAGCATTTTTGATTCAAGAAATATCATAAAGAAAGCAGAAAAAATAGAGACTATTAAACACCATTTTGAATACCACTTCAAAGCAAATATAATCCTTTGAATTTGCACAGTGGAAACCATATATTCTATACCATAAAAATTTGTTTTGAATCACTGGATTGATGTATTCTGGAGGGTGCATTTCCTAGGATTCATGTCTAACGATCCCCTTAAAAGACTGATGCCATTTGTGTCTGGCAATGATAACTACCATGTACTGTGGCATGCAAAACCAGTTATTTTAATCTATTCATACTGATTTCAGAGAGATAGAGTTGCATTGTTATATCTTGAGGCAAAAATGTATGTCTCTTGAATTAGTTTTGTAAAAAAATTTACTAAAACTAATATGACATTTTAAACATTAGTGACTTTTCATGTCATAATTTATATGCATTCATAGTAAAATAAAGAAATATGTAGATTCATGTAGTGAAGCAAGTTTATACATTAATATTTTATCTTGGGACTTTGAGTAAAAAACAATTTTGATCGTGAAAAATCCAGTGTTTGTCAGCCTTTTGGGACAAGTTCAGTGTCAGAACTTTAATTTCTATAGGCTTTTATTAAATCAGCTAAAGAAGAGGCAAAGTGACTCATATCACAAACACAACTATAAAGCTCCAGATAGGAAAAGACCTGCTTCTTAGAATCTTACTCATATGTGATGACAGAAATATCCAAAGGGAGAGTGAAGCCCTTAGCACATTTATGTAACTGGAATTCAAATTAATGTATTTCAGTTTCTCTTCATAATTTGCATTGTTTATATTTTAAATAAATCCATTTTTCATCTATTTCTAAATAATTTGAATGGCGTTGCATCTAATGGCAGGTTAAATCCACTGCATAATAAGACTGAGAAATATTCTTCAGTGCAACTACACTACAATAGTATGTCTCTGATAGAATTTAACATCCATCACTTTCACTGCTTTATACACAACCATGATTGAATTTCACTATTGACTCAGTTAAGTAAAAGTTCCCAATGCAGTTGATGTAGAATCTGTTGAAACATATCCATAATAAATCAAAATATAAATCCTTATAGCTATGTAAATATGAGAGAGGCCATTCATAGTCCCACAGGGACTGACATAAAGGAAAGTCATTGTAAGGTAAGTAATGAATTTGTATCAGTCTAGCCATTACTGCAAAGAAACCACTTTTCTCATCCGTTTTCTCACATTAAATGTGAAGTAGAGCAATTTACTCCCTTTGGGAGACCGATGTTCCACTGCACCTTTGCCATGGAATAAAAGGATGTATATATATTATAGTGTATATATATATATATATCTGCATGTGTGTGTGTGTATAAATAACATGGTATATGAGAGCAACTTATATAATGTAAATCCACACTTATCACACTACTATAATCTATGAGATAGACAGATGTTAAAGTTAATAGAAATACCCCTGGTTTACTTTCTATGATGTTGGTACAAAGGCTAATATTGTTTTTCAGTCAGTTAGATCCTGATAGCAGCTTTGTGAACTTCTGCCATAACATATAAATTCAGCAAAGTAGAATTGGCCCAAGAATTTATGTTATTCCTAAAATATTTTTACTTGTGTCTTCCCACCTGCCTGCCTCCCTACCAAGGAGACATCGATGCAGTCATGGCAATTAGAAAAGGATCGTGGCTGCCCCACAAGCCAGCTTTCGACTATTCTGATGGAGATAGATGCAGGAATTCAAACTGGCTGAACATCAGTCTCATTTTTGATACTGTGCCCTTTGAATTGTCCAGGTTTGCCAATTGTACGGAACAACTTTTCTTATATATTCCTTATATAAAATTGTATTACGCTATTAGGAATTGTGTTGGTTTCTGGCACAAATTAGTTAACCATGCCTGAGGGAAAAGCCAAGCAGACTTAGCTGAACTTTCCATTTCAGTGGAAAATATAATTCAAACTGAAGTCCACATTTTCCTTTAAATCAGGACTGAGCAGTATAATTTTGATCTTAATCAAGTCAGTAAGAACATATGTCTTGCCTTCCAGGTGAAGACTGGATCTCACACAGGGTAGCAGTTTTGAACTTTCTGTATATCTCAAAATTACTTATATTTTGGGAAAGGGGTTTGTTACTTTTTTCTCCTGGCTTTGTGTTTTTGTGTCATTAGGTTGTGACTTTGGGAATCCCTTCTTTCCTGTTTAGGGAAGGTTTTACAAGGTCTGTGCACATACCATAGCACTATCAGTTCATATATCATCTTTCAGCCATAGGAAGAAGTGCGGAATTGGCTCTGCACTGGAATTCAGTCAAATCTTGTCTAGCTAACAAGTCTCCTAGTTCCACGTACTCCCCTGTCTCCTGGCAGGGATGACAAAATTGCTGGAATCCAAACACACAGAAAAATGTCAGCAAAACTAGAGGGATAAAAGAGGGAAAAGAAACCCTAACATATTTAGTCTAGAATTGATATCTTATTATATTTGAAAAGAGATCAGAAAATAAAGGAATGAAAATACAAAAATAACGCACTGTACACACATTGTAAAAAATGAAAACGTTTCAGCAGTAGAATGGAGAAAATAGAACTTTTTTCCTTATATAGTCTGTACTTTGTCTCAAGTATGATATGAAGTTAACCTCAATGTAACACACACTGAATGCCTGAGATAATAAAAGACCATTTTTTTCACAGTGATACCTTTATGACTAACAAAATTTTTGAACGTGTTTTCTTTTTTTTCTGCTAAAATATTTGTAAACTATATCTCTCATAAAACCTGCATCTTGCCAAGAAATTTTGTGGGCTTGGGTCTCACTATTTCATTTACTTGGTTCTTTTTTCTTTTTCTTTTTTTTTTTAATTTTATTTCATTGTATTTCTAAAGTAGATATTTTCTTGTGTATTTTCATTTCCAGGGTATTTGAACTTATATACCCTTTTATGCAAGAATCCAATATATAGCTGGAGAATAAGTTATCAAAATTTATTGTCTCCCGGAAGAGCAAAATATTTTAAATACACCTGTAGAAAGCTACTATTATCCTTCTCTTATTTTTCAATAAATATTAAGAGAAATGGAATAGACTACACCAGAATAAATTGATGGCAGGAAATATGCTTCCTTTACAATTGGTTCCTTCCCTTTATTATGCATTGAGGACTTTCTGCGGTAATTGCTAATACAGCATCTTTCCGTATGATTGCACATTGTCTGCATCTGGGCAAGTGCACGTCGCACATTCCGAATGCGGTGAGAGACGCCTGTTCTCGTGACTCATCTGAGCAGGGCAGGCTGAATTCCCATGAAGTTGTTCACTGATCAGTGCTTAGCCCATGCAAATCAAAGTAAGTCACAACAACACGGATGTTGCTGCATCTTCATGCCAGAATGCTCTGCTGAGCCTTGGCTTGTTTACCGCTGAATTCCCTTCAAAGGGGAGGCTCGACTATATAAACAATTGAAGACCTTAGTACATAATTAATGTGTTTTCTAATTAAATAGTAACCAAGTATGTTGTAATGTTTCAATTAAGAGTATAGAAAGTAATTAATTATAATCTTAAATACTTAATGTGAGCAGGCCAATTAACAAAATGCTACTTCTCTAATTTAAAAATTGTGCTTGGCTCAATTTGAGAATAACTACACATTTTTATGGGGAATTTTTTTCATAGCAGGACTTTTTTTTCCAATAAAAAGACCTGTTAAGTTTATCAGTACAGATAAAATCTCTTGGTCTAACTAATTTTTTACACATATAACCAGTGCAAAAATTTTACTTAAAAAATTCCATGCCAACTATCTTTCTTATCGTCAGGTTTTCCTAAAGTGCATGGTGTAAAATCCCCATTTAAATTATTATTTCAGGGATATTTACTTCATGTCATAAGTGATATGATTTAGGCATGAGGTCAACGCATTTCATTTCCTCTGGCCAACAAGAGGTAAAATAGTATTAAAGTCCCTGGAATTAAACTATCAATTCCAGTTGGATTTTAGCCTTTGAAGGACAGTTCTGAGTCTCAGCTCTAAACATTGTATGTCCTTGGAGACAGCACAGAGCCACAATAGTTTAGGCAGGAGAATGGCGGAAGGTATATTATAATACTTGGATTTCTTTAAGAGGCGCTACTTGAAATTCATTCCTGGATTTTTTTACTGCTTCTTTAGTGTTGCCAGTGAGGTATTCCAATGCCCAAGGATGAGTTCAAGTCACACTCTTGCATAAAGTCATACACAGAAAGGTAGGATGGGTGGCACTGTTTGCAGTCACCATCTGTCTCTATGAAAATAAGCCTGGCATTTTCCACTCAATGCACTCAAAGCTAACAAACCTTTCCTGCAATGCAATATAAGACTGTCAAAGTCTAGAAATAGATTATTTGGATCACTGTAGTGATATTATTGACTCGAAAATAGAGGGTAGAAGCACATTTTAACAACATTGAAAAAGGATAAAAAAAATCAAACTTGATTCCTGAAATAAGAATAGTATACCATATTTAGGTACTCCCATGGAAGTCAGCTTGACTACTACACATCACATTTCCTTTTGGTTTAAAGAAAGTCAACAGAAGTCCAAAATTTGTGAGCTTTGCAATGTCTTAACCCCAAAAATTTGAAGTTTCTGTGCAAGATTCCTCCAGAAGAGTCTAGCCTGATGCTTTTAATCTTGAATGGAAAGAATGCAACAAAAAAACCAAAAAAAGTGTCAAGTATTCAGCTTGTGAGCCTCTGAAAATACAAAGTTTGAAGACTTGTGTGATCATCTACTTCTTAAATAGATCTCTGAAATGTAATGCAAAGGACTTCTTGAAAGCCAAAAATAGACTAGCCCTTCATTTATTCTGTAAAAGAGCTTATGACTTGTTTATTTCTGCAAATACAGTATAGGCAGATTATTTATTTGGGGAGTATCATGCATTATTTCAAGACGTAAAGTCTAACAGTATTAATTATAAATGCCATTTTAAATTAATAAGAGGCCAAACAATAAGGATAAACAAGCCAAGTATTTAATGTACTTTTGTATTTTGATGGAGCATAAGGCATTGCTACAGAGGTTACTGCCTTTCATCATTATTTAAGATTGACCAAGGTTATATACATTATTATTGTGACGAAACTAATGTAATTATAGTCTTAGTGGAACCACAGTACCTATATTTAGAGGATAATTTAAGTGACAGCTTCTTTGCACATTTTGAATACTACAGCCCTCCTTTTTTGTCATTCTAATTTATTATAGAAAAACCTTTATGTGTAAGAAGTATTCAAATGCCCGTGAGATTTCTCTTCATATCATATATATCTTATATTCCAGTGCTTAATACTGAACCGTGTATCACAAAACATAACCCAATATGCTTGATTTCCTTTACAAGGTTTCCTTTAACTTTTCATTGCATGACTGGTTGGAATGTGCAAATTATAACTTGGAGCAGAGTATTCTGAGAGAATAATATTTGCCTTAGGAGAAGTAGTCACATTGTATTTCCAGGGCAGAAAGTAACATTGAACTACCTGCCCTGACAGAGTTCATCTGTCACCAGGAGTTATGCTATGGTGGAGCTCAGAGCAGCAGAAGTTCCCTGTTTAATAAATAGGTGGTACAATTCTTTAACTACACTTTAACAAAGTGCTGAAATTCTTTTCTTGAGGTTTTATGTTCTTTACATTCAAAGATAATTAATATGTTTCACATCTAAAAATAGGAATTCATATTCATCTAGTTGCTTGAAGACATAAACCAAGACCTGATTAATTTACTTGGAGAGTACCACACAGAAAAGTAGTTTCTTAGCTGTCCAAGGCTTGATTGTGTCTTCTGTCAAGTATCTCTTTTAAGCTCCTGTCAAAGACCCATTATTGAATCAAGCAGATGGATGAGTGGCCCTTCACATTGTAATGTTTGTTATAATTTAAGGCTATGATTCCTTTCATATAAAGTCAATGACTGGAGTTATAGGTCAAACCTAAGGTAATCATCTAGGGTCCTCGTGGAAGTCCTAAAGCTAAGACCCTCTAAAGGCAAATTGCAAGCTCCTGAAAAGCAACTCATCACCACTGCCTTTGATATCTGTTCCGGGATAAGCAGAAACACCCTCTGTAAGAAAGTGTCTCTTCATTGTCCGCACAGAAAACTAAGAAAAGACATTTCATTTTAGATGGCCAAATTTGCATAAAAGCAATCTCAGACTTAATCAATTACTATATATAAACCTATCACTTGAAGAAGGAAGTTCTTCACAGTAATGAATACAACAAGTTTTCACAAGGACATTGGGTACAAACAAAACCCAGCAGGTCTGAGATCTTTCTCCATTCTCACATATGTGAAATTTGTATTGCACACAAGTCAGTAATATCTCTTTTCCAGGTTTTTAAATTACTTTGGGTATCTGCAAGACAGACTGGTACATGCTGTGATTTTTTTTAAGAGTAGATTTAGTCATATTAAAAACCTAATGAAAACATACTTGGGTCTTGAGTCTCATAAATATCTTTGTATAGTGATCCTTAGAGCAACAGGGATATTAGCAAAGAAAAAAAATTTAAAGCATCTACATAACTGATGAAGTAGCTTGTTTTAAAATGGTCTGAAAGAATACTCATATGTCCTCATATGTGTCCATGTGTCGTTGGATTCCGAACAATAATGGAAACAGTGAACATCTGGAAGCCATTTACTAGGGAATTTGGTAAATTTATCAATTCATTCAGTATTCACTGTAAAGTCACTAACAAATCTCTTTAGAGATCTTAGGAATCTCACTTAACATTCATCTGTTCTTATGGATCTCTCCTGCAGTTCAATTGCAGTACATTTGTTTAAATGGCATTAGTTTGTGCTCAGATTGTCTCTGGACAACAAATCCGTTTGCCACCTTCTGCTTGCTCTACTACTTTGCTTTTTGTTTCTTTTGTTTGGAGACATAACTGGGTTTTAGAGGTGTTCTTGTGCTGCTGCCTTTTTGTAAACAGCAGTTCCTGCAGTCTCTAGTCTTTACACCTCAAATGTTGTTAATAGATATTTAACTTAATATTTTAAAGGATGCCATGTAAAACACCCTGGTTTTAGCTACTTTTTTCATAAAATTAGAAAATTATATGAAGACAAGAGGTTAATTTCCAAATTAAGAGGACCACCATGCTTTTTTTTTTCCTTTGACACCACTGCCAGAAGTAATTTTGAGTATGTTTAATTCTTAGTAGCTTAGCACTTGCAACTATTAGTCTCCCCGCAAGGTTTAAACTCATAAAAGAAAAAAATCAATGAGTAACATTTTACAGGTTCCCTAAAACCTGGCCTACGCTACACATTTTTTTGCTGTCAGGAAGGCCCTCTTTGTACTCAGATTTTTTTCTTCATAAAAGATAAAACACTCTTGAAGAAGAAAAAGAAATAACCATTTTTTTCACTTTCTGTATGCTCAGAACACAGAAGACTTAAGGACCTTTTTCAAAATTGTTACAGTTCATCCTTTTTTTTGTTTGTGTCCTACATTTCGTATATATAGTTCACACTGCAAATTCTTTTGTGTGTGAACAATCTACTTCTCTGATCTTACCATTCCTGCTGGATGGTACATAATATGATCACCGTTGTGTTTTATTTCCATATGGAAAAGAACTGGGTAAAAGACAGCATAGGCAGAGAAGACCGGTGAGGTTCTTTTGTCTCTTCAAACCTCTGCACCCAGTTTCTAGTCTGCTCTCACTAGAAAATTATTAAGTTCTCAGAATAACCTGGGCTTTGTCTCATTTTTTAAATATGAGTTGGGTTCCACCCAGCACACTAACCACCAGGCAGCTAATCCTGTGAGTCCCTCACTTTTGTGCTTACAAAACTGTAATTGCTCCTGCCCTTGCGACCTCACATGCCCACACCTCTTGCATTAGTGTATGACAACTCTCCTGCCCATTCCGTTGGATGTTCCAGATAACCTTACAGCTCTATCTAAAACTTTTCTTAATAGACTGTGATTTTAAAGCATGATCTAGTGTCCAATTTATTTTTAATTTCAAGTTACTTAAAAATAAAACTTTATCCACTATGCTGGAGTAACCTGGGTGCCATAAATTGAAAAGCTTGACATTCTGCAGAATATTAAGTACTTCATTATTCACCAGTTCATGCAGTACCTTTGCAAAACACATCCAGTATTACGAAGTCTTATATGTTCCTATGGAGAATCTGCAGCAGACTGTCTCTGAAATGATAAGGCAGTTTAGCAGCAGTAAGAAATCCTTTGAAAATGAGTTGGGTTTTTTAAATGTAGTCAGGAAATATTTTAGGAAATACTTGTTGGGGGGTTTTTTGTTTTTTTTTTTTTTTGGTCTACTTCAGAATGGGTCAGTGTGCTTAAACATTTGTGATTTGACTATTGCTGTATATACACTAACGATAGGTATACACACTGATGTACACTGGAATTGAAATAGTGTTTCATTTGTCTTTACAACTGTCAGACTAAATGCTAGAGTAACCATTGTCTCAGGCAATAACAATAGCAGCCACAGTTTAAAAAACAAAGCTGCAAAGTGCGTAAACCACATCAATTGCTGTAACTTATTACCACAAGACGGAGTGAATCCCGAAGACAGTGATCTTATGATCCTTCTTTGCTAGCCCATATTCCAGGATTTAACTGGAGAACCAAAGTATTCAAGCCAGTGATAACAGTACATGTTAGAGAAATGACTGTTGAGATAGTCTGATCAGCATCCCTGAGTGGTTTTATATGGTTATAAACACCCACAATTATATTACAAATGAAATTAGATGATAGCTTCTTTGCTACCAGCTTCCTCTACTTAAAGGACTCTGAGAAATTATTACAACATTTGAAAATTATTCTCTACAGTGAATTATTCAACCACTAAATCCAAAAAATAAGTGGACTGTCAGATTTGTAAAAGGCCCTCTACAGTGAAGAGCAGACTGTAGCTATCCAATTATCTGCTCCCTTGGTTGCCTAACTGATCTATGAAATCAAATTAAACACCAATCTGCAGATTCTATATTAATATTTCAATGCTAAAGGATCTGGACCAAATCTACTGAAACAACGAGGAGTACCTAAGTCCTTTGAGGTTTTCAAATGGAAGCTAATAAATCTCGAATGGTAAAAATCTATAACCAAATATTCTGTTCTCTAGAATTGAGTATTATTAACCTGAATTCTCACTTTTTATGCTAAATTCACAGCCATACTCACTCTATCCCATCTGCATCAATAAACAAGTAATGGAGCATACCAAAAAGGGTCGTTAACAGCCCCTCTTGGTTTTGTGCAAGCTATTTTGAGTTTCCTTGTATTGTTGTTGTCTTTACTTTTGGTTTTGCTTTGTGCTTACCTTAGGTAAGCCAGTCATCTGAGGGGACCATGAGGAAACTGACCATATTGCAACCATAAGGAAACTGAGAATGGTATCTGTCCTCTTATTAATCTCTTTCTCTTCCCCCCCCTCCCCCATTTTTTGAGGGTTTGGGGGATTTTTTTTTGGGGGGGGGAGTTGTTGGGTTTTTTTTTTTGTTTGGTTTGGTTTGGGTTTTCTTGTTTGTTTGTTTGTTTTGGGGCTGTTTTGGTTTGATTTGGTATTTGTTTTGGTTTTGTTTGGTTTGGGTTTTTTTGTTTGGGTTTTTGTTTGTTTGTTTGTTTTGTTTTGTTTTCTGTTGCCTTCTTCTTCTCATTCTCTTTTGTGTATTCTACCAAGAAAAACTAAGAATTTTCAACAGCAATCAGAGTCAAGGTGAAATGCTTAGGAGTTCTGTGCTTTGGCTTTCCAGAAACGTACATTTCTCTGGAGGACATTTTTGCTGGGAAAGGGAAAGGGAAAGGGAAGGGAAGAGGATTGATTCAAGGGAACATATGATTTTCTCTTTGTTTATGTGTGTACTAATTTAGTAATTTCTACTGTTTACTTTGTCAATATTTCCCTATTAGTTGGTGAAATAACAAAATGTCCCTTGTGTCTGTCTTATTCTCACTAGTCAGTACATGCCACACACAGGCTGAGATTATTAGGCTGAAAGAAATTAGGACTTTTTTTTCTTTCAGTCACCTGGGATTTCAGCAGCCTTCTTAAGAAGACATGCCTGGAGACAGTCTTCAATTATACTTTTACTGTGCTGTCTCCAGCTGCTGTTACATCACTGAGCATTCTAAGACTAGGCCTAAGCCACCACCATTTCAGCTAACTAAAATCGTTTAAGCTCTGTGATTGACAGGAAACACATCCCATGCACAAAATTATGCATTCTAGATTTAGATAGACAAAAGGAACTATTCCACTACATTCTTGGCTTTTTAGGTACCTCTTATAATATTCTGGCCATGATTCTTGCCCAGAAGTTCTTTTATACACATTTGAGCTAGATGTTCCTGGAGAACTAGGGTCATATTCAGGATAGAAATCTGCTTCAACTTTAGATACTGAAATTTTTGTGGTTGTGTGTATATGTTATGGACACAGATGAACATGTATTGGTTTTCTCTGCTATTAAAATGGCACAGGGTATTTAAGACATTTACAAAAGGCTGGTAGATCCCACATAAATCTAGGAGAGCCTCATGCTTTTCTGCAGTGGCATAGAGGTGAAGTCTTGTCTAGGCTTCACTGTTTAAACATAAGATTCTAACATATCCTCCACCGTTGGCACCTATCTAAAGACATCCAAATATAGATACATTAGTTTCAAACTGAACTTCAGACTTGACATCTGGCAGGAAATTGGGATCTTGTTATCCAGTTAAACATGAACTATGCTGCATCTACTACAAGAACAGCATATTTGGCTTCTCATGGGATTTATTCTATTCTGAATATATGAAAAACACTGTGGAATGCAAATCATATAGGACAAATTGTAATATCTAGCAAATCATCAAAGTACTTATATTTAGGACTTTACTTAAAATATCCATTTCTTGTATTGTGCCATTTCTCTCCCATCTGTGATGACAAATCTTTGTCTAGGTCTTAAAAACTTTTAAACTAAAACCAGAAAATTTAGATATTACTGGGTACTGGCAGCACAATTCTAGAGTTTTGCATTCTTTCATCTTAAAACCAAAAGCAGTATATGCCAGACATTGAAAATACTTAGGCTGCTTCTCATTTAATTAATTTCCATCATTAAATTCTGGAAGGTAACTACTTTATTGTTTTTGTATAGTACTGTAAGTCCTTGTTATTGGCATTTGGTCCTAATAAACAAGAATTCACGAACTTTTTTAAACCCTTATACCATGTTGCGTCTATCTGAGATCTGCTGCCAAATACACACAACTGAAGCTTAATCATCTGAACTCTTAATTTAGAAAATGTTCAGTTCTACTGCTTGTTAGTCATACAGATTAATGAAAGTACTTGTCAACATAATTTGTCACTAAAATACAAATTCTAATGAAAGTAATCAAAACCTTTGCACAAGACCTAGTGTTTGCTGGCAGAAAGTGCATGTCTTCTGAAAGCAACATTGTTTACAAGAGTAGTTTTGACAAATTCATTAGGTTTGATTTTTTGATTTTAAAAGATAATTTCGGTTTTTGTTTGAATATGTTTTCCAATATGCAAATTAATTAAACTGTTTTTAAAAGTAAAATTATTAATTATTAAGAAAAAAAAGTATTAAGTTGAAAGAACAGCTAGCATTACTTTGTGTGGACAGTTGTGGAATATTAATTTTATTTAAACTTTGGACATTTGGTCTCATTTAAGATTAGAGAAAAAAAAAAACCAACTTGAGTATATTTTCCAAAATAAGAAAGACACTTTGCCCAAATCTAATAATGGCATTTATGAATAATTTTTCCAGGGACATAATAATGGCATAATGATGGTATGAGAAGGAGGTAGAGAGGAGATAGAAATGGATGACAAATCCCCATGGATTCCACTTCTACATCATCCCAGCAACTGTGTTATCTAAAATATACAGTTCAATTTACTGGAACTCTGATCTCCATCCAAGAAATAAATATCATCTGTGCTATTTACAGTAGTAACCTCTCACAACATTTTGTTGAAGGAAAATTTCTGTTTTCTTCTGCACATGTGTTGCCAGGAAGAAGATACTTTTGATTGTGATTTTAAAATCCAATTATTTTGATTTTAAACTTTGGGTTTAAAATGTGCAAAACATTCATACCTAAAGTTACACTGGGGTTTTTGTTTTGATTTATTTTGTTTTTCATATTCAAAAATGTCTATTTTGCTATGCTGTCTATTTAGAAATTAAATATTAAGCACTGCATGAGTGAAATAGCCAATGGCATGAAGATATAGACATTACTCAGCTCAATTATCACTTTAAATGAGATGCCCATATTCTATGAAGATGATACACATTTAAATAGAGTTTCATACTGCTCTGTATCTACCAATAAAAAGATAGTTATCTAATGCTGCAAATCAGGATTTAAAGACAAAACCAAGACCCTTCCATACAATTGCTTTAATAATAAATAGATTTAGTAACTTTTATTACTGTTGCTCTGGACTTAGGCTAACATCGTAACAAAAATTCCCTTGCTTAATGTTTAGTGGACCACCAGTGTGCCTGTTCCCCTTCTTAATGAGAGTAACTACAAATAAGATTTTAGTACAGAGCTGAGAATCCTTCATGTGGAATGTTGCTGTTTTAGTTGTACAGCATAAAGCAGGAAAAGATTTTCTCACATTATTTTTCATTTGAAAAACAACAATCACAAATAATTTTTAGTACATTTCTAAAACCTCAGACTCTATTATGACAAACAACTATATCTATATGTATTTAAAGATAGACTGCAAAAGATTCAAATTAATTTAGAACACTCATTTTTATTATTAATCACTTAGGGCAGGGGAACATTTTCGTATTCTAACAGATTACTTGGATAAACATATGTCAAATTTAAAGTTAAATTAAGATTTTATGTAGTGTTTGTTAAAGTTAATGGAAAAGCTTCTAATTGATTTCAGAGAGGCTTAGGATGCATTCTTGATGACCATTTGGGCATGAGAGATTTCTCATTTGGATAGTTGTATTACGATCCAGGCGCAATTTTTCAGAACTGAGCTTTGACATAATAACAAGGTATTGTATTTTTACATTTGCATAAAGTGACATCTATACTGTGTGTATATATATATTTGTATGTACACAGAGTTAAATGCTTAAGTGTAATGAGATGATGCAGTAAAAATATGTTTTTATCATGCCTTTGGAATAAGCAAATTGCTGATGAATCTACATCACTCGTGGATTCGTAAACATTTTCAGAACAGGAAAGATTTATGATCACTTAGGACAACCTTCCGCTTAAGTCAGGCCATAGATTTCACAGGTGTCAAACAAAGGTTATCAACACTTTATTTGAGGTAGAAATGGAGAATTCCATACATCCCTGGAAAAGGTTTTTTATTCATGATGAAAAAATCTGTATCTTATACATTAAAAAAAAAAATCAAAACCAAACCCAAAACAAATCCATAAATAATCCAAACAAACAAAATGAAGCAGACAAAAACAACCAAAGACAAACCCTTTTATCAGTTTATCACCACATGATTTCATTTTCCTTTACAGTAAAACTGATAATCATAAAGAATAAATCTGAAAGGGAACCTGTTCTCCCCATAGACACATTAAATATTGTGAGTTACCCAACAGACTTATTTGTGATAAGTAAAGTAGGTAGTTTGTCTCACTGTAATGTGGTTTATTCACATTTTCAATTATACTTGTATATGATTATGTTGGGTCTTTCCAGCTTTTCAGGAACGTATTTAAAATGCAGCTTATCTCAAGTGGTTATCAATAAAACCTTCCTGACATTTTCTGAGGCTTTTTTTTCCCTTTCCTGTTTCTGTTTTATTTCTATTTCCCACTACTGAAAAAGTCACCTAATTCAATATAATGAGCACTGTTTCCCAGCTTTTGAAAGGAGAGGAAAAATTTTAAAGAGTATAAAAATATTTCTTCCTTTTAATAAGAATGTTGAATGTCAAGGGCAGAAAACTTTTAGAATAAACATACAGCAAAAAAATATCTCATTCCTCTGTAGAAGAAGCTTTCAAGTTGTAATCAAGCTTTTCTTATTTTAGTCAGCCACAATGTATTCTACCTTTTACCTAAAATTTAATGTTCAGGCCCTAGACACTAGGCAACTCCACTTTTCTTTCTTGAGACTTCTGACATTCCACTTCACTGAACAGCTGCATACATCCATCACAAAAATAATGAAAGGAAGACAGGATAAGGCTCTAAAACACAGGAGGTTATCAAAGGTACATGATACATGAAATTTACCACAAGAGACTAAAGTGTGCCCCATGCATATCGACACTGTACAAATGCTCAGCATAAGAGTTGTATTCAGATATAAATGTTGTTTCTGGGATTTAGAATCTTTTCTAAACACAAACTTTCTTTTTTATGTCCTAATCATCCTATTCACATATAACCCACAGTTTACAACAAAAATATTACTTATTTTCTCAAGCTTCCTATAAACAAAAAAGAAAAACTTAAAGGAAGAAAGGTTTTTTGATACAGACAGAAGTGGGCACACCTGACATGAAGCATCTGAATCTGTCATTCAGACTGCTGCTGGGGAACCTGAGCAGACTGGATTTGGAAAACCAATAAGAAATGGAAAGTTCTGAATTATTTTTATTTATTTGTCACTTTTAGAATGAAAATTGTAGTACTAGCTTCTAGAAGCACAGATAGGGCTTCATGTCACAAAGCACTCCTTGAATAAGATTTTCAACTCAGCACTAATGATTCCAGTGAATTGCATGTCCTAAGTAAATTAATGCCTACAATTCGTACTTGTTGGATTCTGATGTCCCATTATATATCATTCCTCAAAAAGAGGAAGAAAAATGCTAATGTGAAACTCATAAATGGCAGTGCTAACTTTTTAATCAGTTCCATTTCCTTCTCTCTTATAAACTCTCAAAATTTTTTACTTAAAATAAAATACTACGTATAGACACAGATACATGACATTTTTCAGGAATCACATTTAATTCTGAGCCTTTTAAATTGTGTGTAGATCTCAATGGGAAAGGAGATATAATATGAAAATATTAAGGTTTAATTCAGGCCAAGCACAAAAAGATTATATGCCAGGCTGAAGAAATCAACATCGTTTATGATATCTGATTTCTCCATGTTTTTTGCAATATTTTTAAATGTTAACTATTTAAAGAATATAAGTGACAGGGAAATAGTAGCTCATATGTTCACTACCTGATTGGTACCTAAATATTATTAGTGATAGGACATCAACAGGAGCCGCCAAGGTTTAGTAAGAGAATAATCATGTCTGCTGGTTATAGACCCCTCAAAAAAGCTGATAAAAACATAAAAACATAGGATTGCTAAAACAGAAATTACAGAAAACTTTAAAGTGAAATTAAAACATTTAAATAAGACAGTAAATACAGGAACTACTATTTAGCAAAACAGACCATGACTTAGGGTCAAAACCAGGTGTTTCTTTTTTAAAAAAAACCCAAACTTGCTGTAATGTAGGTATCAGTTTGGCCACCATTGTAATGTTCTCAGGCTTTAGAACCTATGTGATGTGTGTAAATCCCAGGCTGATGATCTATGAAGATAAAAGCATTTTCTTCAGTGTCAGCAGTGCAATTCTGCATGAAACCCAAATACTGTTATTCAGTGTTCTTCAAGAATTCCTTACCTTCAAAAACGGGAAAATTTGGCAACAGGGATAAATTTTTGTTCACATCCAGATGACGGGAACATTGCAGAGTTTTTATTAAGCATAGTACAAAAATCACTTTGTACATTCCTCAACTACTTTTCCTCAACCTGTTTGCTGGCTGACATCTGGCTTGTGCCAGTCTGTGGCATTTATGACTCCAGGCACCTGAGGACTAAAATGCTTGGTTTAGCTCAAGTCAAATGGCCCCAAAGAGGAGTATGTGAGTGAAAGATAAAAACTTGTGACATGCCATAGATTAATATAGAAGATTTATTGAGTTCCTACATCCTTAAATACTCTGAAGTATAAAACATAAACTTGTGCCAGATGGCTTGTATAGTTGCCCATATGAGTAAATCGACTTATGAGTTAAGTTCTGACATAGCTGGGACTCCAGAGGCTCACTAGAGGAAAACCTTAGTCTACCTGAATTGACTGCTGAAGTCTCTAGTGAACTAAGTAAACTCAGTTTATTATTTGAGAACCACTCTGAGAGTTTTCTGGATGGGTACTGAGTACTGATAGTCCCAGCTACAGTCTCTTCCTTGAAGGAGCAAGCAGAACACTCCAGGAACAAGCCTTTCACATAACATTCAATGACCAACACCATCATTCACAAGAGAAGTTTGGGATCTGTGTGAAAATATCCCTTGTGTGCATTGAGAACAGTGGCATTTTGAATTCCAAAGAATGAAGAAAGTAAGAATGTAAAGAAATTCCCTCATGTTTTTACACGGCTTACCTTTATAAAAAGCAAGTTTTGACAGTAAACACTGTCTTTCACTAACAATCTGGGTAGAGAGCAGAGGTAGATGACAGTCACAGTTCAAATTGTTCACAATATAATTCTGTCTCAATGCTTCCTACATGATCATTAATAGTAACCCAAATATTTTCAGTATAATTTGTATAGTATATGTATTAGTATAATTTTTTCTGAATTAGTATTATTTTCTGATTAGTATAATTTTTTCTGAATGGTCCAATGCTTAATGAGTAGGAGGGTGTTTTAAGGTTAAACAAAAGCCCAGAACCAAGAAGCTTCCCTATCACCTTTTTGTCTCCTTCCACAGAACATACAGACTGCCTTTTGCTCCCCTCAATGTAACAGTTGCTGAGACTCTCTGGTCTCTCTTCTGAGTAATCTCTGCTTACTTTCATCAAGCATGAGCATTCAACAAGCAGCAGCTTCTGGAAACACAGGAAGAACCAACTGGAGATGGTTCTTTGTCTTTTCTTTACTGAGGTTGCAAATATACACTATCAAAATATACAGCACTTTTGACTTGTATATGCCTTTAATTGCATGATAATTTATTTAGTGGGTTTACATGTGTGTTTGGCTAACAAAAATCCAGTTTTCAATGATAGAAACTGAGAAAAGGAAAGAAAAAGGGAAAATGGAAAATGAGGAAGGGAAAGGGAAAGGGAAAGGGAAAGGGAAAGGGAAAGGGAAAGGGTGGANAAGAAAAGAAAAGAAAAGAAAAGAAAAGAAAAGAAAAGAAAAGAAAAGAAAAGAAAAGAAAAGAAAAGAAAAGAAAAGAAAAGAAAAGAAAAGAAAAGAAAAGAAAAGAAAAGAAAAGAAAAGAAAAGAAAAGAAAAGAAAAGAAAAGAAAAGAAAAGAAAAGAAAAGAAAAGAAAAGAAAAGAAAAGAAAAGAAAAGAAAAGAAAAGAAAAGAAAAGAAAAGAAAAGAAAAGAAAAGAAAAGAAAAGAAAAGAAAAGAAAAGAAAAGAAAAGAAAAGAAAAGAAAAGAAAAGAAAAGAAAAGAAAAGAAAAGAAAAGAAAAGAAAAGAAAAGAAAAGAAAAGAAAAGAAAAGAAAAGAAAAGAAAAGAAAAGAAAAGAAAAGAAAAGAAAAGAAAAGAAAAGAAAAGAAAAGAAAAGAAAAGAAAAGAAAAGAAAAGAAAAGAAAAGAAAAGAAAGAAAAGAAAAGAGAAAAGAAAAAGAGAAAAGAAAAAAAAGAGGAAAGAGTAAAAAGAAATACCAAACAAGTATTAGTTCCAAAGGAACTTTGCAGAATTTGAACTATCAGTTATTCATTTTATCTACTTGCACAGAGTTTGGTAAACACTTCTGATCTATTTATTTTATGATGATTTTCTTTTATAATCTTTGCCTTTAAGATTGGTATGGAGTGGAACAACATATTTCATTGACATTTTGTCTTAATGAAGGTGTGTTTCAGCTCTTCTGACTGCTCCCTCCTTCCAAAACACCTACACACATATTCACACACTCATTCTGAAAGAGAAAATCTGCCTAAATACACAAGTTGCATTTCACCTCAACAAGGGAATGAATAGGACTGAGAGTATAATTTCACAAGAGGAAGAAAAACTTGATTAACATTTTAAAGGTATTATTATCCTTTTGTTTGTTTCAAGTTTAGACTAAAATTTTGCACACCAATTGTGACATTCAGGACACTGAGAATCAGAACAGACTTCCCATAGAAATCACCGACACAAAACCAGAGAAGACTTGGCTGAGTTGTCTATATATAAATGCTTGACATAATTTGAAGCAACTGCATGTGGATACCTAAATTTCGGTGTCTTGAGTTTGAATTAAATTTTATCTTTGTAGATGTCTACAGGTATGACAGATGCTTATTGTAGACACTTAGGCCACGGTTCAATTGTCTGTGATGACCACACACAAGCACCTATTGTCATTTGAGTATTCTCAGGGTGTCTGGGATATCTACAGAAAACAGGCAGATATGACATAAAGCCTGTGGGAGACTAGAGACCTGGAAGAGTAGCTGCAGGTATCCCAAATGTCACTGGATGCTTGTGTGTGGATAACTGGGCCGATTCTGCTGCTCCCTTGAGTCTCTCACTGATGAAAAAGCTGATGATTGAGGATAAGCTTTACCTCAAGTATGCAATATATTTAACGCCCAAGTCAGCCACTTAACCTGATTTAGCCAATTAGAATCTCTCCACAAGATTTCAAATTATACTAGCCCTGTGAACTCATCGAATGGTGTCACCAGTCCTAAAAATTAAGAAGTCCTAGATCCAGATCCAAATGTGTGCAGCACATGCATGTGTCCAGTCCAAGATTTTGCTTTGGTTCCAGACAAAGCAAGCTGAGTCAGGCAGAAAGACTGGATGTGATCTGAAACTTTCCAAACTCCAAAGGCAGGCGATCTCCAGCTTTTGATTCAGGTTGGCTGTCAGTTTGATATCTTTTGTTCTAAGAACCGGTGTGGGTGGGTGGAAGTGTTTGCACAGAGAGGCCAGAGCCAGAGGAGAGAGGCACAGCGAGCCCAGGGCATGCCCGCGCTCACTAATGCACCCATGACGCCACAGCCCTCGGCAAAACCTGAGCTGTTTGCTGCTGGGCAGATGCACCAACTTGCTCACAGACAGCGCAGAGATCATTGCACAACGCTCCGCTGTGTGAGGCAGACATGCCTCTTGGGGAAGATTTCGAGCAGGTATAAATAGCCTTTGTGTGCAGCTGGTGAGGTCTGTATCCAAGGGAAGGTGTGTTTTACTGTGTAAAGTTTTAATACAGAAAAAAAAAGGTAGGATAAACATTCTACGCTTTTTGCTCTTCTTTTTCTGCACTGTGAGGTGAAGATGAAAGGATATACACATACTTGGACAATTCAAGAAGAGTTTTTCAAGAAGAAATGCACATATTAACCCACAAGTCTTCCCCTGCAAATCAACTTTAGAATTGGAAATCTGGAAGTTTTATGGGTCATTACCTTGCCACATATCCTGTAATTTCTTTCCTATGGTGTGCATTATTTAAGGAAAATTCTTCCACTGGAGTTTATTAAATATATTGAAGCATCAATCCCTTTGTAAATATATACACATTTTTGAAATTGGAGACGGGATTTTTGCTCTTGAAAACTTCAAAGAAAGACACAAGTGAGATGAGAAAAATCTTCTCTGTTTCCATTTTGTGGACCAAAAGCTGAGTCCAAAGCGTTAAATTATTTACTTAGCCTTTGCAATAGTTTAAACAAAAAGTTGAATATGGGATGTTCAGAGTCACTTTTAAAAGCCCGATAAAAACCCAGTCTCTATTTTTCCACTATAAAATATATTTTCCAGAAATAACGGAAACTTTCCCCTTTTTTTTTTCTTTAGTAATTCTCTCTTAAAACATAGAAGGAAGGTTCTTCTTTTTATAAAGAACCAAAATTACCCATGATAAAATCCATATTAGACATCTTATACGAACCAGAGGAAGTATTTTGATTACTATTATTTTTTTCAGTAGCCAACTGAGGAAAAATAAAAGCATAAAGAAACTGAGGCCACAGCCAACTGAATTACAGTGCCTTAATCCTGCATAATCTCCCATTCAGCTGAGGATTTATACTGATTATACTGACAGAGATGCTGAATGGATATCATACAGTAGAGGAGGAAAACATACCAGAAGAACACAATAACAGCCTGAAGGAGTCTTCACATGCTCTGATCTTGAGTTTGCTACTCCTCTGTTTTCATCATGGCTAGATCTTGATAGCAAATTAAAATATACTGGGAAGAATTCCCTGCCTTTGGAATCGTATTACTATCTGGTCATTTCCCCATTACTTGTCTGAAGTCGTAACTAGTCTACTTCTGTCCTGAGACAGCTCGATAACTCCACCTGCTTCCAGGCACCTGCCAGAAAGTAGTGAGGAGTAGAAACAGTCCCAAAAAGGTAGTCTGAACACACTGTCCAGCAATCTTAATAGTCAGGCTGTCTCACTGGACTTCTGGGCCATAAGAAGAGTTTATTAATAAAATTATCACCACTGTGGTTTAGTTATAAAATTAAATCTATTAAAGACGCTATGTCTCCTTTCTAAATATAGCTCTAATAGGAAGATTTATCATTTTCTGTGAAGATGGCTTTGGTGGTTCTTGCTTCTTTCTGCCCATGAATCACAATTTTCCTTGCATGTAGCAGCAATCTCAGGAAATCAGGATTTTGTTTTTGTTATTTCTGCCTCTCTTGTAATGTTTATCTTCCTAATGTCTGTGTCAAGCTTTCCTAATATTACACTGTGCTTTAAAAATTGTATTCTTTCATGTCCAATGGTATGAATCAATCACTCAGTTATCAATCTGACCATAGCAACTAAAACCTGCCACAAACACTTTGTTTATGTTCAAAGAATACAGCTTCAGGGAAATGTAGCAAGAGTTTTGATTAGGAAATTAAGGTAATGCAGTGGTTGAATGGCAGTGTGAAATTCCAATATTTGACAATTTGTCTCCATTTAAGTAAATAATTCTTATATCATTTGGACTTTCAAATATCTACATGCTAATAGACTTGAAATACATTGGGGAAATTCAGACTTTAAAAATTTAGTATTTTAGATAGATTTACTTAATTTTTTAATTGTACAACATGTTATAAATGTTTGCCTCAGGAAAACAATTATATGTTCCAGGGAGAAAGAAAAAAGTGATTGCTGTGTCTGCTACATTTCCTAGAAAATATTTTATTTTGTTGGACTTTACCCTCCACTGATTATGACTTTGTAATGTATTTAAGGCTGTTCTTATCTTTGCCTCATCTTGGCTGAAAGGAAACCATGAGCTGTTAGAATGAGTGGTCAATGTGAGCTCACGATTGATCATTTTCAGTGAAATAACTGTGGACATTGCATCTGGTATAGTAAATATGGTGTCTCTACCTACTTGTCGAGTATTTTGAGTACAGCTGAAAGAGAGGAAAGGGAAAAACATTCAAGCTTCTAAAATCCTTAGTAGACCGAGCAGCCTCTTTTGGGGCCTAAAAACAATCAGCTGTCTTGACTTTACTCTTATGATGCTTAGACTGTAATTTTCAGCTGTTTTTTGGCTTAAACCAAAGACTGCTTTCCCATTAAAGCAGGACTCCTCAGTCTAGTCTTTGTCTGGCCTCTGCTAATGGCAATAATTTAACCAAACCACCAGTTTCATGGAATCTCATTAATACTTTCCCATGGAATAGGAATAGATAAAAATACAGTAGCTCTACATAAAGGGGTCAAGACAGTAGTTTACAGACTTATTTCTTATATATAAAGGAATCCTGAGCTCATTTTTATTTACATACAATAATACAAGTCTGCAACTGTTATCAGATGTTGTTTGTCCCACTTTTCTGCATGCTTAAGCTTCATCATTTCTTTTTCTGAAAAGAAAATATCCTCTTGATTACCTTTGTATTGACAAGTTTTTTAGTTTTTAATCTCATCTGGAAACAGGACCTTAAGCTAATTTAGTAGTGACAAGAATCCTGAAGATTTAATGGAAAGATTCTAGAGAAGGGAAAGAAAGAAAAAGATAGGAAGGAAGGAAGGAAGGAAGGAAGGAAGAAAGAAAGTCTATCTTAATCATGCAAGCATTTCAGCAGTAAATACTTAATTTTGACAAGTTCTAGAAGAATTTGTACAGCCAAGATATCTATGAACCCTGTCCGGAAGGGTTACATTATACACATTCTGAAAGCATTAGCACCAGAAAAATTCCACTTAGATTTAAAATGAAAATATTAGTTGGCCTATAGTAGGGTGACTGACCTAAATCAAATGTAATTGTATGCACTTAGAACAGCCTGAATCTAAATTATCTATGCTATAATGCGTGAAAAGGCATTGAGAAAAAAAAGGCTTGAGTTTTATTCTATAACATTTTAAATCTGCAATTTGCACATGAACCATTGTTATGAATTATATCATACAAATGAATAATTAAGAAAGAGCAGGATGGAAAAGAATACTTGGTTTCTTGTAATCTCATTTAGGTATTTTTAAATTAGGCTAGAACATTGTCACAGATGACCTTCTGAAATAGCTAGTTGGTATTTTCCTATAGTCTTTTTATTTGCTGTTGAAGTTGTTGTTTTATTGCATAATAGCTCACAAGTGTGGTAGGGAATAGAATGAAATTATTAACAACACAAAACTGAGGTTTTTAATTTTAAAATGTTTTCACTAATGAGATAACTTTTTTCTTTTTTTTTTCCTTTTTGAGACAGTGGGTCTATCTGCATGAAAAGTGCTACCGTACATTAATATTTGAACAACCAAGGCACTAGAAGAAAGTTTGCTGAGTAATTTACGTATGAAATAGGCTATTTGTGTTGCAGATTTCTAGTGTCTTTCAAAAGCCAGAAGGCCTGGAATTAGGTAAGAATCAGTATAATGGTACTTTCTGACTTCTTTCTACTGCCTAGCATTCCCTTGCTTTTGTAGTTTAACTTTTTTTTCTTTTTTAAGTCTTCAGCACACATGTATTTATTTCTATATAACGTCTTCAATCTATGATAAGATATTTTTCCTTAAAGCAGGTTTATAAAGTTTTCAAATGCAGAAATGCACATAAAACTGCGTATACATCTTTACACATCTGTAGCAATGCTCCTTTCACACATACACAAACCAAAGCTAGGAGTAGAGGAACTGAGGTATTTCTCATCACCGGGAAATTTAAACAATATATTCATCAACTCAGAATTGACATAAGGGCTTGCAGTCATCCCTAACCAAAAATGTTCCCTCTAACTTGAAGAAAAATTAGTTTACTCAAAATTAAAAAACCTTAATGAGTCAGATAACAAGACTAAGTAAAAAGCAGAATTAATCTTACATTTCAGTGCTAGCAATTTTGCAATAATACAATGAGTTGCATTTATTGTATTGATGTATTACATGAAAATGTCCCTCCAGTGGTTAAAATGGAAGTTTAGCTTCTTAAGAAAAAATTGCATCTCATTAACTGGTAAAGTTGAAAGAACTGACAAGCTATGTTTATTGTTTTAAAGAAAAGTGTTTCCTCCTACAGAGGGTACTGGAATGTATCCAACAGCTTCCATAATAATAGCAATTGCATAACACATTTGTTATTTAATTGAGGATATTTGATACCTTGTATTAAAACCACAAAACATCATCTTAAAAAAAAAAGTATTTTGAAACATAATTATAGCTTTAACCGACATTTGGAATTTTTAAAATGCAAAATCCAAGCTGATGCACAACACCCACACACATCTTTTAATACATATTTTAAGTGTTAAAAAGAGGGTTGTGTAGTGCTTTGTTCCAATGTTAGCTTCATCCTAATTTATTTACAGTGTTCCTGTTCTAGTTTCCTTTCCACAGTGAGACTTATGTATGGGTGAATTTGATTAATAGGTGAAAAATATTCTCATTACAGTCCAGCAACATTAAGAGGCACTTTGTGTGGTTTATGTGTTTCTCCCATCTAAAGCAGAGTCAGACTGTGTTGTGATAGCCCTCGGCAAAACTGACGTGAGTGAAGGATGATGTGCCTATGAGGCAAACAGCATGGCCATGCCAGGTGAGGCACTGTGGTGTGGAAGCCTGTGCCTGTCTGCAAGGCTCAACAGGAGGAACGCCAGCTCATGCACACAGAAGGTGAGAGGGACTGAGCTCCCATACCTCTGCCTGCTCCGTCCATGCCCTACAAGAGGAAATTTGTGCCCTCTTTTTCTCTTCCATCCCTGGTTTACATAGTAACCTTGCAGGTAATTAACATGAGAAAATTAAAAATGTATTGACTAGGTAATGTGATTGAGGCAGATCTTATCATTTTAGTCTAACTCTTCTCAGAATAAATTCTCATTAAGGTTAGTTTGAGGAGCTCATGAACTCTACAGAGGCCTTACACTATACCAGAACAAACATTTATCCTTGCTATAAAAGATTATGTGTAGACATCACCTTGTTTCTTACTGAAAGTGGTTAAGACAAATTATGGGATCCAAAAATGGTAATCAATTGTCTGCTCATGATTACTTTCTCATAGAAGCAATAGATCACAATTGTCTAACTGTTTGCATGAGGCATTCAAATTATGTAGTGAGACTAAGGCCATACTGAGCACCATGGCTACCATAATATCATTCATTAATAATCATTCACACTGAGGTTGGGAATGACAGGATTGCCAAGAAAAGTAGTTAAGTAAACAGCTTTATTTGTTGGCCTGTGAAGTAATCAGATAACTTCTCAAGATTTGAAAATAATCCATTAATGTAAGCCATTACTTAACAATTATTTGACTCCATGTAACTATTGCTTAATTTCAGCACAGCACAAAGAGCTGGGAGTTTTGTGCTGCCTCACTGCCAAATGTCAATCAGTGTATATTTTAATCAGTCCTTTGTACACACCAGCACCAGTCGTAATAAAGCCTCAGTCACAGATCTGCACATCTGCATTTTAGAAACCACAAATCAGAATGTCATCTTCACAGAGCCTTCATAGAGTAAAATGCTCATATACAGGTACCTGTACATACAGATTTGTGTATACATATGTGCAATTTTCAAAGCTCTATTTCCATATCTCTGCAATATGGAGAAATGGAGAAGGTATCTAATCCATATTAAGGAAACTTCCAAGCTGGGGAGAGGAGAAAGAGTGGAAAATGGAAAAAAGAAGTTAAAGTGTATGATGGAGGGATAAATATCAAGTGATGAAAATAGGAAAGGATAAAAAAATAAGTCACAGTACGTATGATTTACTAGGTTATCACCAATCCTGAAGCCAGGCTTGCACTTCAATCAGCCTGCATAACTGAGGGAATCACTTCAGATTGATAGCTTTTATTCAGACCAAGCCTGTTCAAAACCTTAGACTCAGTGAAATATCTGTCTTGCATCCACATTATTGTTCATAAGGAGCATTTTGTTGGAAGCCAGCAATGGTTTGCAAAAAACTGTAGTCTTTTTTCTTAGAATTTGCCGAAGATACTTTACATTCTTTCTTTCAACCGGCTTCAATATGGATACTTAGTAGAGGAGGATTATCATAGTTTAACAAAGTGAAAAACTAATTGAATCATTAACTGACCATTCAGATTCAAATGTCTTCCTCTCATTTGCACTGGTGTTTATACTTCTGCTTTACTCCTGCACATCTCTCTTTATTTTGCCTTGTTTGTAAAACTCCTTAGATTGTAGCTCTGTGCTGAAGAGGTCATGTGAAAATTCATACCAAAATGCAAGTGAAAGTCAAGGTTTTCTATTTATTGATCACATTTTTTTTTTCAGTGAGACTTTTGCTCTTAGTGATTGAAAACACACCAAAAAAGTGCTTGATATTTTACAGCTCAATTTATACAACTTTTTTTTAATACAGTTCTCAACTTCCCATGAATAATAGACACTGTTGAACAAAATAAATGAGAAAACACAGTATTAATTAATATTTTAAAAATTATTAATATTTTGCAAATTATTTTCTTTTTCCTTTCGCTGTAAGTTAAGTTCTTGTGTATCAGCTACCTTGGTTGCAGTGATAAATTGAAGAACAATTTTCTCCTTTTATTCCAAATCATTCCTTAACAACTGTAATAGAAAATAAAAGAAATTATGCATATGAATAAAAGATCTTACTGGTGGAGCTCTACCATATTTCTGCAAAGAGCTACCCGAATTTAAGTGTCTGAAAATAAT
Source organism: Origma solitaria (assembly GCA_013397895.1). Classification (NCBI taxonomy): domain Eukaryota; kingdom Metazoa; phylum Chordata; class Aves; order Passeriformes; family Acanthizidae; genus Origma; species Origma solitaria. The sequence continues at coordinate 328,465 of VZRL01002857.1, forward strand.
TTTTCTTTCAAGTGTCAGTTCTCTTGCCTGAATATCCTGTTAAACCTCACCCTTTAAATCTCACTGTGGTCAAGGGATATTTTAGATTTGAAAGTAAAAATAAACTGATTCTTTCATGTGACCATGGCTGAATGAATTAGCAGATGGTCAAACTTGATGGAAACTATTAACTCCACTTTTATGAATTGTAATAACATAGTTATGAGCCATAGGACATTTACCAGCTTAGGGTTAGCAGCAAACATTAGTGTAAGGTGAATGTGTATTTGAATGTACTCATAAAGGCAGAAACTATGGTGCAATTCCTCTCAGAAAAGCAGTGTGATTTTCTTCCAGGTGTAATTAACATTACTAGGAGAACCAAATATTGATTGCATTTTTCTATTTGTCTGTGTACAGAATGCATTCATATATATTTAAAATTTTTCTTTCCTAGCTGTTATTCCTGTATGAAAGAGACACAAGATCAGTGCCAGAACAGCATACCCATTCATACACAGGGATGCATATTTTAACCAAGTTGACTTATTTTTATTCTCTTTTGTAACCTTTCTGGCAGATCAAAGGCAAGCTGTAAGTATAAAGGTTAAAATGTACTGTGCACTCAAACTTCACTTAGAAAAAAAAAAACAAGCAAACAAAATTCAAGCATATTTAAGCAAACTTTCTGTCTCTCTCTCCCTTTTTTTTTTGGTATGAGAACAACTTTCTATAAAAATGCTCTTAAAAAAAAACAAACCAACAAAACAAAACTGATTAGTGAGCTGTAGGGAAAAGCACAACCATAGTATGCACCTGAGGCTACTGCAGCCCCCTGAAAATTCATTCCTCTTCTGCCCAAACCACCAGGCTCTCTTCAACTCTTCTCGTAAACCTGCCTAAGTAGTAACCAGCTTCACATAGATTACACCTCCTCTGATTGCTTCCTGCTGCTCCTACCTTCCCAGAGCCTCCTCCAACACAATTGACCACTCCCAATACTCTAGAGGTCCTGCTGGTGTATTGTAATTTTGTATTACAAGCACCAATACCGAGGGAAAAGGCTTTAACTTAGCCAAAATGAAGTTTCATTAAAGATGAAGAGCAGTTTGGTCACTCTTTCAGGTGTGGTAATCTCCCTTTAACACAGAGCAGGCCAATAACAAGTGTCACAAGTGTCACTCAGGCAGATGAGGACAGCTTGGCTGAACTGCAGACATTTTCCAGCTACTCCTTGTTTCTGTAGTAAGATAATGATAGATAAAATAATGGGGATTTTTAGAGATCAATATTTTACAGACAGGTTCAGATCTATGTACCAGTAAAGTAGTATGGAAATTACATATCTACCCATTCCATCTATCCATCATAAATTTTAGTTTTTAAGAACAAAAGGTCAAGTATAATGTCTGAAATTTTTAGTCACGGAGTTTATTTTTTATACTTTTCATTTGATATTTTTAAAGTGAAACTCATGATCCCTTAAATAAATCATGAAAGATAAGAAGAGAAAAGTCAGGTTTTATTTCATGAGCTAATGAATATGATGTGAATGGCAGTTAATAGGTTCTTATCAACTAATTATACAAGAGTTTCAAATTTCTTATAAAATTCATCAGTACCAGAAGTAGGCAGCTACTCTAACATGAGAAAAATGTCCTTTTGCCAGTGAACAATTAATCCTAAAATAAAATGAAAAGTTTGTGAAGTCAGAAACAGCGTATTCATAACGCTGTTTAAAAGTTAAAAAGTCCTTGTCACTTGATAACCTACAAGGTTTAAGTTTGCTGTGTGGTTTTAAAATGCAGTCCTTCTGGCATCTACATATTGGTGGTTTTTAATCCTCATGTACCACTTGGAGTGTGAAAATAAATTTTAAAGGGGAAATAATCTACATGCTAGTTTGATATGGCAAAACAAGTGGGAACTATGACTGAGCCAAAGCAAGAAGTTACATTAAAACTGTTACTTTCCTGTCTTCACCATGCTTCAGGAGTGTTTTCAGGGCAATATTTAATTCTGCCTGACTTGATTCTCATTCACTACATTTGTGCTTGAAGAAAAGTAAGGGCAGAGAATTTGGAAAACAGACAAAAGTAACAGTCCAGCTCTTCTGAGTTTCACTTCCTTGCAATGACTTCCAAAATTGCAGTTAAAAAGATAAGGGTTTAAAAAAAATAAAGGAAGAAGCAAAAATTTCCAAGAAAATAAAATTTTTTTCTCCAAGATGTCCTTAAGTCAAAATGCACTTTTTCATTACAGACCATCTTAAAGGAATAAAATCATTGTAATAAAAAAGGTCATCCTAACTGGCAAATTTGGTTGAACCAACACAATAAATGTTTTTGAGTTTCTCTTTAACTCATAGACTCAGAGAGTGGTTTAGATTAGAAGCTGTCTTCCAATCTAACAGCATGTTAGAGACCATGTAGTTCGAATCCCCTTGCCATGGGAAGGGACCCATTCCACTAGACCAGGTTGCTCAAAGCCCCATCCAGCCCAGCCTTGAACCCTCCCAGGGATGGGGCATCCACAGCTTCTCTGGTCAGCTTGTCCCATGCCTCACCACCCACACAGCAAAGAATCTCTTCCTCGTACCTAACCCAAACCTACTTTCTTTCAGTTTAAAGCTATTCCCTTCGTCCTATCACTAAATGCCCTTGTAAAAATTCTCTCTCTGTAATTTTTATAAGTTCCCTGAAGCCTGAAGCCTTCCCTTCTCCAGGCTGAACAATCCCGATTCTCTCAGCCTTTCCTCATAGGAGGGGTAACCCCTCCCTATAATCAACTTGGTGGCTCTCCTCTGGACTCACTCCAAATTATCAATGTTCTTCCTATGTTGGGGACCCTGGAGCTGGATGCAGCACTCCAGGTGGGGTCTTGCCAGAGCAGGACAGAGCAGAGCAGAGGGGCAAAATCCCCTCCCTCACCCTGCTGGCCATGCTGCTTTTGATGCAGCCAAGGACATGTTTGTCTTTCTGGTCTGCAAGTGCACAATGCTGGGTCATGTCCAGCCTCTCATCCAGCAGCACCCACACATCATTCTCGGCAGAGCTGCTCTCGATCTGTCCATCCCTCAGCCTGTGTTGATACTGGGGGCTGCCCAGACTCATGTGCATCAGCTTGCACTTGGTCTTATGAAATCCTATAAAATTCTCAAGGACCCACTTCTCAATCTTGTTCAGATCCCTCTGGATGATGTCCTACCCTTCACGTGTGTCAGCAGCACCACTAAGTTTGGTGCCATCTGCAAACTTTCTGAGGGTGCACTCAAGCCTTTGTCTACGTCATTAACAATGACAGTAAATAACACCGGTCCCAACACAGATGCCTGAGAGACACATCTAGCAGGAAACAAAAAAAGATTACTTTCACTGCATCATTTGAGTAGACATCTGTTTTACTGACTGTAAAGTCAAAACATTTCAAATGTTTTATTTGCATACTAAATTTTCCTTTTTTCTAGAAAGTCCATCAACTTGAAAAGATGGGAAAAACTATTTTAAAAGAGGTTTTTCAAAAATATATTTCCTAAATTCAGTTCATCCTTAGTCATGTTACCACACCAATATTAAAATGACTGTCTATTAATATTTCCTACAAACTGTTCTGACTGGGAAAAAAAAAGTTATTTAAATCATTCTTATTACCATCATCTAAACCACAATAACACTTTGAAGAGCATCAAACCATTCTTCCTAACTGCATACAAACAAATAACAAGAAAATTCTCCCCACCAAAAAGAACTTGCAATCTCATTATAAGACGATAGACACCAGATGGATGCAACAAACAGATGGAGGAAGAATAAGGTAGCAATGAGATGATTATAATCAGCATGATAAGCAGTGATGCATACCAGCAAACCGGCTGCCTAGCTATTATCTATGTGTGTGCGCATGCATGTAAAATTAGCATAAATACCAATTACGTGATATTAAGTAATTCAGAACGTCTGATATTGTCAGCCTCTAACAACAAGAAATGCAGGCTCTGTCGGTGAAAGCTTGATGACCCTCAGGTAACACTGGAAGAAGTATTATAGATGCCTGATGATACTAAGTGACGGAAGGGTGGAGAGTACTTTCAGTGGGCAAAGGCTTTGCTGAACTTCAGCAAAATGGTGATTTCCGTGTTACTGGGAGCTACAGGTGAGGAAAGGACTTAAGGTTAGAATTCATCCTTCTAGGTTTTCTTTCGAAATCAAAGTAGAGAAAATAAGTACTAGAGAGAAATGTGTCTTGGATAGGAAATACGCTGCGTGAGGAAGCACACTCTGAAAGGTTTTATTGCTAAACATCTGAGGCCATTTAATTTGCTGTTAGAACAGAATTTCAAACAGATAATTCTACTCATAATAGCAGAATTACTTTAGAAGACACTGTAAGATCCCTGGAAAGCATGTGGTTAATGTTTTCTGTCAGGAAAAAGAAAAATCTAAAAAATTTCTTCAACATTTACTACCTGAATTTCCATCAATATTTAGACAGCAAATACTAGTGGAAAAATATAGTTGTATCTAATTCTCTTGGTTGCAAAGGAAGGTGTCTAAAGGTGAATATAGAAATTTAAATGTAAATGCATATTTAAATGTAAATGCACAGGAAGCAGATAATTCTGCATACTGATTTGTTTTCTGTGTGCTACACAAATAACTGTTGGGAGGATTAAGTTGCAGCCACCTCTGGCCTCATGACAGCTTTTTTATCACAGGATGGCTGCGCATCAAGAAATGTTATGAAAATGACAAAGTTCTGCAAACTGAAGCATATATTTTTGTAATCAATTAAACAGTGAAAAATTGCATTTAAAGTGCACTACAGAAATTGTTTACAAAGATATCTCATGCCCAAGTAAACTTCATTCTTATCAGTGTGGCATTCAATGAATAACTTGAAGGGTCTTATTTCTACCTTTTTTTAAATACCTATACAAACATGAAGAATATGCAGCAATGTGGATTTGAAACAGATCATCAAATGATGACAATGTTGCATTTGCATTTCCAAGAGGGATTGCAATGAATAGAAGGTCTACTTTTAATTTTTCATGCAATTTTAGTTCTGACTGCTTAAACAAGTATATATTTCTCATGGGTACTTTAGGACTCTGAGTGTTAATGCTGTTAAAATTAATTCAATTTCTTAAATTAATGCAGGGGTTTTATTTAAAAAAATAATATGAGAAAATTGATTTCTAATCCATTGCAAACAAATTAAAAGCAAACTTTTCAAATAGACTGTTATTAATATTCTGTAATAAATGTAATTTATTGCTGAAAATATTATTATACGTACTTTTTCCTAAGATACTTTATTTAAAAAGTCCTTTTTTTCCTAAAGTATTTTTCATTTTAGCTGTAGATTTTGGTATACCATGATTTTAATAGCCGTAAATACAAAGAAATTAGTGAGTTCAAAGGGACTGTTTAAAGATATGCCACTTTATATTAAAGTCTTCACAGAGTCAAATGATGAGGAGATGTGAACACCTATTAAAACCATACATGCATTAAGAAATTTTTCTTTTAAAATAAAGTTTATATTGTACCTTTTTTTACACATTTATTTCACAGTAACCCCGTCATTCTGACACTGTTACTTGGCTTCACTGAATTATATAGATAATTTGCTTACCCTAACAGCCAATAAACTGAAGCAGGGCAAGCTGGAAATTGCAAAAGGTAGCTCACATCTATGTTAATGTTTTGAAAGGTTCTTTGCCTATGACAGAACTGTATCCATTGGTGTCTTTGAAAATGTCCATAGCACTTCTATGGACAAATAGGTTAATTAAGCAGTTTCCTTAGTGAAGCTTTCAGATTCTTGTCTGATACATTTGCTAGATTATTATGTTAGATGGCTTTAGATCCAGCTGTTAGTCATAATTAAGGGAATGTTTAAAGATCATTAAAAATACAAAATTTAAGGAGATGTTAACATGAAAATTTTTTAACGTTCATGCAATTTCACTGAAATTAAAATTTCCTTATTAATTTATGTAGTGCATCCAGAGTAATGGGCTACACTAGAAAACAGCTGTTTGACTTTTATTTGAAAAATTAAAACTATTTTACTACTTCTTTGCTATTGAATATTGCTTTATTTTTTCCATATTTATGTGTTTAGAATGGTAAATATTATTGTGCAAATGTGTCTTCTGCCCTGGACAGAAATATCCCTGAATATTCAATTTCATAGAAATAGTTTCTAGCAGACTATTGTTATTTGCAGCTTTTTAATTCCAGCTGCTGCTAGGATTTGAATATGCATTGCTGAAACAGATGATTGCCTTCTCTATGAAGGGGATACAATGCTATAAAGCATTCCACCATTTCCAGATTATGCTGAAGGAGGAAGAGTATTTCTAGTCGAAGCAACACACTTTTCTGCTGTTCAGGGCTGTAGTAGGAAGTTGTGGATTTCTCACCCTTTTCTACCTATCTAGTTCATGCCACCAGGTGAAATAAATCCCAAATTATTCCAGTACAGGGAACTGAAGTGGAAAGAAACAGTGTCTTTGTTCACAATGTCACTGGTGTATCTTTATGTATGAAAATCTCAAGTTCATTTCTTTGTGATTCTGCTGAAAGAGTAGAATCATGGGTGCCCTTTAGTATATACACATAATTTCTGATGTTATTCAGTTATAAATCCTTCATAGCTCTGCCTATCAAATATTTCTTATGCTAAATTTCATAAATTAATAAAAATATTTCATATATTCATAAAAGGCTGATATCCATTGCAATTAATTCAAACTTTACTTTCAAATCTCTTGTAGAATTTTCATCTTTTGTGTGTCTGAAGAAAGACAGAACATGAGAAAATTGTCAAGATTTTCTCACATTTCTCTGTCACATTTTCAAACTTATTTTGCAAATTACTAACATTTTTTAAATGCACCAGCTTTAACCAGCACAAATGGACTCAATTGGAAATATTTGGTAGCTTTCTGTTTCACTACCTTGCTCATATGTCGTGTATCTGACTGATATAAGTCTGATAAAAGCAGATCACCTGGAGTGTCTATTAATTACCAAGGCTAACATATTGCAAAGATGAAAAAGTACCAAATGAAAGGGAGCAATTACAAATATTAACACATCAATGAAAAATGTCTTTCAGTATGCAGCCAGGGCTACAGGGATCTGGTTTCCAAAGACAGAACTAAAACTGCCGTAAAATGTTAGTCTAATGGTGAACATTTGTTTTAGTGCAATAAGCCACATTTATTGTAGAGATAAGACTCTACGACAGTAAACTGCTTCGTGGACAGCTAGAATGGAATCTAGAATCCCAGTTCTGAGCCCTGTTTATTCAACTATGTTTTCCCTTTACGTTTTTTTATTGTTTGTAATGGCATAGTCACACTCTGTGGTATCCCATGGTGATTTTCCTTTCTATTCTTTTAAATTTGAGAGGATATTCTAGAATATTTTGACATATTAATCTAATTTGCCTATAAACAAGTAGCAACACGAGTTTTCTTTTGCTATTGTCTGTCAACAGTAAACATACGACTACAATAAAAATGGAAGAACAGCAAAACATAAGTGATCTGCTGTCAGGTGTGATTATTGACAGCATAAAAGTGTTTGGACACATAACAGTTAAAAGCCTCAAATTATAAGCACTGAGTTAGGGTTTCAAGCTGTCTGTATGTTGTAGGACTGTTGCTGAGTACCTAAGAGTGAAACATGCACCTGATCATACATTAAGCAGAGAAATTACCAGGTGAAACAAAAAAGCCACATCTATAATTCTCTTTTCTAGATTCTTCTGTCACTGTAGCCTTCAATAAAAGAGCCATGGGAAACTGAAAATCCCTTTGAAAATGCAGATCTCTTCTCAGCTCAGACTTTTGAATCATGCCCCTGAGCATTATCAGCCAACATGTACTTCTTATGGGCAAACAGTGTGAGAAAAGAAGGCAGTGGCTGAATTACAGCTACTGCCTGATACGTAAATATAGAGAAACTCTTGGTGAAAGCAGAGAGTTGCAATATTCCATGCTGCTTGACCTGAGGATGTGAAACCAGCTGCAGAAGGATAATTTAGGACATGCTACCTTGTTTGCCATACCCTGCACTAAAACTCTCCAGTCAAGGAAGGAAAGGTCACAGGAGAGAGCAGGGAGGACATAGCTCTACATTCCCATAATAGGACTTTCATAACAGAGAAGAGAAAACTCTCAGATTTTGCCAGAAATATTCCTTCACCAATAAAGCCTGAGCTGAAAAAGCCATGTCATAATATGTGCACCCATGCTGTGCTGCAGGTATGGCAAGGCAAGGGCACCAGTGGGACTGTCCCTTCACAGCCCATCTCATTCCCCGTCCCACCCTGATCATGACCCAGGACCCCACTTCAGCCAGCCCGGACTGCCAGTCCCTGAGCCTGAAATGTCACAGCAGGGCCAGTCTGCAGCCCCCCCCCAGCCCTTCCCTGCCCTGCCATGGGCGCTGCTGAGCCAGTCCCATCGTCAGGCCCTCAGCCCAGCCCATTCTCGGCCCACCCTGACCCCAGGTAGATGCCCGGTGACCATGACGGTGGCTGTTCTGGTGCCATCAGCTTCCTTGCTCCTTGCTGGAGTGGTGGGGCAGGTCCTGGCTGGTGTCCCCTGGGGAGCCCCCAGGCTCTGTGGGCCCTGACAGGGAACACATCTGGACTACTTTATACTTAAGTGAATCAGCTGTCAAACACAAGCTGGGCTTGGAATGTCTATAAAATTGGATATTGGTAGCTCCTTTTAATGTCATTTTTGCACTGTTTTGAGAGTGAATGTTGAGAATTTGTAACCCCACATGCCACGGAAGGAACTGAGTTATTCCTGCATCCCAGAGGATCATGTCAGCTGCTAGACAGGTACACAGAATTCCTACATTGACACCAGGCTTCCTCCTCTGGACTTGTCCTTTTGGTGAATTTGACCATGGCTGCTGCATTTTGTATTGCCAACGTGTGCTAGTCCTGCTAGCCCAGAGCCTGTGCTGGGCACAAGGGTGAAGAACTTGTACTTCTTGAATGGCTTAAGCAGCTGGTGAACACCTAGGTACTCACCATCGGATAAGAGGCAAATGCTTCAGGGTCTGATTTGTAGCATAATCTTGAGTGCCTGAGCAATTTGTGAGGCAAAAATACACTCCCTGAACAGGATAAGTGCCGGTTTTACAGACTTAGACACCTAAATCTTGTTTTGGATCTTGCCTTCCATTCATACCTTTAAAACATTAAATGGTCTTTATCCAGGATAGCTATTCTTCAAGAGGCACATCACTCCTGACAACTGTAATCCTCATGTCCTGACAAAAAACTCCAAAGAGAAAACTCTCCTCACCTGGAGAGACATGACTTTAACAAAGCTGACCATGTTAATTACTGTAATTATTCTTCAAAAGGAGTTTAATAGAACAACTTCCCATGAGAAAGAAAAGCTGCTACTTCAATCTTCGCTATCTTAACATAAATAAGTAGAGTGATAATATACTTACTAAACAGGAAATGTGTTACTACATAGTTTAGGTTTTGAGAGGTAAATGGAGAAAAAAGTTAATTTCTAACAGTGCTGTTACAGAAGTTTCTCAGATTTTGAACTAAATCTTCTTATCGGTCTAGGAAGGTTGCAGCTGTAATGATTTACCTGCACTGACCAGGGATCTGAATCAAGCGAATCTGGTAAATATATTTGTATATAGCCAAGTACAAGGATGTATAAGAATAACTCTCTGGATGAGTCTGGCAGATTGGTGGAGTTAGGATAACAGAGGGCTTTCAGAAAGTTAATTGTTTCAGCAGCTATTGAATCCTGAGGACACCTTTGGAAAATCTGTAGGTCCTAGATAATTTCAGCTTTGAGCAAGACGACAGGACTTAGTCCCAACCACGTGGCAGTTAAAGAAAAATCTGTCCAAGCAATGTATAAAGCATGGAAACCTAGAGAATGGAGTGGAGGAAGAAAATAAATCTTTGCAGGATTTGTTTCTTGGAGTAAGATCTGAACTGTTCTACAAAATGAAACTTCAAGCCTTTTAGTACTCATTCATTGTTATTGGTGACAGAACAGGGATTGGAAGGAGAAGAGGAACCACAAGGAAAACACTGCTAGCTGAAATATTTAAGTTAAAGATATGAAGATATATATCAAAAAAGATTCTCTTTCATGTACACTCCAAGTGGTTTATATTTTTGCTAGAGAAGATTTTCTTAAAGTAATCTTGGCTTACTCATAACCATGCCTTCTTTGTCACCCCGTTAGAGTATCAGTAAAAGAAAAGTTTGCTTTGGAAGCTCCTAATATTTTCTTTATTCTTATTTAAAGAAACAAACAAGCAAACAACAACAACAACAACAACAAACCCTCACAAAAACAAACCAAAAAATAAACAAAAAAACCAAAAAGAAACCAAACTAAAAACCCCAAAACCAAAACCAAAACAAACAAAAACATTAAGAGCTGAAATTCTTTAACAATATACAAGGATTTTTTAATAGTAATAACCTCGTGTAAATGCGGATTTGTGGGGAAGAAAGCCCATTTAGAGAGTGAGTGCTTAGAAGATTTGTGATCAACTCCATTTACCCTTGAAGGGTAGATGATTCTCCACAGAATACATTGACCCCTTCCAGGCTCCAGAACCTCATTCAGTGGTCTTATGTCTGTTGGGAAGTTCCTTCCCACCAATATAGCTTAAGGGCTGAAGGGGGAAAAGGCAAGTCATCTTTTTCTAAGGCTTCGATGCACTTAGACTTACCACAATTATTTTCCTACTTAGTTTGTTCAGTTGTTGGATAGCTCAGTATGTAAAGCCAAGGATTAAAAAGCAAGAAAGAAAATAAGAGGTGGTCTGAGATAGGCTGAGCTGTAATCTAAACAAGGCGAGAGTGACTGTGCATTATCTTCATGTGAATGGAGATTCCTGGGATAAAGCTTTTGGCTCTTAACTGCAAGAAAAAGACTTTACCAATAGCCACGCATTGTCCTGCTTTTGTCAAGACTGAAATAAGAGAAGACAGGCTTTTCAGGTCCAGTCTGTGAGGATGGCAGGGTGGAATGCAGTTGGATTCCAGCTGAGTGTTTGATGTCTTCATTTTTGAGGCCTCTTCTGAAAAAGAGCTGGCAGGAAAGTGTGGCCTTACATAGAAAAAGGGCAAGTCCTGGAGCAAGTTGCTTCCCTAGTAATGAGTAGACAGCCAATTCTATTATAATAATGGGCTTTCATTGCCACACTGGAGCTAATAGAGTTGTGGTGACTTCACACCTGCTGCAGCCTGGAAAAAGAAAAAAAAGTCACCATGAAATCTCCCAGAAGCCTACTGCTGTCTACAGGCAAGAGTGCAAGTGACAGATAAAGTGTCTGACAATGACATATTGCTTTAGGACTGCCACGAAATTACAAGAATGTTATAGTATAATCTCCAAATTCCCTGCCTCTGAATAATATGAAAAAGGCAAAGAAATTATGCATACAATTAAATGTTACCATTTCTTTTCCTGAATATCTGTGAAAGGACTATTAGTCCATCTGAGAACTTTGAGAGTTAAGCTCCTCAAGACCATGTATGACTATTCAATTCCATGCCACTTTTATTACTGCTAGAAAAGAGCTATTACAATCTTACAGTTTACATTCACTTTCAAACGACAATTTGTTTTAAAAAATGTCAAGATCAATGGAAATGTTTCCAATGGCACAGGACTGTGTTATTGCTTTTCTCCAGATTCCACTGATAAACACAAGCTTGGTTTTCTTAAACAGCAAGATGCCATCTTTTTGACAGATACAGTATGTAGTTATGTCACAGCATTATGATAAACCTTATAGGGAAGACACAGCAGGGTCAGAGAGTTTCTACATTCCCAGCACAGTTTCCATGAAAGGAATGTTTACATGACCTACAGCGCAAGGTTTAAATATATGCAGCAGTTTTGCTGTTAACTCCCTGAACTTGCTTGCTGAGCAGCCTGTGACCAGCAAAATTCTACTGGACTTGTTACAGTCTTAGTGTTAACATTTTCCTGTCTTGTCAGCTGTTTTGGACATCTGTTGTGCTCTATAAAATGACTGCACAAGGGTGGTTGGGAGGTTTTGTTTGGTCTGTTTGATCATCTGAGGAACGTAAATATTAGTCTGTTCTTTTGTTTATATTGGTTGAGGGTAGATGAGAGAAGGAAATCTTGGATATCAAGCCAATGAAAATGAGTAAGATCCTTGCTTGACAAGTGCTGCATTTGCTGTATTTAGGTTTTGTGACTCCTTTTCGAAGTTGCAACATATATGTAGAGAAAGCACAGGTTTCATATGACCTAATGTTTTTTGTTAACATGGTTTTACAAGACTGATTCAGACCTCATTGTAGTCATATAGGGTTTTCATAATCATAGTTAATATCTTTTGGCTGAGATGGGATTGCTTTATGCATAAGATGTGTTCTATACACTGGAGAAATTAAACAGTCTAAAATGCCTCAAATACTTACAGAGCACTTCAGGTTATTCTCAACAAGGCCAAATTAAAGCAAGAAGGCAGAACAGATAGGGTGCTATCTAGTGACTGGTTGAAATTTCTGCACAGAACACAGGCCAGACCTAGTTGTGTTTGTTCCTCGTGTTACAAAATCTTCTTTTCCCATTTAGTTGTTCTGAGAATATTCTGTCATAGTTTATATCCATAACATTTAAAGCAATTTTACAAGGGTTGCTATTGGTCCTAGACTAGAAAGGCATGGAGATGCATGGAGAAAATCAGTTATTTCTCGAGTGCCAGCGGCAGACCAAAGGGAGCAATTCAAGTCTAGGTCTGAAGTCTTAGCCACAGTAGGATCAAGTCCATATTCACTTACTAGTTTAAAACTGGTTAAAGCATTAGAAGCCACATCGACACAAAGCTGAGTGTGGGCTTCAAAACTGCCCATAAATGATGACTGTAAGCTCATGACGGCTTCTTTAATGCCTCGGTTAAACTGTTAGAGACGCCTGCCCTACCCTGTTTAAAGCTAACTTGATTATGCTTATAACATAATACCCTTGCTTTTTGTGACTGACATTCCAATTACTATCCACAAAAGAATGCTGTTTCCTTAGGAACTCTAATTAGTTTGCAAGTTTTGAAGGACTTTCTGAACAAAACTCAAAACTCTGGGGAACTGCTCATCGCAGCCTTAATTTTGTGTCATTGTCCAAAACTTTCAAAAGTTCTTTAAAAGAAAGACTGATTAAGATTGCAAATAACTAACAGTGCCTACTTGAAGATTAAAATATTATGGCTTTGATTTATTAGAAGTTACTCAGTTGAAGCATTTGACCTTGCTTAGAGGCTTTTTTTCTCTCTTTTTTATCTTACTGGCCTGAAGTTAAGTTCAAGTATGCTTCTTGCCTTTACAAAGAATGATATGATTGGGGTTGCATTCATAATATGTATCTAGTGTCTTAGATGCATTAAAGAAGGGTTATATCTTTAAAATATTTTGTTTTCAAATATGAAGTAAATTCTCCTGATTTATTTTTCCTTTGCATGAGCACATGACAAGTATTTCAAATAAGACAGGCTACATGTATCTTTCACCTTTTTGCGATGACTGTAATTGAAATGTTTTCAGTAGTTGCAAAGAAACTTCAACTCAGCTATACAAACAAGCTTTGTTGATCCTTCTCTCCAAACATAAATTTAACTAGCATTGTATCTTTAGTTATTGGGAATTCTCTCTTTAGTATTATTACTCCTTTCAGACTTGAGGTCTTCAACAACATGAAAAAAAAGTTCTATGACTCACCTTTTAAGCTTTCTGCAATAAATCAACCATATCTGAAGGCAGGAAAATTAAACAAACATTTGTCCATTTGAATGCAAATTCTTACTGAATGTCAATGGAGACCTTCTTCCTCACAGTAAAAATTCTAAGGTAGCAACTCAGTCAAGCTGAGATATTGATAAGATGAGCTGAAAGCTCAGGAGTCAGATGTGAGGGAAAGGAGGCAAAGGATAAGTCTTAGTCTTAACTGTCCTGAACGAATTTGCATAGCAACAGTAGGGAGGGACTGGGTATGCTTTATGACAAAAATGTCAGAGATGGTCAAAGGAATGCTGCCAAGGAGCATTCCTATGGATGGCACAGCACAACAACAGTGACACCAAGACAACTGCTTGGCCAGTTGCTAAAGGTGAACAGAAAGTACAAAGGGAAAATGAGCATTTTTGACACTTGTTTTTGAGAGAAAATTATAAATGTTACTCTCATCCTGCAATATTTCCTGCCATACACCTGTCTCAGACCTGCCAAATTACCTGGATTCACCCTGTGCTCACTTAGATTTGTTCATTTAGATCTCTGGCGCTTCAGGGACTGTTAATCCTGGAAACTCACAGGGAATCTCGGGTTTTGATCTCTCCACCCTTTCAGCATGTCCCACAGATGGATATGACAGCTGTTTGCATCTGACAGATTAAATCTGGTAACTGAACTTGCTGTGTGTGCACTCAGCCAGTCCTTGAACCAGAACCCTGGGGGTGTATAGAAAGCAGGTTTACCAAGTGAGTCAAAAGGGAGCCTGCCACTAATAGCTCTGCTAAGCTTCCCTCAGTTTGAAGTCAGTTATTTTCAAATCTTACAGAAGTTCTTTAGCAGGGGATATTTTTTTCCTGTGATGAAACAAGAAACAGAGCTGATGTTAATAAGAAGAGAGATGCTACAGTTTACCACACTGAAATGATGTGTCTGGCTTATTGCAGCAGGCTCATGGCTGTGGATTTTGTCATTTATGCCTCACCATAGACTTGTAACAGGACTTGAGAGGGAGAGAGGAGGTTGAAAAATTGCTTTTTTGCTTACATTTAATTAAATGAACTCAGTCCTTATGTAATTTTAAAATACGACAAAGAGCTTCTGTCTCTGTCACCTGATAAAATCTAGTCAAGGCTGGTTGAAGCCCAAACTATCTGCTGTAGAAGTGTATCTATAGTAGCAGTATTGGGGTTGAAAATAAATTATTAATTTTAAAAAATATAGCCTAATGGTAATTGACTGAAATTATCCTTTCATGCAGCTCTCAGCGTCTCTGTTAGAGTTTCAAAGGAAAATGTTTCCTCTGACTTAGGAATAAATTTCAGTTTTGATCTATGACCCTCAGTCATGAAATCTGTTGCATTATCCACCCTACTCTCACATTTTAGATACACTGAAAAACATCTAAAATATTATTGTGTTGCTTAAATTATTCCAAATAAAATATGTACTCAATTCCAGTCAAAGTCTAAACCCAGCAGCTGTGACAGCCATGGAGTCATGAACCTAATTTCTCCTTGAAGAACTTGCTCTTCCTCACAATATCTGCAGGAACTAATTCATGCAAACAGATTTCTGGCCAATAATAAGGTGCAGTTTTGTTATTATTTTGTTGTTTTCTATTAATTTGCTTAGGAAAATTTCTTAGCAGTTTGAGTTTTGTGTTGCATAATACATGAACACTACACTGGTGAATGGACTACTATTTTTAGAGGACTCTATTTTTTACTGATATAAAAATATTTAAATAGAAAATGCAGCTCCTTCAGGGTCAATAGTTGCATATGGCTGATATTAAAAAAATGTGCCGAGTTTCAGTATTCAGAACTTTTAAAGTATGCCAAGAGTTGGAGATGAGGTAGCTAAATCCATAGAAATTATTTGCAGGCTAGAGAAAGTATCTTACAGTGAGAGATGTAAAGGTTTTCATGTGTTCACTTTTTTTTTTTTAATGGCTTTTGAACTTACCATTGCATCATAGATGGAAGATAAAGGTTACTGAGGATTTTAAAATCTAGTAAAGAAAGCCATAACAAGATTTATGGCTGCAAGAAGAAGCCAGAAAGTTTCAGATTAGGAATTGAACATTTTTTAAAAACAAGTGGCCTTGATTAATGAATGGAACACCACAGCAAAGAACTGAATTCTGTGTCTCTCAACATCTTCAGATCAAGACAGGATGCTTTTCTGAAAGCTCTGCTTTTCTTAAATACAAGGCATGTTTTTGTCAAACAAGGACTGTTGGCTTCAGTACTTTATGTCCAATGATAAGTAAGTAAGGCTAGATGATCCAGTGTTCCCTCTGGCCTAGTTTTTATTAACCTCTTATTCTCTTAAATATGTGTTCAAGAAAAAGAAAACCAAAATGACCAAGATTTACATATAAGAATTGTTCCATTTTTTCATTTATTGCAAGTATCATCTTGAGCTAGATGAACATATTTTACTTGGGTCTTTTTGAAAATATATATGTACATTGTATTTCAGAAGATGTTATAGAAGAAAATTGAGTTTTCAAACCTTCTTCTTTTCGGATCAAAACCAAGATCAGAAAATCCTGCAACTCTTGCCTGACACATAGTGTCTTCTATTTGAAATTTATAAGAAATTATTGTCTGCAACAAGGCAAAAAAGATACAAGGAAGGTTGGGGAGGATTTTGATATTTTGTGAAATGGTAGGTGCCTGCTCTCCTTATTATTGCCCTAGTCTTCCAGTGCAGATGTGCATTCAACATCAGATTACAGTCTGAGCTACAGCTGACGTGCCCCTTCATTAGGTTTCCATAATCATGCAGACGATTCAAAAAAATGAAGACAAGGCATGATGGCCAGGATTTCCTGAAGTACATTTTGGCATTGACCTAACTGTGGTTCATTGGAAATCAGTTGAAGTTGTGTTACTCATATCACAGCCAGTATCTTCAGGCTGATGTTGAATGCTTGTAATTATCTTGAGCAGCAGTTCTGCAGTATCGGTCTTATTTTTGATCTGTAGAGTATTAAATGACAACAATGTATTAGAGGGAAACTATGACTAATTCTAAATGAGAACATTTATTGGAAGGAACTAGAGACTACTGATACGTTGGCAAGTGCATGTGTAAACCTATAATTCCACTTTCCCTCTCCAAGCCTGAAACCACTATTACTGTAGACAAGTGTTTCGTTTTTCAGCTGAGTTTTAAGTGGAAGGAGACTGAGAAATTAACAGCATTAATTCAAAAACACCTTATTTTTTTCTTTCCTCTCTATTGTTCTAGTATACAGTGAACAGGGGAGATAATAGCATGGAAACTTGTCACCATGACAAGAAATCCAAATGCTTTTAAAGACAGTTAATAACTGATGATACAAGTCAAGAGATGAACATTGCCCCATTCCTCTCAACTGGGTTATAGATAACTCTTATTAGAAGCTTACTATATCACACAGCTCTGGCTTTCGCTTGTTTTCTAGGTCAGACATTTTTTTCTGTGCTCATCTATTAATTTTAGTATGTCCCTGTAAAATTCATTTCATTCATCAGTCTTGCCAAATTTAATAAGAAGCAATTATTGGCAATGAGTAAAATTTGTTCTGTGTTGGTGAACATACTTTTTGCTGCCCTCACCTTGCTAAATGAGTGCTTGCCTTTTATGCCAATTCTGATCCCAGGTAATACTGACAAGGACTGTGGTATGAAAGTGAGAAATTTAAGAAGAAAATATATACAACACTGTATCAACAACAACAAAAATGCAACAAGAAGCAAAAAAAAAAAAAGTTGAGCTATTCGTATCTATTTTTAAAGTGTAATGAAGGGTGAAATTTTAATGTTTTACAGTTCACTTACACAGGTGAAGATATTCTGATCAACTGTGGTTCAATAGGGCATAAAAGCATAAAAGGAAATTACTCTGCAGAGAAATAGATAATGTGCAATCAATTTAGGAAGAGAAATTAGTTGGGTAAGGTCTTGATCATTGATTATGATTCAGCTAAAATCTAATTTAAGTATTTTATATGAAGGCCAAAATTATTCTCTCAAGATTTTTCTGTGAAATTAACTTTTTGGAAGTGCCTAAATCACCTATGAGCCTAAAATGTCTTTGTTTATATTACTAAACAACCTACAGGACTCTGAAAATATTATCTAGGGACATTAAGAGCCTTTTCTGTATTTGTTATGCATTTCAGTTCAGCTTTTTTTCTTTGCTATATCCCTACTGACAGCCAAGTACTGAATTCTATAAGCCTTTTGTGATTGTCAGGGCAAATATAAGAGACATTTTATAGTACGTGGAAATCATTTTTATAGGTATGTGGCAGTACAAAAGAACATATTCTTTTACAGAAAAGGCAGCATGTTTAAAATAAAATGAAAATAAGAATACATTATAATGAGATGTCTAGAGGGAAGGAGGCTTCCTTTTGAGCATGTGTTTAGATGAGGCTAAGCTCTGAATCACAAATAAAAATATCTGAATTGTTATTCTGTGGTCCTTTTTCACTGGAATCATGGGAAGATTTAAATATTTCAGTCTCTTGTCAGCACTTCAGCTCAACACTTCTCTTCCATCTGCAAACAGAAAGGATAATAATCACCTGCTTACATGCCCTATCAAGAGACAAAATATCAAACATTTCCCTACATCTGGGGTAAGGGACACAAGGGAGTTATGTATGCTACTTTCTGTTGATGATATTGGGCTGGGATTAATGATAAATGATTAATGAACAGATTAGTTGCGCACCCGTCGGGAGTGGGGTAAATACATTTGGAGCAGAAAGATAGTGCAGGTGACTCCTCAAGGTTCTTTCCAGATCTATCTTCCATTGTTCTATGATAATACCTAAGTCCATCCTCTCTTGTTGTTTTAGGCTTTTCTCTGAGGCGATGTCTCTATTCAAGGTCACTTCTCTGGAATTATATGCCCCATGATTAATTGCCCTAAAATAGTGTTAAACTGCTAAAAGTGAAAGTATGAAGGTAAAAAATTAAGCTGCTAAGTAAAGTGCTTCTGCTCACTCCCCCAGAGCTGCTACAGCTCGTGGGAGCTGAGTATATGGCTCCCTTACTTCAACTCTCACCTCCAAAATGTAGTGAGCTCATTCTCAATATTTCAAGTACCAGTGTGGATGAGCTCCAACACTGGAAGCACATTTGAACTGGCAAACAGTGAATGGCTGCCATCAGGCATAAACACTTGTTATATCAAAGCTTTGGCACATTATTTATGGAAGACTTATTCTAATGATTTCCATCCACACCTACCAGATGTGCAATCCAGGTTTACGCCAGCTGTTTACCAGAATGCTTGATGTCCAATAATATCATGAGTATAACATGACACTCAATTTTAATGTTGCTGAATAAGGAAACTTTGTCTTAATATCTTTGTTGAAAATGAATAAGTAATGTTCTCACATATCCTGATAGAAAATGTTAGCGGTCCAGCCCCTACGCAAACATGGGCACTTCTGTGCAAGTGGACAACCCCAACTGAATCTGGACAAGGCTCTCCAGTATTCATAGCAATTAACCTCACCTGTGGAACAATAAAATGCTGAAAGAGTGATAAAGGAATCTGAATAGCTAAATAGCATTCACCATTGTCTGTTTATTTTAAAGTGTGTGCAGGAACAAAAGCACTATTTCTACTAATAATCTCCAGGAACAAAAGTACTACTTCTAATAATAATCTCCATCAGATGCCTCACTAAAAGCAGTGGTATCTTTGACAAATTCAGGTTTTCCAAACATATATGAGGACAGAAGAAACTAGTTTTGATTTTTTTGTTCTTCTAGACTTATAGAAATGAAATTGAAGTGATACTCCGTTATGGAACATTGAAATCACTTAATCATTCAACTTCCTGGGTAGAAGCATTTAATCTTCAGATTTATAATTTGCAATACATTAGCTTCATGGTAATTGTATTTAAAAATACAATAATTTACCAGTGAAAAGAATAACTTATAATTTTAAGTGAGGAAGGCAACAAGGACTTCCTAACAGCATTAGGTTTTCTGGGATGATAAAGATTTGTGATAACCTGTTTGGGTTTATAACCCATACTTGCCACTGTGGGTTCACAGTCTCCTCTCAGATACCCACCTGCTCCTTCATGAGTCTTTTTCACAGGCTTCAGGTGAACCTCTGCATTCCTATAGTTCTCCATGCCTCACCATGGTCTTCACCATGGGCTGCATGGGAATCTCCACTCCAGAACCTGGAGCACCTCCTCCCCCTCCTTCTCCACTGACCTTGGTGTCTGCAGGGTTGTTCCTCTGTCATGTTCTCACTTTGCTCTTCTGTGGCTGCAGTTAGAGCTGCACAATATTTTTTTTTCTTTCCTTCCTCTGAAATATGCTATCACAGATGCTTACCACCATTTCTGATTTCCCCAGCTTTGGCCAGCGGTGGAGCCATCCGGCATTGGCTCTGCCAGACATGGGGAAGCTTCTGGCAGCTTCCCACAGAAGCCAACATTATAGCTGCCGCCCTACTACCAAAACTTGGTCCTAGAAATCCAATACACTACATAAGTCACTGACATATCAAATTATGGAAGAAATAAAATGTGTTGATAGCAACCCAAATATACACATATGTTAATTTTTTTTTTTTTAATGCTCTTTATAGATCATTATTTAGATAATGGAAATTACAAACAATTCACACGGGAAGTGTTCCCACAGGGAAAAAAATGAGCTATGACATTAGTTTATCTCTTTCATAAAAGAGATTTTATTTTTAAGCAATTGAAGTAGACGTTGTAAAACTTCCTATTCCTTCAAATTTCTCATCAAATTAGGACTTACTAGGTCTTGATCTCAGAAAATCATCACCTTTTTTTTTTTTATTTTGTTCAAATATTGCTGTATGTGCAAACATTACCTGCACAGGTCTTTGATTTGTTAAATTATCTACTCTTCTGTACACATATTGCTAATCAGAAAGAGTAACTCTGCTGCTGATGTGACTGCATTGAAAATTCTGCTTTCTGTCATCTCAGCTCGTTATTCCTGCAAGTAAAACATCACAAAATGATGTAACAACATAGCCACATTCTGGAGATATGTGTACTGTGGTTGTGCAAAGATAGGACATGAAGACAGTTATGAAATATTACTTTGTTTATCTTTTCCTGTAGAATAGTAGTAATACTTGTAATCTATTTTTCAAGTCTTTATTTCCCCTGTGGTCCTGATTCTATATCAAACCCATAAGTTGGTACATTGAAAACAACTTCAGATTAACATTTCAGTGTTGTAGTACACTGTTCCTAGCCTTTAATCTGTAAAAGTATTGTTAAAATTCCTGCATTTCAATGTTTTTCGATAGATGGACAATACTTGGTAATGTGTATAAATGTCTTTTATCCTGCTTCTGATTGCAAATAAATCTGTAAAAAAAGGTGAGAGACTTTGGAATGAAAAATACTTTTCACTGTTAGAACAGAATTTCACCTAACTCTGAATGAGCCTTTTTCGCTGGTCACCCGTTTTTCCAATGACATCTCTGGCCTAAAACTTACTGAAGTCAGTATGTTTTGAAATGATTTTTCATGTTCCAAAATCATGGATATGTTTTCTATTTTTGAATCTTATTTTAAAAAAAGCATTGTATGTTAAAAAGTATCTTAAATAAAATAAAAGGTTTGGAGCTAAATGTAAATCTGCTCATCTGAAAATTTAGTTAAACTATACTTTATAGTTCATTCTCCTCTGTTACCAACCCAGAACAAGCAGTCACTTCTATGACATAACTACCTGTTTATCAGTCAAGATTAAATCAAAAAATCACAGAATGTCTGGGGCTGGAAGGGACCTCTGGAGATCATCTAGTCCTATGCCCATGCTCAAGCAGGTTCATCTAAAGCAGGTTGCACAGGATTGTGTCCAGGACTATTTTGAGTATCCCCTGAGCAGGGCAGCCTGTTCCAGTGCTCAGTAATCCTTAAAGTTCTTCCTCATAATCACTTGAACTTGCTCTGCTCCAGTTTCTGCCTGCTGCCTCTGATCCTGTTGCTTGGAACTACCGAGAAGAGCCTGGCTCCATCCTCTTGGCACCCTCCCTTCAGATACTTGTAAACAGTAATAAGGTCCTCACACAGTCATTTCTTCCTGAGGCTGAGCAGCCCCAGCTACCTCAGCTTTTCGTCACAAGAGAGATACTCCAGACACTTGATCATTTCTGCAGCCCTTTGCTGGCCTCACTCCTGGAGCTCCAGGTCTCTTCTGTACTGAAGAGGCCAGAACTGGACACAGCACTCGAGACATGGCCTCACCAGGGCTGAGTAGAGGGGCAGGATCACTTCCCTTGATCTGCTGTCAGTGTTCTTCTTAATGCATCTTAAGGTTTCATTGGCCTTCTCAGCCACAAGGACACTCTGTTGGCCCATGGAAAGCTTATTCACCAGAACCCCCTGGTCCCACTCCGCAGAGATTCTTTCCAGCAGGTCAGCCCCCAGCCTGTATTTTGGTACTTAGGATTATTCCTTCCTTGGTGTAGGACCCTGCATTTGCCTTTGCTGAACTCCATTAAGCTCTTCTCTGTTCAACTCTCCAGTCTGTTCAGGTCTTGATAAATGGCAGCACAGCCTCCATGTGTATCAGCCACCCCTCCCCATTTTCAATCCTCAGCAAATTTGCTGAAGCCACATTCTGTCTCTTCACCTGTGTGATTGATGAATAAGTTGAACAAGATGAGACCCAGACCTGACCCAGGGGGAACACTACTAGCTAAAAAACACCAGCTAGACTCTGTACCACTGACCATAATCCACCTCACTCTTTTGTCATCTAACCCACAATTCCTGACCTCACCTATGAGGATGTTATGGGAGACAGTGTCAAAAGCCATGAAGAAATCAAGGTAGACAACATCCACTGCTCTTCTCTCATCTACCCAGCCAGTCATTTCATCACAGAAGGCTACCATACTGGTCAAACATGATTTCCTCTTACTTAAACTGAAGTTGACTACTCCTGATGACCTATGGTTTTTTCACATGCTTGGTGACGACCTCCAGAATGATCATTTCAGGGATGAAAGTGAAGCTGATTGTCCTGCAGTTTCTTAGACCCTCCATCTTGCACTTTTTGAAGACTGGAGTGACAGTCTTCCTCTAGTCCTAGGCAGCTCTGCTGTTCTACACAATCTTTCAATAATGACATCAAAGTTTTCAGGATATTGGAGAATACATTTTTATTGTTGGTGTTTTGGTTAACATAACTGGCTTTTTAAGAACAAGATGAGGCCCAGGATAATTAAAATCTGAATAAAAAGCATGGGGGCAGGTTGAGCAACATCTTCCAGGTAGATTTGGAGAATAGACAATAAATGAATGAATGAATGAACGAATGAATGAATAAATTCTCAAAGATTATAGCAGGGCTGCAGCAACTCTCCTGTCAAGACAGGCTAAAAGTTTTGGGATTGCTCTGCCAGGAGAAAAGAAGACACTAGAGAGACCTCATAGCAACCTTTCAGTGACTAAGGGGGGCCTAAAAGGAAGCCAGAGCAGGCATATAGTGAAGGGACAAGGTGGAATGGTTTTGAACTAGAAGAGGGTAGGGTTAGATGAGATATTAGGACAAAATTCTTTACTGGGAGGGCTGTGAGGCACTGGAACAGGTTGCCCAGAGAAGTTGTCCATGCCCCATCCTTGGAAGTGTTCAAGACCTGGCTGGACAGGGCTTTGAGCAACCTGGTCCATTGAAAGGGTATTGGAACTAGATGATCTTTAAGGTCCCCTCCTGCCCAAACTATTCTATGATTCTGTGATTCTAATGAAGATTAGGGGGAATGGACAGAGAGGAAGAGAATCTGGTTTGCAAGGTATTTCCTATTACTGTTACTAGTGTACCCATGTAATGAGTTCCCAGTTGACTCTATCCATTTCAGCATTTTGCCTGGAGAAAACCCATCTTAAAGACCTATCTATGATCTGTGTCCAAACACAAAAGCCTCAAACTCACTTCAACCTCTCCAGGAATGCTGGCAGACAGTCCTTTTTTGCTAATCATACCATATGCAGGTAAAAAGGTGCCAAGAGCCAGACCGGACCAGAAACTTGTCCCACTCGATTATTTGCTTGCACATCATTTTTAGAAGCCAAATTTTAGTAAACAAATTGTTTTGCCATTAGTCCCCATCATCTTTGCTCAGTCTTAACAATGCATAAACTATCTCTTTCCTAAAACATCTCTTTGGACATATGTCCAAACCGATGATATGTAATGGCAACTCATTACTCATTCTTGTTTCATTGGCAAGTACACCTGCTGACAACAGCCAGGCAAAACTGGAGCTTCCTGTACTCTTAAACTTTCTAAGAGTCTCCTAGAAAGACAGCATGCTCTCCCTTATTGAGATATTACTGTATTATCTTACCCAAGAACATAATAACAAATATTTAGTGTAAAAACAAAAAAGAGAAAATATTATACCTTATGTGACTACAACTTAAAAATTGTTCTGCTTCCTTTTTGAAGGGGTTGCAAAAGATAATGCAATTTAATAGACTTGGAAATAATTTTTTTTGTCACTTCAAGGTGGAGACGAAGTTGACTTAATCAGGGAGGTGTATCATGGTGCTTTCAACCTGACACAAAGTTGTTGTGATCAATAGAAAAACATCTACCCTTTTGACAGTAAGATACATAGTGTGGACATAAATTTAATGCACTTGAAAACTGAAGTAAGCTCACAACTTTATAGCCTATTTATATAGATACAACCAGGGCTTTTAGGAATAGTCACAATTACCCTTTTTATACATGCTTGTAACTTGCTTTTGTTCTTCTATTTATAGCATCTTTATCTTTGTATATACATGCATGTGTGTGGTATGTGTATAGAGAGGAAGAATGAGGGAAAGAACATGCTGTAAGCTTACACGGTTACAAAGAAATCTCACAATCTTTTATTAATATCACTTGCATCTTTACAAATGTATTTGTATGCAAGATAAAACAGCATCAAAAAAGCAAGCAAGCACACACATGGTGACAATTTTAGAAAAACGTAGAGGAGGATTTGTCTTCCATAAAAATGAAACAATAATTTTATAGAAAATGTGTGTCTGTTGACACTTAACATTCCCAGGGAAGTATTTATTGTACAGTCCCTGGGAAACAACCCCTTCATTTGTACATTCATTTGCTCTGTCTTGAGAGTGAGCTGCAGTTTACCACAGGAAAGAAACATTGTCTGGCCATTTATATAGATTGTATTATGCCCCCTTTGCATGAAATGTTGTCACATAAATATCATAATGCTACAGTTAAAGTATTGCCAATAATTATGAATTGTGTCACCTCTAACGAAGAAGGTTAATCATTTTTAGAAGCAGGAATGTACTCAGCCCTCCATGAAATCAGTTTTAAACACAATAAGCAAAGTAATATAGCTGAAAGTAGCCTCCCAAGCATTGGGATGGATCAGGACTAAGTTGGTGCTCTTTCTAGACATAACCAGCACCCACTCACAAGTGGCATATATGTGGTCCTTCACAAATTAACATAGATTCTTCACTATTTTTTCCTTTTTGTTGTACACTATTTGTTATGGGTTTTAGGTTCACAGGTGAGGAGGACTGCAGATTTTTTAGTACCATCTAAACTCTCATTACCATTCTCACTTCTTTCATTACATGTGCAGCTGATAAGGGAAATATGCAATTGATTTAGAAATGCATCAGTAAGAAAATATTTATTTGTTTTTTATTTTTGTTGTTGCCAGATACAAAATTTTGAAAAGAGAAGTCTGAAAGTAATTCAAAAGGCAAACTATTTCTCTTGTGTGATAAAATTTTAAGCTTTAAAAAATGTCTTTTATCATGCAGGTTGACACTCAGACTGCCTGATTCTCTCTAACCTGATACTCAAATAGAATTTAAATCATTTATGTCTCAGACTGATCCTTTTCACCTGAGATGGTGGCATGAAAATCTGGACACCTTTGGTTTGGAAGATAAAGTTCGTAAAATGCTTAAATCTAAGCTCTAACATATGTTTGAAAGTAGCACCTGGTTCCCTCCTAAAACACTTTATGATTCACAGATGGGCTGGGAAGCAACAACTCATTTGGAATTCCCAATATGTAAAATATGATCTTAGCAAGACAATACGCTCAGACAGTCTAGAATTTTAATTAAAATCAACAGCCAGATGAAGAATCTTATTGCAGTTAATTCTGATAATTCAGATGCTGACGCTGAGGGATATGGATGCAGTTACTAGAGCTTCAGTGCTGTAAGAAGTGTCAGAGCTATGCATCCTGCAACCAGAAGGAGAATTTAAGCGCTAAATAACAAGGAGACAGGAACAGCTTGAGCTCCTCTGGATTGAACTGGTGATTCAGAGAGCACGAAAGAGTGTGGCTGAGCTCCCTCTAAACTTTCAGGCATTTTCTCCAGGTTAGGGACACCAGTTCTAATGGACAATGAACAATCAACCCATTTCTAAAGAACACTTATATATTTTAAAGAATGAGCAGTAATGCAAGAAAATAATAATTCCTTAAATAGATGTGAAATTTTAAGTACTTGCTTTCTATCCTTTTCCCACCAAAGTGGTCTCTTGAATGCTTTGACAGTCACGTCCCGATTTATACCTTGGCGACAGTGCAGATAAAGTTATTGTGAAAGAATTACCTTCTTGGTTTCTCCTCCTGTGGCAGGGCTTTAAAAGGAAATGACAACAACTTCTGTGCTTTCTGTAGTGCTGGTTGCCTAATATAGGTGTACATTGGACTAAATTGGAGTAAAAATTGCTTTCCAGATTTTGACTGGGAGATGTAAAGCTATTCTGGCACATAAAAATAGAACCTGTCCTGGGAATGCAGAGGCACCTGAGGAATGTTAATTTCAAGTGCTAACAACTCTATATGCTTTGACACTCCAACAATCAGGTATCAGTTGAATGTGTATTTTCAGGATCATAAATTTGAACCCAGACACACCATTCCCACTTTATAGCCCTTTGTATGTCTTTCCTTGTGAAAATGTTGTCCACAACTGTAAGGAAAAAATATATGTCTTTCCCCGACATTTATAAGACTTTATTATTAAGAATGTCGATTAAAGTAGCTTTTTAGTTTGTATTTTAAACCTTTTCTTTTAATTAATTGAACACATTTACCTTTTTTATTTCAAGTCCCATAATTATTTTATCCTAGATAAATAGCGTGCTGTCTTACATATTTATTTACAAGAAGATATTGTTGACCATCACTGGTTTTGTTATTGAACATTATTATGTAGTCAAATCTGCAAATAGTTGAATTACTTCAAACAAATAGTCCAATTTTGTGTTTAATATACTACTGTGAAAATGTCTTTGATGAAAAGCATTTTGCTTTCTGAAAGAAAAATGCATAATCCCAAATCTTCAACCACAGAAAAATACTACAATTCCATTTAATGCACTTAGTTTCAAAGCTGAAAAAATGAAAGAGATTCCTTTTGACACATTCTATTCTAAGTTAAAAGACTTATTCCAATTTAGAAAGCATGAGCATTGCTTCAGAAGGAAAGGAAGAGTTCAGAGAAAAAGCCCAACATATGCTATGCACCATTGTCTTAATACCATCAAAATAACACCAGAAGCCACTCGAGGATTCTCTGCTGAGCTGCAGAGGCTTGTTCACCAATCACTAGACATTCAAATGGAAGTAAGAAATCCCCTGTAAAACCAGCTAAAAGGCTGTGAATTATTCCTCCTTTCATCTGACAGACTTGTCTTGGCCATAGAATGCCGAAATTGATCTGAAAAATAACAAAAAGCTGCAGCCTAACTTTGAAAGTTATTTATATATATACATATTCTGTGTGCATGTATATGTATATAGTGTATGTAGTTATATTTATGGAAATTGGGTCAGGTATCACACAGAACTACCCCTCTGTCTGCCTTACCTTAGCTGCTGGGCTGGGACGGATTTTGGTGAGCTCCAACAGTGCTGTGGGCTCGCTTGAAGATCTTTGTGCAAATACAGAAAGAAAAGGATTAATCAAACACATGATGTGAAAGCACACTGGTGTTCTCAGTG
This sequence comes from Origma solitaria, assembly GCA_013397895.1. Classification (NCBI taxonomy): domain Eukaryota; kingdom Metazoa; phylum Chordata; class Aves; order Passeriformes; family Acanthizidae; genus Origma; species Origma solitaria. The sequence goes on from VZRL01002857.1 coordinate 356,269, forward strand.
CAGACAAAACTTGGTCTCTGCTGCCAACTAAGTGAAAAGATTTGAAGCCAATATTTCAAGCAAATCAGTGAGCAGACAGTGCCTCCCACATGCCATCATTCTGCCTTTGGCTTTGTTTACCAGAGGCTGGGGGTTAGGGAATCTGGAGATGTATAGCTTCTGCTTTCCAGCCTGGAAGCAGTCAAGTGTGGGCAAGTCTGGGGGGAAAAGTGCCGTGGTTCTTATTTCACTGCAAGCCATGGCACAGCTATGCGCTTTGGGCTTTAGATGGTAAGTGTGTCGCACACATTTGTAACGATGCCTCCACAACTCACTTGACAAGTTAAAAGCTGCTTGACGCCTGTGTGTGGGATACCCTTTGTTCGTTATTTGTACCATTGGCCTTAATCCAGTTCCCTGCTGCTAACTTTCTTTTCCCTTCCTGACTGTTGGAGAGATATTTTCCGATAATGTCTTCTGATAGCAACATACCAGCTCTTGCTGTTCGTTCTAAAGGTAGAGCTTATGAATCCCTGACCATATAAGCAGTAAAAACTGTGATAAGGGCAGAGAGAGGATACAGAACATGGAAATACTTACTCTTGCAATGCTACCTGATTGTTTTTGTGTTATGAAATTGCTTTTTACATGATTTTTAATTTTTTTCCCCCAATAATTCTCTGGCGAACTTAGAATAATATTCTTAAGTCCCTTCAGACTTGCAAATATTTGTCAGCTGTGATTTTTTTTAACGAAATTTACCCAGTCTAAAAGTCTGTGGTCTTTTTTTTTCCCCAAAATCACATTTTTATAAGAGCTAAGGCTTAGGAGCAGTGATAGAGAAAGCTTTTATTTTTTATGAGAAGGGGAAGAAATGAATAAATTGAATGAATTAGCTTTGCAAACAGATCTCTGATTACAGTTGTTGCTCTGGGACTACCACTAGTGTTAAGAGCAATAAACAATTTACTAATACTAAGCCAAGTTCTAACTCTCCAGCTGCTAATTTTAGGTAGAAAAATAGTTTTCATTCTTAATATGCTTTTCTTTCACTTAATGTGTTTTTCATATCCTTTGCTTAAAATTGAGCTTCATTTAAGTCCAAATAGGTACTTTTATTGTATTTTTTTCATACTTCACTAAGTATTTAGTGCCTAATTTTCACCTTAATTATCTTTTTTTTTGTATTTGAATAAGAGAAGAAGTGAAAAAAAATCCAATATTAAGACTTGAGCTGTCTTATATGATCCTAAAGGGAAAACCTTTATTTAGATCTAACTTTTTTTTTTTTTACCATGTGTCCATCTGCTTTTTGACTGGAGTTGGGTCTTTTTTTTTTTTTTTTAAATATATTTTCAGTTAGTTGGATTTGTACTATGGGGAAAAAAGACTAAAATAAACACATTAACAGCAGTCTTCCAATTTTGTTCCTTCCATTTTTTAATGCCTCTCATGAAATCTAAGTTATTTTTCAACATGTTGTGCTTTCCACTAACATAGAAACAAGTTTATAAAACTTTGCTTTTCTTTCACCTTGAAGTGATAAGAATAATGACACAAAACATAAAAATAACCAAAAATATAAAATATTTATTTGCAGTAACCAGAAGGTGTTATTTATACTTAGAATAAGAAATACCCTTGTACCTAGGTTGTAGACTTTTTAATTATATCTCCACAGGAGTGTCAGGAAGATTGGTTAGCTGATAGTTGTAAAGCTCAATGCAGCTGTAAGTTATCTAATTATTCCTAGTCATATAGATGAATTAACTGGTTTAAAAAAAGTGCTAAAGATTTATTAATGAATCCACTATCTATTCTAGCAGAGAGACTGGAAGGTAGACCTGGAAAAGAATGATTTTCTGACATTTTTTATATGGACTGTGAAGAATGATATATATCTATAAGGAAATGAGTAACCAGGGAAGGGATTGTGGTGGAAAAAGAAAAAACAAAATCACAGAGCTGTTCCTCATTATATTGTCCCCACCAGCCTGCATTGCTGCCACTGTTTCTGGGAATGTCACTGGGTATAGTGACAGCTGCAAAATGGGAAAATTCAACAAGAGCCAACCAGAAGAGTCCAGGATACTTTCATGCAGACAAGCATCCAGAACCATTGCAGAATCCATGTTTTTGCTTCTACCCGGCTTCCATTCATTGCTGCAGGAATGCATGTCTTCCACAGATCCTGTGTGAGATCTGTCAGCTTATGTAAGTGTCTCAGCTTTTAGAGAGTAACAGTGTATTTCATGTCTAAAGAATTTGAATGTGCTGGCAATTGCGACATAAGAACTATAGATTATCATCTACCTGGATGAATACTAGGTGTTCTAGTGCTCCTAAAGAGCCTCCAGACACCTGTGTTGAAACAATACCTAGAAATTTAATCTAAACTTAGCAGAACCATTCACCTCCACCTAGCATACTGACAAGGTGCCCACTGAGTGTTCTACTAGTGATAAAGAGACCTTAAGATAGACAACCAGACTTAGGTGTCTTGGTCTCAAACTGAATCCCACCCAAGGATGATTTTTCTTCACTAAATGGTGGCATTGCATACTCACACAGATACAGATTGTTTGTCTTGTCCTCATGGTTGAATCGTGATTAAAAAAAGGTGTTATTAATAGAGCTCCGCAATGCAGCTTTCCTGCTGGCTGCTGGCAGAGCTGTCCTGCTCAGCATCTTCTGTTTAGCTGACCACCTAAGGTTTCTGTGTAATCTCCAAATTTGCTGGTTAATAGAGTTCTTGGCTGCCCTGTGTGGATCTTTTCTTGGTCAAACACCAGGACATGCATGAAGTCAAAGGATCTCACAATGGGGTCCTGGGCACCAGCCATGCTAGCTTAATAGCTCAACATCTTATTTTTATTTTTTTTAATACTTTATGAAAAATTATTAGCTGTAGCAATCTTTAGTAAGAGTCAAGTTGCTCTCAAAAATACTGCCATATTCCTATGGTATTCTTACAAATATAAAAAATATCTCCAGACGTTCTATTTCCTCCTGTTCACTGTTATTTCATCAGCTCTTCTGAGTTTGATTTGTCTATTGGGGCTGCTTTCAATTTACCTTTATTCATCCATTATTCCAATAATATTTTATAGAAGTCTGGCTTCTAATTATTCTCAAGACATGCCTGAGCATGATGGCAATCTTTGGCTAATTCTAAAACTACATATCTAAAACTACTTGAGAGAATGCAGCTGACAGAATGTTTAAGCCCTATATTATTTACTCATGTCATATATTATAAGGGACTTTCCTGGCCACCCTCAATGTAAAAATAAAATGTTAACTGGACACAGAAATTTGGAATCAAAGAAACTGCATAAAAAAATAATTAGGCTACAGCTCATGTAAATTGTGAGAAGGGAGAGTCTGGAGGTTTGAAAATAGTTGAGTAGTTAGGAATGTATCATTATATATCTTAGAATATATAAAATTCATTCTAAGGTGCCCATGCTCCTACTCCAGTATATAAAGTCTACAAAAAAAATTAGAAAAAAAAAAAGCCATAAAAGATACCATCTAAAGAACACTTAAACATTGAAGAAAATAATCATAATCTTCCTGTTTTTCTTTGAACAGATATTAAGCCTTCTTATATTTGTTGCTGCATATCTGTAAATAAGAAGAAAAAAATCTCCTTTATTTTTGAAAATAGATCATAAAAACTCATCCTTTGTGTACAGTAGAAGAGGGAGAAGACATTCAGGTGAGGAAGACGAATATACCAGAAACAGAAATACAACTAAAGAATTAGACAGAGGAACAAATTTAGAAATGCTGTGAAAGAACAGAGTAATTTTTTTTCTTCTCTTTTTCTAGGTCGGGAAAAAACCCAAAAAAAACCAACTCTAATTACTTGGAAGAGGGACACAGCATCTAATAGCCAAAACACCCCAAATTTTAAACCTGCATCTGAAAATAACTTTGTTGCAGCCATGAGCAATTCACTTTGCCACTCTGAATTTTCCAGTATGTAATTTGGAGAAAAGCATTTATTCACCTCATAAGAGTTAAATAAGGAGAATTAATAAATGTATGTGTGTAGCTTGCTTTTGAATAATATTTTAATTTTAAACAAGATTTGTTAATTTTGTCCTATGTATTTTGAATGCTTTTACTGCCATTGGTGTAAACATGGTTGTGGTGTCAGACATTTGCATCCAAAACCCTCCCACAGGAACTTTTAAATGAGATTTAAATTAACCAAAGGGGATCAAACATTGTCCTCAGAATGTAATAATTGCCGCTTTGTAGAATTATGTAAAAGTAATTAAAAAGATGAATAAAAGGATCCCACATCATGTTTCCCAGTTCATTCTTGCATGTAACATTACATGCAAATCAGATTATGTTGTTTAACTTAAAAATTACTGGGCCAGATTCTCAGCTGAACTAAAATCAATGGAGTGGAGCTGATTTACACAAGCTGTGGGTCTGATCCATGGTATTTATTTAACTTATTCAGATACTAAAAAAACTAAAACAACATAAACCAGAAAGAAAGCTTTCTTTCTATATATTTTTTTACTTTTCCCCTTCAGTGTAAGATTATAACTGTGGTTCATGGTAAGCAACATTGGACTCATGAGATCCATGCAAGATTACGCAGGAATGGAGTCTGAATTTAGGCACAACTGTGAGTGGAGTGTGCCTGCTCCCGCCCCAACCATTGGAGGCACTATGTAGTTCCCAGACTCAATTCCTTCTCTGTCTCCTTTTACATCCAAGGAGTTTGAACTTATTGCTGGTGTGGCACAACACTACATACCTCTGGTCCCACTGTGAGTTGGCTCAGTTATTTTGGCTAAGGAAAAGGAGAAGTGAATCACTGCTGTGATTGTTCTTCCATTTCACATAAACCAACCTGGCCTCACACAAGACCTATCAGGTTCAGCAGGAAAAGAGCAATATAGATAACGATGCAATCTATGGACTTTGGAGGTGCAGCAGCAGTAAATACATAAGACATAGTAATGTCCTCAACTTTACCATGCTCTCATCATATACCATTAATTGAGAACCAGGCCCAGAAATGGTACATAAAAATCAATTACAAAGAGAGAACTTGATCCTGACCTTTCTTCAGGTTCTCTGGGTTTTCTTGTTTTCAGATTCTACTGAAATTGAAGGATCATTTACAGAGACATTTTGGAGGGAAAAAGCAAAGCAGTGTTAAATTCTCATCATATTCCTAGAATTTTGATTCTATTTCCAATTTTTCTTTTATAGTTACTGTGACCTTAATTATCATAATTTAATGGCAAAACCAGGGAGATCCATATTAGATAGATGGGTTACAGAGATAGTGTAAAATCACACTTTGTTTTCTGGAAAATTAATACATTAATCATTAGATATATGTATTTTTACCTCACTTAACTAAACCACCTCCAGTGGGATATCTTAAATATCAAAAATCAGTTTTCATAAAATGTTTGTCATCCATTACTTTTTTTTTGTCCTGTAATGAAAAGGGATGTCTTCTTCTATATTGGTCTATGTTGCGGTAGCTAATAGCTTGACACAAATTCAACAGATGGTGTGAGCAAATTTTATTATGTGAAACATCATGTAAGTATTGGTTTTGCTTTGCTTCTGCATAAAAGTTACATGACAATAACATCTTTATTAAATTGCAGTGAGGAGCTTGTACATTTGTTCATCAAATGGCAGTGAAATGCAGGGGTAACTTCAAATTCATTAACTGAAGAACTGACTGTAAAAAATTTGCTCAGAAACTACTCACTATTTTTTGGATCCATTTAAAAGGAACACTTACAGAAGCAGATCCTTCTTGCTCTGGAACAGTGAAGCCTAATGAAATATATATAAGATGCAGAGATAGGAATTCATAAATTCTAATCCATGTTTTCTTGAGACAAATTGAAGAAGATTAAATAAGTATCTGTCCAGATGTCATTTGAATGATATGTTTTTAAGATTCTGGGGCTTCATTTGTGTTAACCACTTATTCTGTCATATTCAAATTAAGACAAGCCTGTTGTTCCAAATTAGTCAACATATCCACGTGATTGCTCTACAAAATCTTGGCATTTCTTCACTTTACTATAGTGGTAAAATTTTGCTGGAAAGGGGACTTCATCAGGCAAGGAAATCAATACATATGGGTATGAATCTTCACATAAATCTGTTGGAATAGAGAAAGTTTGTATGCAGAGCGCACATTGAGTGCCATTGAGTTTACACAGCTAAATGAAATGCCTCTGGAATGAATTTGTAAACAAACCTATTTTTTATGACCTGTATGTCAAGTAGTAGCTTTAATGTCATTATACTGATTGCAACCTCATTTCCCCCAAATGTAATTTTTATTCTGCTAGAGCATGAACAGGACAAAGGCAGAACCCATAACTGATCATTTTTGGACCGTGTCTCGACTGAGAGATCCACAAGTTTATGTGAGCTCGTGGTGCAGGTTCTAGCCATGTCCACACCCACTTTCTGTGTCATGGCTGTTGCAAGAAAGAAACTTGGATATACAAGGCCTTGGTATGTTCTAAGCAAATCCTCAAAGAGACAGACAGTCGGATCCACCAGGAAAGTTTTCGTGGTTGTTCCTGTAATAGGGAGACCAATGAAAATTGCAAATCCACCAGACGGCCATAAGATTGTTCTAATTGTTCAGATTTGCTGGAACATCACTTAAGTAATAGTAAAATCTTCATGTCTCCAAGTTCAATCCAGAAATAGGGCTAACTGTAATAGCTTTCTCTGATTTTTGTGTTTTGTCTGTATTTAGACTGTCACCATAAGGTTTTTGTATTCAGAGGAGTGTGTATGTGCTTGCGGGTGTACATGTGCATGCATAAGGATAGAGAAAAAAATGCTGCAGCGCAAATTTTTAGAAACAGAAAGAGAGGGAAATATTTACTAGTAAAAGAAGCAAATAATTTTTATCCAGTTGTAAAAAGTGCTTATATATGGACTTTTGCTACTCTGGCTACATTAGCTAGATGCATGTTAACAAGCTGAACAGGGCAGAGACTAGTGCAGTGGTGCTCAATCATGCATAGAGATTTCTAAAAGGCCTTGTAAAGATTCATCCTTATATGTTTGTGGGACCGTATACTCTTCTAATGGTGCTCATTTTTCCTTTAGACAAAAACAGTAGAAAAAAATACATATTTTGAAGATTCTTTATTGCCTTGTTTGTTTTCTACAGCATTTTCCCATACAGTCATCACACTTAAAAAATAGTAAATTACTGTATTCATACCACCTTCTAAAGGTGTCAGACATAAGCATTACAGATATTTTTGTACCCAAAGTCAATTTGAGAATGAGAATTTTGGATCATCTTGGCTAATATTTGCATACCTGGCCAGCTCTACTGCCAGTGAAAAGAAAAACACTCAAAACCTAAATTTTGCAAACCACAAACAGTTTACTTTGGGACCCTTAAATAACTTAAATACCTCTATTGTTTTTTCCATTGACTCCAAAGTCAGTAGATAATCCAAGCTGAAAGATTTTTTTTCCTGGAAATCTGTCATCATTATTCTTAACTGAAATACCTCTGCAAGACTAAATACTTCCTATGACACTTTTCTTCCTGCATAAAGGTCTTTTTGAGTTTTGTTTGAACTTATCCTCAACAAACAAAACACCAATATGCACAAGAAATAACAGTACATTTATTTTTTAATTTTTAGTAAAGCAAAGATTTTATTCAATACAGAATAATTTGTATTTAATTAGACATGTTTCAAAATATGTAAATGCCACCAACATCTCTCTTCTTATTTTCAATGTAAAATCAAATTTTTAAGAGAATCATATAGCTCTTATGCTCCTAATTTTGTGGAGTACGCAATACTATTTGCTACTAAAGAATGATAGGTCGAATGGTTGATCCAGCTGTTAAATCATGTCTACAGTGTACATTAAACAGCCAAAAGATATAAAGCAAGAATTTAATTGACCAATACTTGGGTAGTATGTGACATTATGTAGCTGTTTTAGCTGGCTTTGTAACATCACACAAATCCATAACTTCATACTTCATGAGTCAGAATCAATAAACCTGCCATTACAGACTCCAAAATCAATCTTGCCCTACATGTTTCCCCGCCTTTACTTCTTCCTATCTTCCTTCTACTTCCCAGCAAAAGAAAACAGACTGCTGTGAGAATTTATAATCTTTTGAGCTAAGTAAAACAGATGAATTAGGAACATGGATTTTATGGCAAAAATCACTTACCATACTCTTCAGGGCTGAGTGCACCCAAGCTGGTATTCCAATGCAGCCATAGTCCTTTGTTCCTCTCCCATTACTTTAGACTATTGAGACTTAAGTTTAACCTAATCAGCCTTAGGCAAATGAAGATCTTGAGTTAAATTGAGAAGCCAAGCCCTAATTTATCCTTTAGTGTCTGCAATTCCTCAGTTCTTCTTTCTGAGAACTCATTTTACAATCCTGATCTCCAATATTTTGATTATATCTTTTCCATCCTACTGTACTTTTTATCTCCCTGGCTGAAGGCACCAACATTGTAGGTGCTAAACTTCATCTACTTATGTACTTAACTATACATTCAGATGACTTAAAGCCTTTACCATACAAATGCCATGGATTTTGCAGAAACTTCATAATCTCAGTCATTGAAAAAGCGATGCAGGACACTGTTGTCATTCTAAAAATATTACTACAGCAGTTGTGTCACAAGAATAATTTGTGTAATGATTCTTTTACCTTTTAGTATGTGCTGGGCGATTTGAAATCCTTACCCTCTCGAGGAGGAGCAAGATCTTTCAGATAGCCTACAGAGAAAGAGGATGCTCACAGGACATCCCTGGTTTTTGAAAGTCCAGGTACTTAATTTTAAGCTTACTACTAGTTATCAGAGAAAAAGAGAAAGAAAATAAATGTGAATATTGTTAGCAGTTGAATGACCAAAATGATGAGAAAAAACTGCCCCTTTGTTCCTTTTCTAGGGGGTTTTGTTTTTTATTCAGAAAAAAAATCTTTATTTTGATGATAATGTCTTGTCTTGCTATTTAAATATCTGAAGGAGTCATCTCCAAGGAAGTATATGAACCATATATAAAAACATTTTATCATGTTTAAGTATGGATTAAAAAAAAAAAAAAAAAAAGAAATCCCAAACCAAAAAACAACCCTGCTTGAACAGGCTAGGCCAAAATCTCAAAATCAGACAAGGAGTTATATGATCTTTGATTTGGTTCATTGTTGTTCACCAAGGCAAGTCTGCTAACAGATCTAAGATTTTATCTCACAAAATGAATATACAAATACAATGTTTTGTGCATCATATACTCCTGACAGTAATCAAACTCCAACAATCTGAATACTAATCTCTTCTGAGCACAGATTTCCTGTATTTTCCTCATTATTTATTTATATTTCCAAATAGCCCAGACACTGCTCAGGATGTGGTTTAATAACCCTGGCTCATACTGTTGAGCTATTAGTGCTCTTGTAGAGAGCAGCTTTTGGCATGAATTTTGCTGTGTCAACCCACTGGAGCACTTAACAAAGGTTGGTAAATGAGAAGTTTGAGAAGGGAAGAACAGTTAGCAGGTGTCATGCATTTGCAGAGCTGCACTTGGTACACTGAACATGTAATCTGGCAAAGATATTGGCTTGAAACGGCAGAGAAAAACAGGAAAAAAAGAAAGTATGGCACAATTCTTTTTCCTGGTATTTGTTTCATAAGTTCTGGCATTCTGGTATAATTTTTGCCCATTTATAGGAAGGGCAGTGCAGCTCCTCCACACAAGATGCCATGTCATCCTTAATTAGCTTCTCTGATCTTCCTGAAAAGGGGATGTGGCTTCTTTCCAAGATTAATAACTCTGCATCTGTTAGTATAACAGTGAGGCAGATTTGTGATCAATAGACCTACACATGTATCTGAAGAGATCAGTGGCTCTGAATGAATCTAATCATGTAATTACAAAAATTAGGCCATTCTAAAAGTCATCTGTGTCTCTTTATTTTGATGGTATTTGATTCTACTATATTTTAAATGGTCAAAGTATCACCCTTCCCTTCCCTTCCCGACTCTCTCCAACACAATTTCTTAAGAAGGAAAGGACAAATACTGAAAGAGCAGTCATGAATTATGACTCCCCTGAGCTGAACAGAAAATTGTCCAGAAACTGAAGAGCATTAATGAAATTTTGAAATTATCTCTTCTGTTTGATAGAAAGATTGCCTTGAGAATGGCTCAATCTCTTATAATTTCTGGATTGACTTCCCTTCCTCCAATTGTCCACTAATAGCAGTACTGGGGTTGCTACACAGATTTCGAAGAGTGAAGAAAATATTGACAAATGTTTCTGATGTGTTTTGAGTTTTGTTTATCAGGACATCTGAAAACAAGAGGAAGAATGACCCTTGTCAAATTAAATGAAAAATCTCTAATTAACTGCAATATAACACGGAGGAGTATTTTGACTAACCTGTACTCAGTAGACAAAAAACACATTCGCTTTTAACCTCTTCAGAAGCTCTTCAAATTATAGAACATTTTTAGTACAGACCAAGTTAATTCTGTTTTTGGTTGTGCCATCAAATATTGGTAAAACAAACACAGAAAATGAAGAAAGAGTGTAAAAACGTTTCTACATTTTAACAGCAGTATATCCACCAACAATAACTTTAAAAACTGTCCAGAAGGTTTGTTCTGCTTTATTTGATACTATGGTCTCTGTGTGGATAAAATTGCCACTGAAGTACATGGCCTGAGAAACAATTGCAGAGAATTTCATAGCCAACTCACACCATTTGGTATGAATCATTCCTTTCCTGCAGAGGAGGGGAAAGTACTGTCAATAAATGAGGTTTTGTCCTAATTGTATAGGAATTAACTGCTTGTTTCATTTGGAAAAGAAAATAAAGAAGCTTGTAGATTTCAGTATTTATTTTTCACACTTAAACACAAACCATCACCAGTTATAATCACCAGATTTCAAAAATTTTAGATTTTTTCCCATTCTGTTAGGAACTGGAAAACAGCACTCCAACCTTACATGCATGTAGTAAAAGCAATGAACCAAAATGGGTAGGCAATAGGTATTTTGTTTCTGAGACCTTCAGGTTTTGTGAAAAAATGTTATCATCACTTCCTTTTGCATAGAGGTAATTATGTTTTTCAGTCAATGAATGTAAGATAAACTGCATATTGATATGAATTCTGATATTCCTTGTGAGTTATTTTGGCCGTGGAAAAGGGTAAATGTTTGCTCAAATGAATGTGCTATGTCGCTAACAGTGACTTATCTGCTTGCAAGAAACAATAGCCATTCAAAGGAGGTGAACAACAGGTCTAGCTGGGCATTCTGAAGCTGTTATGACTAATTAAATAATAGTATTGAGCTGGAGATATTTGTCAAATTAGAAGAAAACAGACAACTAATAAGAAAAGGGTCACTGAGATAACTAAAGTTGAATTATAAGGGAGTTGTTTGGGTTTTTCTGCAGTGCTACACAGGGAGGCTTCACAGTAAAGTCTAATCTTTATAATCTTTTCACAACATGAGAAATCTTTTGTTTTTATGCCAACTCTACTGATACCTTTTGCCTTGATAAAGCCGTAATCACTTTCAGTAACAGCAAGCGTTTGGCCTCTGCACATTGGTTTTTTGACCCTTTGTGGTGGCCTGCTTTTAACTTATAACCACGGTTCTTCAAAGCAGTGTGTCAGTTTTCTTGTGTTTGGGGAAGAATCTTGATGAGAGTGAAGTGTCGTCCCATCTCCCTGAGGATCTGGCTTCTTTTCCAAAATATAAACTATAAAGCTTCACATGCTGTCCCTGGCAGGACCTTTTCTAAGCAAAATGTGAAGATTTGCAATATGAAAACTGTTTCCTACCTATTTAAATTGCAGTGGGGAAGAAATGAAAATTATTTTAGTTGTCACAGAAATCATATAGAGAGATTCTCTTTTTCCAGTGGTAGATTCAGATTTGTAAACAGGTGAACAACTGCTGCTGACTTTCTCCAGTCTTCTCTGGAACTAAAGGTCATCATGGGTTTATGTGCTACACAATACAGCTGACACCTACCAAGGTAACCACAATATCTTATTTTTCACTTAATACCTACAACTTGTAATTTTCTCCATCTTTTTTATTTTTTTTTCCAAAACAGTATCCCTGAACAACATTATGAATAGAGGAATGATCTCTCTTTCTGATTCTTATCTGGGAGGAGTTAATTTTTTTGCTCTTTCCCCCACATCATTTTGTCGATGAGCCTTTAAAATGACATGCAAGAGCTTGAAGTTACAAGTGCTTTAAATTATGTATTTCTATTGCAGCACAGCTGCCTGGGAGATATGAGCTTGATTTCACATCCAAATCTCATATTCCTGCACATTTAAACAGAAAACCCATGAATAGTAACTGGTAATTAATAACCCTCTCCAACTTGTCATCTCCCTCAATCCCTGAGAGAGATATTGCTTCCCCCATCAGCACAATAGAAATTGAAAGGAAATAACAATACTCATGTGGATGCTACTACCTTTTGTGTCATGTTCTTAACAGCAAGTCACTGTTTGAAGTCCAAGAAATAGCTCTGATAAAAAAATGAGTTAATGTGTCCTCCCCCTTACCTTGTTAGGATCCCTGCAGGGTCTGAACAATTATTACAGAACTTTACATCTTTTTCCCCAAGGAAGCAGCTTTTATGGACCTCATATAGAACAAGAGACCAGGTCTTGATCTCATTGATCTGTCAATTCTTAAGTTACAGTATTGGTATGAGCTCCAATGGCTGTGGTATTCTGCAACTATGCAATTAGTTTATCATTGGAGAAACTATAGAAAAATAGGCCTGGAATAGACCAAATGCTTCCTGTCCCTCCAAAACAGAAAGATCAAAACAGAAAGATCAAAACTGAAAATATGTCAGTGCCTGCCCTGCTTTTCTGAAGACCAACAAATCCAAAGGAAAACTTGAATTGATATTTCTAATTCACAACCAAACCCTTTGTGACTTTCAATAATTATTCTTCATAAATAGATGTAAGCACATTTGAATATTGCAACCTGATTATTACTTTTGTTTTAAAGAAATGAAAAAACTTTGCTTTGCATAGAAAAGTTGTTACATACATTAGTTTTTTTTATACATTAATATTTATTCTTGTGCATACAGATCACAGGATCATGGTTTATGTTATTAGGAGGCTCATTCTTACTGCACTGTCCCCTAACGTGAGTTTTGAATAAATTTCTCTGCTCAATATTTTAAGCTATGTACTACTGGGTTTCTAGTTTCTATATGTATGCAGCAGTCTTCCATTGCACAGTGAGTTGCAGATTTTGGAATTTAATAAAAGCATCATGAAATTACAGGAAATATTTAATGGAAAACTAGCTTTTTAAGAGCCGTGCCATGTCCACAATATTTTATATTTTTTGAGAGAAAATGGTTATTTGAGTATGGAAATACATTATGGTGTAACATTTTGAAGAATTCTGACTGTGAAAAGAGTACGAATAAAACAGATAACACTAAACATAGCAATAACATAGATTTTTGGCAAAAACTGGAGCAAAGAAAGCAAATACACCTTTAAGAATATTTATCACTTCTGTCCTATTTTTCACTACAAGGTCTCAAAGAGCTTTATAAACATCAATTAAATCACACTTGCCTCCTCATCTACTTCAAATGAGTAAACTGAAGTTCAGAGAGATTAAAGAGTTTCTCTACATTAAAATAATAAATCAGTGGAATAGCTAAAAACAGAATTTGAGGTTTGGATGAGAAGACCATATTATGCAAAATTTTCATAATGCAATAAAAAATGTCTTAAATATCAAGGAGATTGTTTGCTATACAGATATAATTTGATCTAATCTAGTAAAAACTACATTTATATTCCAGTGGGAACAAAAATAATCTTTGTGATGGAAGTATTCAAATCACATTTGGGGCTGTATTCCAGTAATAACATGCCTGTTTGTGGGTGAAAATAGATTATTGAAAATTGTTTGTACACCACAGAACAAGTGAGAATTTATGGTTTTATATACCAGTACCTATGTACGTGTATACCAATATATTTATTTCTATATATATGTATAGCAAATAAAATCACATTATTAAAGCTACAAATGCAGGAAGAACAGTGGGACTGAATATGTTACCAGACCATGATAATTTTCATGTAAAACTACACAAAATCAAACCAACAAATTTAATCCAGTTCTAATCCAAACCATGAACCCAGAGACAGAAATTAATAAGGTACATTATTAAATTAAGATTTATTTCAATTTTCAGACACATGAGCAGTTGCTTTGTAATATCTATGATTTCTTTTATGGAATGGGCATTATTTCTGCAAGTAATAGCATGTAATGGCCAAAGTTAAGACAATGAGATATATTTAGGATATTTATTGTTTTCTATACTGACAGCTGTAAGATCCACTGAAACCTTTGGTGAACTTAAAACAAAGGTTTCAGCACTTCACAAGGTTCATGATGTTTTTGTTCTTGGAGATTTATTTGACTATATTATATCTGGCACTAGCAACTAGGAACATAACACAGTGGTGACTGCACGATGCTATCTCTGTTCTCCCTGTGAGCTGGGCAAAGATTCCCATTTTATATATCCTTAACAATTTGTGCTAGTGGTGGAAAAAAAACTTCTGAGCTTGTCACATACTGGCAAAAGCAAAAATAATATTCATCGAGGAATGTTTCTGTCTTGTTAGTTTTGGAAAGTTATCTGTGAAGCTGGATGTGTAAAGCATGCATTTCAGTGACTGTGTGGGTTTATCTCATCGAGGCCTCCCGGAGTCAGCTCAGCACCCAAGTGTCAATGGCCTTCACTGCAGATACCGGGTGTGGATTTCAGTGTTATATTGCAATCTCCCTTACACCTTGTCATTTCTATCTTTCACACATTTTGCTTGTTTCATTGCTCAGTAAAATTCTAGCTTCCCAGACAACTGCCAGCTGCAGCTGCAATGTGGCTGGCACCTTCTCCCTGATCCCACTGTAGTCAGGGAAAAGTTACTCACTGATTTCATCAAGATCTGGACCAAGGGTTCTGCACAGAAAAAAAAAACTCATTCGAGACTACAGTCTGTGATACTCCAAGTAAATTCTTCTGCCATACTCTTGGCCAAATAGTGAGTTTAAAATCAAATTTCTCCTAGCTAGACCCAAAGAGCTGAATGCAAGCCATTTCTGATCCACCTGCAAAACTCAGCAAAAGTGAATAAAATTGCATTATTAGTAGAGGAGAACTAACAGATGTGTTGCTTTTTCATTTTGTTTTTCATTGCAGTTGGTTGCAAGTCTTTGCCTATTTAATCAATATTACTATAAGTTATTTGATAACATCCAGAGGAAAACATTGGTTTATTCAGAATTCTCATGTGAGCCTTTTTCTACACAAGGCAGAAAATATATTTATATGCACACATATATAATACTTCTGTGATGGTTCTTCCATTTGCAAAGAACAGGGAGGTAACTTTCTTTATAAGAAATATTGGAAATCCTCATTCTGAAATCTATTTCTTTCATTCATGTAGGTATAGTCTCATCTAACCCTAAATCAACTGCAAGCTTAGCCACGTCACCCAGAATTTATCTATAGCCAGGAGAAAGAAAAGCAATGAATCTAATTCTAAATCAAGCAGGTCAGGTAAGTGGACTGAGCCACTTTCTAATGAGCCTTGTCTTTCTGCATTAATTATAGTATTTAAATAATTAATTTAGGTTAGATATATATATTCTCTGTCCCACTATTAATTTTTTCTTCAAAAGTTAAATAAGACCCATTTTAACAACAAACTTTAATCAATCTGTGATTGCATAAAATTTATGCATAAGACTAAAAGGTACATAACATAAAATATATAATAGAAAACCACATATACAGATGTGCAAATTCAAATAAATTCACATATTCATATATTTATACATATATTATTACCATAACACTTGTGTCTATATATATGTGATAAAGTTTTTTAGATGTCTTCCTATAGCCAGTCATTCTGTTTCCTTAAATACCACTACATAACCTAGTCACATCTCCCTGTGGCCTCCAAGGTATTTAATTAAAAAATTAAATCTATAATTAAGAAATAATGCAGCCAATCTGAATCAGTTTCTTTTTTATTTGATCTTCCTTTAAAAAAACCAAAAAAACCCAAAAAAATCCCCAAACCACCATGTTTAATGTATGTGTTTGCTTATCAATGGATTGTATTAAAAAAATGAAATATTAGAAAGATTTCCTTTCAAATATCCTCTGCTCAGTACATTTAAAAATAATTTAATAGTGATTTTAATAGCTAAAATGTAATTTTGATTACACTTGTGTTTTTAAACAGCCATAATGTCTTAAAATTCTTCTTTTGTTGGAAAAAATTCTCATGAGAGTAGAAGAAACAGCTTATTAGTAGGAAGACAAAGAGGGACAGTAAATGCACTGTAAGATAAGAGTCATCTTTACTTTCAAATTGATGTTAATTTTGCACCAGAGAAATATGATTAAATTGAAAATTATTTTATTCAGTTATGTATTTGAGTTAGATTTGAATCTGACAAGCCAAAGGGGTGATGAGACACTACAGTTAAAATCTCCTATAAAGGTATTTAAAGTCAAAGTCTTGCATCCTTTTTGGCTTGCATTTTTCCTCCAGATAAATGCTAACCTTTTAAGAGATTGTTATCATTACCAGTAATTGTTAACAATAATATTGTTAATACTAATTAGCAAGAAATGCTGCTACACACAGGGAAAAAATAGGCATAGCTAAAAATACAGGGGAGGTGCTTGTTAGGAAACTGATCAAACAAGCTTAATTATGACCCTCAGATAAAGGGACTGCCATTAAGCCATTAAATTATCACGGATAAGACAGACGCTCAGGCACTGTCTGATGATAAATCACAGCTAAAAACAGCAAGGAAATCAGAGCTTGAACTGCTAATCCTTCTGAGGTTTGTGAAGAGCACCAGTTCCCCTACTGTTTTGCATCTATTTATATTGCACTACGAACCCCCAAATGGCCTCCGCTTATCTGCAGCTCTAGATAATTTATGCCTATTGGTGTGTCACCTCACAGCAGAGGCTGTTATCAGGAAAGAGGAGTTTAGGAATCTGATCCCTCGAAATGCTAATCCTCTGGAGATTACTGCACATAAACGAATTTTCTGCCATCATTTACTTTTGTTTATTAGTAACAGAGATTAGCACTTTAGGCTTGCCATTTCAGACAACTGCTTAGTTTGGGAATAAAGTGATCCCTTAATGTGCAGGATTTTCACATATGAAGTTGACCTGAGTCTAGCAGTCAAAGGAAAGATAGTAATTTTTATTTATATCATCTCTTAAAAAGATTTATAAATGTTTTTACCACTTGAAGGGCTGATCTTAAATGCCTCATTCCTTAGACCCTAACCCAGAAAAGCACCTACCTACAATTCTGTGCAATTTTAATCATATGGGTCATCATATAGTAACTTTGATGGGATATTCTTGTCCTTATATCCTATCTGTACTTAAGCATTTTGCTGGATCACGTCCCAGCAATGAGATGCTTTCTGGTTTCATTCAGCTATGATGGGTACTATCCATGCTGAAATGGTTACTGATGAGAAAGGGTATGTGAGTAGGAATTTTATTTAAATGCTTTTTCCCTATCTTAATGCTGTTGAACTGCTAAGAAATCTTACCTTTTAGCATTTGATGGGGTTATTTGGTTGGTAGCTAAATGCCATGGTTTTTAGTGCTACAGACTACTCCTATATGAGTAACTCCCGAAACCATCAAATTCAAACATGCCTATTAGTGTAGCATAATGAAAGCTTGAACTGCAGGCATATAATGCTGCTAAAAATATGTGGACTAAACACATAGTTGCTAAGAGCTTTCAATTTCCATTTTTGTTGTTGCACTCAGGTTCAATAGTCAGACCGGATGAGATCACACCAAGCGACGTGACTGATTACTAATTAGCCAAGCACTCTGATGGTCGTTGTCAGTGGCAGCTACTGAGATACAGCACTATGTGTCAGAGAGATAAGGAGATGCAAGAAATTAAGTTGACCTTGATATTTCATTACATCTAATGACACTTGATATTTTTAAATCCTGGTTACATTCACCTTCTCCAACTCCATTCAACCTGGTAATCATGATTTTTTAAAAAAAGACAAAGAGAGTTTCAAAACTTTTACACTTTTTTGGGGGGGGAGGAAATACTTCACTCTAAAATGCATAAGAGGGCTGTCTGGAGGGCAGGAAGTGGCAAAACTAGTGCTTGCTATTTTCGAGGGTGACAGAGGGACTATTTCATTACTCTAAAGCGCACACTGTATAATTTTGAGGTTATTTCCTAAGTCCGTTGTGGGAATGCACTTAGCAGTTCTGTTAACCTTTTCCAAAAGCATGGAAATAAGGACGTGGAAAATAAAGGTATTACCAAAATAAGAGCAAAGGATGGACACAAAAGGCAAGCAAGAATGCAGATTACATCTCTCAGTGTTTGCTTATGTTGGATTTCATAAAATGACATCTTTACACACATGAAGGTTTCTGTGAAATTTTGATTTCAGATATTGCACAAAGGCAAGGGTTTGCTTAAATTATTTTATTCTTAACATGTCTCTAGTTCCTGAGCAAAGGAAACAAAGTTAAGACCTTTTGACAGGCTTCTCTACATC
This sequence comes from Origma solitaria, assembly GCA_013397895.1. Taxonomy (NCBI): domain Eukaryota; kingdom Metazoa; phylum Chordata; class Aves; order Passeriformes; family Acanthizidae; genus Origma; species Origma solitaria. Next base: position 374,956 of record VZRL01002857.1, read on the forward strand.
TATTTGTGCATGTGTACTTGAATATATGTGTGCACCTGTGGGTAGATAGAGAAAATTTCTGGTAAACTTAGGGCAAGGCTTTTTAAGCTTTTGCCCAAGAATTTTGCCTAGTTGTACATAAGGAATTATGCCCAGTTCTGGTGATAATTAGACTGTGACCACACAAATATCTAAAGCCTTCATTTTCTAGTCACCATCAAAAAGAATGCACAGTTTTCATACCTGTACAGATAAAATATAATTCTGAATGGACTAGTGTAACAATCTCTACATTTTTATTTGGCTGAGATGAATAATATTAATATGTTTAACTAGCTTTAAACTTAATTTGATTCATCTTAAAAAGTCTACACTTTATTGGTGAGCCTTGGCTATTTTTACTATAAGTTAGCAGCCAAAGCTCTAAGTTGCATTTTTAACATACACTGGAAAACCCTAAAGCATGAAGTTTTCAGATAGAATGTTCTCCATGTATTTTTACCTGTTAATTGGTAAATTCTTGACAGTATAAATACTTTATAAGAAGAAAACTGTACATCTTGAATTGCCTAAAGAAATTTCTGCTGGCTCTTGCACTACAGTAGCGTTTGAAATATTTTTGTCCAAATTGGTATTAATTATGGTTGACAACAATGCATTTTCTCTTACATTTCACTTAACTGAAATATTTAATGAACCATATAACCAACTCCTTGTATTTATTAGAAAACCTGTTTCCAAACTGACCATCTCAATTTGTTTTCCTTGATGTTTCAGCTTTGATTAGAATTGCTGTCCACTGGTTAAAAGTTCATTTGTAATATTAATGTGGAGAGACTTCCCTGGCTATTCATCTACACCAATGCACACAGCATGTGCAACAAACAGGAGCTGGAAGCCATGGCGCACCTGGAAAACTATGACGCAGTTGCCAGAGGAGAAACACGGTGGGAAGAACACAACTGAAGTGCGGCAATGGATGGCGAAAAACATTTCAGAAGGGATAGGCAAGGATGGATAGTTCTGTATTTTAGGGAGTGTTTTGATTGTTTAGAGTTTAATGATGGTTGAGTGTTTATGAGTAAAAATCGGAAGAAAGGTCAACAAGGAATATGTCGTGGGAATCTCTTAGAGACTGCCCAGCCAGGATGAAGAGGTGGATGAAATGCTCTACAAGCAGCTAGGAGAAGTCTCAAATTCAGTGGCTTTTGTTCTCATGAGGGACTTCAATTTACCAGATGTCTGTTGGAAATACAACTCAAGAGAGAAGATGGTCTAGGAGGTTCCCGGAGTGTGTGGAAAATACTTTCCCAACACAGCTTTTGAGGGAGCCAAAAAGGGGATTTTGGTCCAACCCCTGTTGGACCTGTTGTTTGTGAATAGAGAAGGACTTTAGGGTGATGCAATGGTCAGAGGATTTCTTGGGCACAGCCATCATGAAATAATAGAGTTCGTGATTTTTGGAGGAGTAAGGACTGGGTTCAGCAGAACTTGGCCTTCTGGAGGGCAGATTTTGGCCTACTTAGGAGCCTGACAGACAAAATCCCTTGGAAGGCAGTCTGGAAGGGTGGAGGAGTCCAGGAAGGCTGGGTGTGCAAAAGAGGGAAATCTTAAAAGTACAGGAGCAGGCTGCTGCCGTGTGCCATAAATTTTGGGGGTGGAGAAGAAGACCAGCCTGGCTGAACAGAGACCTTTGGCTGGAAGTCAGGGAAAAAAGAGAGTTTATGACGTTTAGAAGAAGAGGCAGGCCACTCAGGAAGACTACAATGATGTCATGAGGTTATGCAGGAGGAAAACTTGAAGGGCTGAAGCCCAGCTAGAACTTAATCTGGCTACTGCCATAAACGATAATATAAAATGTTTCCATGAATACCTTAGCAACAAAAAGGAGGCTGCAGAGAATTTCTATCCTTTATCAGATGCAAGGGGGAATACAGTAACAAAGGATGAAGAAAAGCAGGAGGTAGTGCCACAGTCTTTAATAATAATAGCAATTACTGTGACACTGGGGGGGACCCAGCCCTCTGAGCTGAAAGACAGGAATGGGGAGCAGCATGAAGCCCCCATAATACATGGGGAAACTTTCGGTGACCTGTTACACCACTTGGTGCACACAAGTGTTATGGGGCCTGGATGGGGTCCACCTGAGGGTACTGAGAGAGCTGCTGGAAGAGTTCACTAAGGCACTTTCCATCACTTTTCTACTGTCTTGCCTCACCGGGGAAGTACCAAATGACTGGAGATTAACAAATATGATGCCCATCTACAAGAAGGGCTGCCCTCGGTGCTTGGGAAAGTCTTGGAGCAGATCAGCTTGAGTGAGATCGCATGGCACATGCAAGACAAACAGTGGATCAGGCCCAGCCAGCAGGGGTTTGGGAAAGGCAGGTCCAGCTTGACCAAACTGATTGCCTTCTATGGCAGGGTGACCAGTTTAGTGGGTGAGGGAAAGGCTGTGGGTGATATCTGCTGGGACTTTAGCAAAGCCTTTGACACAATTTCCCACAGGATTCTTTTGGAACTGGCTGCTCATGGTGTGGATGGTGTTTGCAGAGTGAAAATTGCCTGGATAGCTGGCCCAGAAAGTGATGGTGAAGGGAGATAAATTCCATTGGCCAGTTACTAGTGGCATTCCCCAGAGCTCAGTGCTGGCGCCAGCTCTGTTTAATTTTTATCAATGATCTCAACGAGGAAATTGAGCGCACTGTCAGCCAATTTGCAGATCCCACAACACTGGGCCGGAGTGTAGATCTGCTGGAGGGGAGGAAGGCTCTGCAGAGTGATCTGGACAGAGTGGATCAATTGGCCAAGACCAACTGTATGAGGTTCAACAAGGCAAAGTGCTAAGTCCTGCACTTCAGTCACAACAACCCCATGCAGCACTACAGGCTGGGGGAAGAGTGTCTGGCAAGCTTCCCTGCAGGAAAGGACAGGTTTGTCAGTTGACAGCCAGCTGCTCATGAGCCAGATGTGTGCCCAGGTGACCAAGAAGGCCAATGGCATCTTGGTGTGTATGAAAAATAGAATGGCCAGTAGGACTACGGCAGTGATTGTCCTCTTGCACGTGTCACTTGTGAGGCCACACGTGAGTGCTGTGTCCAGTTCTGGGTGCCTGACCACAGAGACATTGAGCAGCTGAAGTGGATCCAGGGAAAAGAAACAAAGCTGGTCAAGAGACTAGAGCACAATTCTAATGAGGAACAGCTGAGGGAGCTGGGGTTATTTAGCCTGGGGAAAAGGAGGCTCAGGGGGATCTTATTGCTCTCTACAACTCCTTGAAAAAAGATCGTAGTGAAGGGAGGCTGGTCTCTTCTCCTGGGTAAGAAGCAGTAGGGTAGGAGAAAATGGCTTCAAGTTGTGCCAGATGAGGTTTAGATTGAATACTGGGAAAAAGTTCTTCATGGAAAAGGTTCTCAAGCATTTGAAAAGGCTTCCTCAGGGAAGCGGCGGAATCATCATCCCTGGAGGTATTTAAAGTATGGTAGATGTGGTGCGCAAGGACATAATTTAGTGATGCACTTGGCACTACTACGTTAATGGTTAGACTCAATCTAACCCTTTTCCAAACTAAATTATTCTCATTCTATGATTTTCTTCTGTGAAAGTGCAAACATGTGTATGTATTTATAAGAAAGAAAGAGCTCGAACAAAGAATAAATCAAGGCCCTAAAATGTCAAAGAAAATTCACTAATTTAGGATTTTCTTTTTATTTTTAAAGATTTTTTAATATTTCTGTTGTTTTAATAAATTTAGAGTTTCTGTATTTCAGAGTTTTGGAAATGAATACTTTCAAAAAAGTTAGATTCCCATAAATGGTTTCAAGTTGAGATCCCAAATTTTTGGAAACCTTAGGGCAAATGTGTGTTACAGGAAATGTTTTTCTTTAAGACAACCAGAAGAGATTTTTTTTTTGTCTAATGAATCAATCAATAATTTCTCAATTCCTAAATCTGGTTTTTGGATTAGACCAAGAGATAGAACCCAACAAATCTTTTAATAATGTAAGCGTAATTTGCATACAAAACACAAGTAAAGAGACATTTTTTATAAGTAAACCTGCGACCAACAACCAATGAAGTCTTCAATCCCATACTACATAGAAAGAAAAGACCTAGAAAGGGCTGGTGACATGGGCTGTGAACAAGGAAGGGGCATTTTTCTAGGGTCTGCTGTGAAAACACAATGTCAAAACTGGCATAAAAGTTCATCCACACAAAGTTAGTGCTTAGATGTTTTTGGACAAGTTTAAAGCCAGAGCCTTCTACCATGAGGCCTAGAAAGAGCTTTACTGTTATTTGGCATCAGTGCATAAAAATCCACTTTTTTGCCATTTTGGCATTATATACAGAAAGACTTGTGCCTGCCCAGTACATACCAGCAAGGACAGGCTGACCTGGGATTTGTCATGAATTTTTCCCTAATCTGAAGTTTCTGTTCATTGTCTTTTATTTTATTGCTACCTGACATTCTTACTCAATTAATAAGTATCACTTGAAAAGTAGAACTCATTAAAGTCAGTATCAGCAAAACAAAAAATTCTGAAGCAATGGAGAGGCTGTGCCAACATATAAATCAAACAAACTGAGAAAATAAGAAATTAATTACAAATGTGTGAATTACCCTATATTAATATAGATACATAGATAGAGATGACAAAGATAAAGATATCAGTCATTCAGGGCTTTTTCTTTCTTAAAAAATCATGTGGCAGATTGATTTGATAGTTTTCAGTCTCTTAATTTTTGGCTTATTAGTTCCCGAAGTTCTACTGATTCAGAGAAAGATTTACAAGCATCTAATATGTAATGGAACAGATGGAAATTCATCATCCCAAACCTCCTCTGGCAGCAGGTTCACTTTTGTCATTGGCCAGATTAGTATAGCTATATGTTTTGATAGCATTACTTTTATAACTACAGAAAAATAAGCACAATACATAACTGTGGTGTGGTTTTTCTTCGGTTTTTTTGTTTTTTGCTTTTAATATTGGCAAGTGGAGATGTTTCTAAAACAAACAAACAAATAATAAATAAGTAAATTTTTAAAAATGCTCTCAGCTCTTTCTCTCAAATGTTCAGCATACAACTCAGCTTGAGAAACACTAAATGTCAGTCATGGTTCACTTATGTGGCTCACTCCTTTTCCCCACTACGTAAGATTTCTGGTATGTTATGAATACTTATAACTCATAGGGACTACTCACCTGTTTACATTTACATACTCTCAGTATTCACATGGTAACATGGGTTATGGCACAATGCTTGTGTAGACTGAGCATAGGTTTTGGAGAATTGCAAGAATGCCATTTGAGTGAAGATAAGTTATGGGTTATATAGAGCGATTCTGTTTTGCACAAGCAACTTTAACAGGTCTGCAAAGCTGGGATTCAAATTCTTGTCACAGCTTTCACTGGTATTGTAACTTAGATCCCAGCTTAGACTTGTCCGAAAACAGAAGTGGTTAAACACAGCTCTGAGTGTTCATGCTGTCAGGGTGGCGCCCCAAAGTCCACTCAGTTGTTGCCTAACCCAGAAAGTTCAACATTCACGGGGCTAGAGAGAAACAGAGGGATTGTGACCTCCGCATTGTAGTTTGATTCTAGAGCTCACTGCAGGGAAGAGTGGGATCAACAAGAAAAAGAGCTGCTGCAGGAGAGATGCTGAAAGTCTTACCTCACAGCACCTTACAGTCCCCTGAGTAAGGCAGTGTTGAAAAATTTCCCAATATCAGTACACCACTCCCTGGTTCAATTTACCCCATCTGGATGTTTCTTCTGTTCACTCAGACTGTTCCCTGCTCAGTATGAAAGAGCTGGTGAAGGCTGCTGTTAAACACCCAGGTTTTCTCTTTTAGTGCTCAGGGTTGTGACTAATCTGGGTTTACATCTTTTGCAAGGAGACAGGACACCTAAGAGGCTAAAGGCATTCCTAGATGCAGTTCATGGATCTAGCCCTTAGCAATTTTTCACTCTGAAGGTTGTATAACCACTCTGTCAGAGCCAGAAGGCAATAAGAAGGTCGAAAATCTACTTTTAAGCTTTCCAGTTAATAAAACATAAATGACAATAGCTTGAAGTCCTCCCTCCCCCAACCTTAAAAACACAGAAGTGAATTATAGCAATTGGGCATGTAAGTGCATGCAAAGATTCCTGGACTGAGGAATGAAATAAAACAAAGGATTTAAGCAAAAGTACTTTTATTAGTAGTAAAGGTAAATGTGATATCTAAGAACTGTCAGATGAGAAAGTTTGATACAAAATGGTTTTTATAAGTTAAATCAGTAAGGAACTGCCTGGAAGGAACTGCAAAATGATTTCACAATTTTCAATGCCCTTGGCCATGAAGGGGTGATGAAACCTAATAAAATGAAAGAACTGAACAAGGGATAAATAAGTCTAACTATACACACACAGGCAGGGACCACAAATTAACTATTGCTTTAGAAGAAAAAAATAAGGAATTAACATCAGACATCTCTCTGAAAACATCAAGTCAAGCACTCAGTATCAAGTAAAAATGTGAAACAGGATATTTGGATGATTAAGAGAGAAACTGTAAACAAAATAGAAAACATATATATATATCACTGTATAAATACACTGTATCGCTATACCACTGTATAAATACATCATACACTCTTATGTTGAATAATTCATGCAGCCCTGGTCATTCTATTTCAGGAGGAAGAAGGGCAAGACACAGAGAGAAGACTGACAGAAGAAGGAAGTAAATTCACAGGATATAAGACAAATTCCGACTACTCATCATAGTGCATCACCCTGATTTAGGAAGCATTTGAACTGTACATATTGGATACAGAGCCCTGAAGATGTCTGGAAGTCAACAGCTGAAGGTGTCCCTAATCTGCAGGGGACAGTGGAGGCCTTATAAGAGGACTGTACCCCCACCAAGGCGGAACACCTGCCAGGGCTACGCGGGCTTGTGGCTTGAGTCGGTGCAGCTATTCTTACTTTATGCACAACCAAGTGTCTTCTTGAAAAAGCTGACAGACAATATCAGGGAAGGATTGTGAGGAAAAGTATAGGCAAGTTTAGAAAATCATATCTAGGCAAAATAACCATGCTGTCCTTTAGTCAGTCTCAGGATACATTGTAACAGTTTGGGGTTTTTATAATCATTTTCCTGTAACACTTTGTGGCCACTGAGGTAGCTGGTATTAAATCCCTTCAAGAATCATGCATCCAGTTCAGTGTCTGAACTCAGAAGGCAAGTCAAACTGCAGTTCCCAGAGGTTATGCCACAATTCCCAGTGGAAATGGTGTTTGTGGTTTGTTTTTTTTTTTTTGGTAGGGGAGGGTGGGAAGCTATCCCACAGCTGAATCCTCTCTCAGCACCAAGAGACAGGCATAGATAACCTCCATATCTGCTATCATGCCAGAAGCAGTGGCAAAATTATGCAAAATCTGGAGCTTGGCTAAATAAAATTAGTAGAAGTCTTAACTGTGTTTTGATATTGCTTTATGCTGTGTCTCTTATTGCAAAAAGTTGTATGCAACTAAGTTAATGTTTTTCTTTTCAATTATGTAAAAATTATATGTAAAAAAATCTGTTTTATGGGGAGATACTATGACACTCCTTTGCAATCCCATTTTTTAATGATAGGTGGATTGTTATAAAACTTTGAGTTACATTTAACTGAAGAATAATTTAGGCAGGGAAGATTTTGGTAAATTGACACCATGTCTATAGGATTTAAATCCAGTATTATTTTAATAATGGTGGAGAGAAATTACTGAAGTGGGAATCATTCTTCAAGCATTGCTGAGTGTTGAGTTTACTCTCTATACCTGGTATGTTCTGTAGTAGCCAAAGTTTTTACACTGACAGAGAAGGAAGGTCTTGTAAACCTCATTGCTAAAATGGTACCCTGAGATGACAAGAGTTTAATTAACTTAAGTAAAGTTCAAATTGAAGAAAATTAAAAGAAAGTGCTTGGCCATTGCTGGCACTTGAGAATACAGTGAGCCACCATTTACCAAAATCTTCAAGCAAATGATGGACAAATCCTACCAGTTAAGGGTTTTTGGTAATATTTCAGCTATGACTTTCAGTTGTCTCCTCCTCACTCAGACAAATTATTTCAATCCTATCCAGAGTCACCAAGATATTCTTAAATGAGGCTATTGTCTTCACGAGACAATACTTAAATCATTCCACTGCTAGAAGAAACCAAGAATGGGCATCATATTGATAAGGTGTCACAACAACCAACTTGATATCACTCTGGTGAACATTCAAGATGAATGACTCATGCAAAGCTGTGTTACCCTGAAGGAGAAGAAAAATTTATCCAGTTCTGTTCTCTCAAACTTATTAAAAAAAATATAATGTGCAAGTACCTACAATAGCCTAAACATCAATGCTTTGCAGTCAGAAGTACCAAGTGAAAAGTGTCTATATATGCCAAGGTAATAGAATACTTCATTAACAGTAGTCTCTCAACTGTCACATCGGTACATCTGCTAAGCTATAACTATGTTCAGAAACAGTTTCACTGGAGACAGAACGATCTGAGCCTTTCCAGCACACTTTCTGATAAACCTTTCCAGGCAAAATGGAAGAGCTTTGAGGAGGATTTAAGTGGAGACATAGTCTGGAGCAAAAAAAGCGACTTCCTGTAAGCAGATCCAGTTAAAAATTCTTCAAGTAGTTGGCAAAATGCCTTTTCACATAGAAACTGTCTTTGCTCTTTGCAGACTAATCATTAGACACGTCTGATCACCGAAGCAGAGGAGAAGGAAGTGAGGAAGAGATTAGACTGGCCACTTTGCAGCTTTCTTACTCCTGAAGAATTCTTACCTTGGAAACCAGGGTATTTTAAAATGTCTAACAGACCGAACATGGCAATTTTCCCGTTTCCTTCTAAAAACACCAATTTTCTAAAAAAAACCCTCCAAACAGAAAAAACAGTCCTACATAATTAAAATAATTCCCAATTTTATCAGAAATTTTCACGAAAAGTTATAAAATATACTTTTTTTACAATGAGCAAAATCCCCCTTTTATTTTTCTGTAATACTGAAATTATCATTTTCAGCATTAAAAAACCCTGTTAAAATATTCTTCTTCCCTGTTTCCATTTCACTGTAAGTGGTATAATTTCTGCTTCTTTCTGTGCTAGAATGAAAGGACATTTGAAAATGTCCCAGATTGGCTGGAGTATTATAATTTTGCTGAGTATTTCCCAGCAAAGCCTATTTGTAAGCAGAGGCAAAGACTCACATAGATTCGTGTGCATGAGAATGACTAACAGAATGCTCTCTGCCTCTCGCTACCACGAGCAGTATCAGTAGGAGTAAATCTGTGTCATCCCAGCTTAAACTTCTTCCCCAGCAGGATCTTTGCATAAGTTTATTTAGCTGCTTCTCCTTCTCCTTTGCTCTTCTATATACATATTTTATGTATAAGAGGGGAGCTAGAAAGAAGATGGGGAAGCAGGGTTATGTTAGCGTGAGGAGTTTCCAGGGCAGGCTTCCAGGGCAGCTTTGCTGGCTCTTCTCTCCCCAGCAGCATCGCCATGTCCTGCTTCGCCATCCTCCTGAAATCATCATGCTCTTCAGATGTGGTCTTTCATTCTTGTCATTAGTCATAATCCTCAGTTTGTCAGATGTGTGTTCTGGCCTCTCCCATACACCTCTGTTTACTCTTCCTCCTGTTGCCAGTCTGTTCCTCCCTTCTTCTCCATTCCTTTCCATGCTTCTTTTCTACATTTCCATTCTCTAATCCCAACTACAGTCCTTATGCGCTTTAAAAAAATGCCTCATAGCGTTCACTGTGCCTCCAAACCAATCTCATGATCTTATGGTTATAACTCTTGTTTTGCTTCCCCTTTCTGCTTCCTTTGTCTCCTGCCATTATGCCATTTCTATTCAGGCTGTCATCTCTTCTGGAAAGGGATTTTTCTTGTTCTCTGTTTTGCAAAGCACCTGGCATGTTTTTGATTCTGTCAAACAAATAATAACAACAGATATGAAATTTTCAGTGCAGCAGAACCCTGATATCAGGAAGTAATAGAGGCAAATTACACTATTATTTTCATTGCCATGTATACACCACTATTTCACAAAAATTCTCATTGACTGTCTAGGTAAACATCAATAAACTCAAAAATTCCCAAGCAAACACCTCTAACATGAAGGAAATGTAGTTGCGTTTCACGTTGGATCTCAATGAGCCACAGGGTTATACTTGACAATTTCAGTGTTGGAAACAAAGGAAATAAATGAATGAGGTGCAGTTTTTCAGATGGGTATTAGGGTATAAAATTAAGTACCGGGAGAAGATGTAGATAACTGTTTAAAACAGAGAAGCAGGACAAGGGTGGAATGGGTGTGTTCAATTTAATTCTGCTTAATTAAAAAAGCATACACAAGGTAGATTGATTCTAGCATGTAAGCTAATGAAAGTAGACTCTCCCTTAGCCTGATATTATCAGAAGCTCTTAGTATTCCTGAAGAATCTTACCAAACATTTTAAGTGACTTGTCTCAGTCATTATATGATATTCGGCACCTGAAGATGATGTTTATGTTATTTGTGCTGCTAACAAATCCTCAACAAAACAAAGCCAGAGCTTAAAAAAGGAAAGAATAAGATGTAGATTTTACTGTACATTTAGTGACAGACTATTCATATGAAATCTCTAAACAATATAGCTTTAGCACTAATGGATGTAGGCCAGGACTGAATGGAAATTATTTTGCATATGGCTAGAAACCTCTTAACTAACTTATTTGAAAATTCCTGAGAAAAAAGCAATTTATTATGGACATTGAGACAAGCCAATGTAACACTAATACTAAAGAAAAATAAACCAGCAGAGGAATGTCCCCCTGCTATACCAACCAATATTCTTAGAGCTGATTCCAAAGTAGTATCTGTCATTCCAGCACATGGATTAGATTATTTAACAGTGTGAATCAAAGATACTCATTCAAGAGAAGAGCATGATTAATAGATTGTAGCATGCCATATATCTCTGTCACCAAACTGGACAAAATGGGAGCAGATGTTTTATGATACACTGAGAAGAAGATCTGATAATATTTACAGCCATAATGTCTGAGACTTAACAAACAAAAAGAAGAGCTAGAGGAAGCAATTTGATGGAGGGACAGAAAGTTTTCTTCTGTCTCTAGTAAAGTGTCCTAGGGACTAACTTTACATGAAGGGAAGGTATTAACTAAGAAAAACCTCATTTCTATTAGTTTTTTTCTCACCTGCCCTTTGAAGCCTTAGTAATGCATGGAATGCGTGAGAAAAGAATTCAGCAAAAAGGAACTCTGAGGAGAAATCCTTTCCAAAAGGAAGAACTTTTTTATTCTGATAGGTCCTTTTAGTGTTTTGCAGACAAGTAAGTATTTGAATTAGTAAAAATGATTGACATGTGAATTTATTCAAAGTTAAAGTCAAATGGTAGTCACAAAACAGCACTTTAATGCATAGGTACTTAAAACTTCAAGTTATATTTGTACTGTCTGTCTCTCTCCTGGTATTTTTTTGGTCAGCATCAGTATGAAAGTCTCCAGATCAACAGATTCATGAGATAGTATACAGGGCCACCCTGGATTGTGGCACAGCATCACTCTGGGCTGGCCCTGGTTCTCACTGCCCAAGCAGTAGTTCCACCAGAGCAGAGCCCAGGTGCAAACTAACAAGCATGAAACATCAACAAATGGGAGATGAGGATCCCTGTGCAACACATGGCAAAGCAGTGAAATAATTTCCTTGCATCTCTATGACCCAGCTACTCATTACCATAATGCTTTATTTCTAGCTGCTGTGCTGACCAGTATCACTCCAGATTTGAATTTGACAGTCTATCTCCCTGGAAAGAGATAGAACCCCAAAATTGTTTGGAAAAACTGAAGGCCAGTCAAAGACAGTGGAAAAACCCTCTGAAGTGAGGAGAGGGCTTCAGTTCTACAGTTCAGTCCATATGGTTGGATTCAGTACTTATTTACCCAGTCTCTTATACATGCCAAGGCCATAATCTGAAGACAATAATGGGAGAAAACACCCAAAAGTTACTCCCCATGCTGTAAATTCCACATAAAGGAAACCCCAAGAGATCTAGCTCTCCGAGTGTCCTGCATAAGCCATCATGTATCCCAACAGTAAATCAGAATGTGTCAGGGATTCACAGCCCCAAACCTTCTCTGAAATTGGATGCCTAAATTCGTCCTTTCAATAGGAGATGCATGTAAAGAAGGATCAAAGAGATCACATGCACTTTATCTAATAGCTAAGCAGTGTCAGAATGATATGGGAAAGTGTGGTGCCTGCAGACTGAAATATTAGCTTTGCTGGTGAAAAGAGAGGCCACTCAATGTCTTCCAAGAAAAAAATCTACTCAGAACAACCCTCTTCGTTCCCGCAAATGTCATAAACAAAATTTTCAGAGTAAGAAAGAGGGGATTTCTGAAAGGGAAAGGTGCATCAGGAAGGGATCAGTGCAGGAAGTAATTTCAGTTGTAATTTTGGACTAGGTTTACCCTAAGCAACCTTTTCCCAGGCAAGGAGCTGCAGCTCAATCTTTGGCCACATATGAATACTAATATATGAGTCTCTCCCTTCCCACACAGAGGTTGAAAATATCACATTAGTCTTTTTGTAATACCTTCCCACAGCCCAATGCTGTAGGAGTTAGTCTCACTCTTTCTATGCCTCTCTCACCTAAGAGATATGTAACATTTCCACATGCTCCAGAGAAGTAGGCCAATCATCAAATCACCAAAAAATAAGGTGAGCCTTATCCATAAGGACGCCAGACAGGTATTACATGTCCATCAGCATCCTGAACTATGGAGAGCCATGATCCAGCTGTCAATAAAGATGAGGGGAGTCAGTCTGTTGTCTTGTTCTGGCATTTATGCTAAACAAGGAGAAAGAGTGAGCTAAGCAACAGCTGGATGTCACCTCTCCATAATTTCACCTATCTCCATACTTTCAGAAAATGGCTTCTACCAATTTACGTCTTATTAATCTGCTTACTAATGCTCACTGACCTTAGCTAACAAGGACTTCCATCACCAAAAGGCTTTAAATTAAAAACAATAACAACAACACAGTAGAACTTACAGTCTAAGCACTGCCAAACATAATATACCATTTTGCAAAATTATGCTGCAATGGTTAAATGACACAGTTCCACATACATAAGTCTGTGCTAAGATATCTGGCTTCTGTTTCTGTGGTAGCCAAAGAAAAGGTCTCTTAACTTAGACCTGAAAATTCAACCTTAAATATCATACAACCACTTCCAAATGCAGTACGAAATATGTATCTTTTTAAGGATGTTAAATTTAAATAACTTGACAGCATCCGATGTTAAAAAACAAAAGAGATAAATTCAGCTTTGCACAATCCTATTGCAAATATACAAGTGTAAAAATAATATTAGCTACTTTAAATGCTGACTTTATACACATTTTTCCCCCTTTTCAATAATTATTAAGTATTTTGCTATACTGAATGCAGGTAATATTTCTAAGGGATATCTTCTTGCTTTTTCAGCAAATAATTCAGATGCAGATGACACAGGTCAAACATTAGTTTTCAGAGGATTTTCAATAATTCAGCTATATTAATGTAATAAAATCCATAAGAAATATGTTTATAACAGTACAAATGAATGTGAAGAGACTTCCTCCCATTCAGCATGAAGAGTATAAAATCACAAAAGATAACTCTTTTCCCCTGCTTTCCTAAGATAACCCTTCACCAGGTGTTTTTGGTTTTTTCTACCATACAGCTCCCCCTTAGACTGCACTGCCAACAGGAAGATTTTGACATTATTTTAAATACACTCCATTAGGTTGTATCACAAATAGTTTCCTACCTCATGGCTGGGCAAATATCCCTCAAAGGCAGCTCTGCACAAGGAAACAAACATGGACAACTGCAGAAGGAATTTGGTGTTGGGATATTCAAGCAACTACTGCAAGAAAAGTACCGTCTATGAGTCACCCTGCTGTTAGGAAAGCATTTCATGGGATAGGAGGCAGCTTGTGGCTGAGATTTGCAACAAGGAGCACACAGCCTAATTGGGATGCTTTTGCCAGCAAGCAGAAAGCACAAAAGAGGATTCACCTCTTGCACAAATTTAGGTAATGTAGGCATTGAGACAATTATTTCTCTTGAAAGAGCACTACAAAGAAATGCCTGAAAGCTATTTTTTTTTCCTTCCCTGCCTCCATTTGTGCTATTGGCAGTGGATGAACTGAAGTGTAGGGAAGCTATGTAGTAAAGTGCAGCCTTTCTCTCCACAGCAATCAATCATTTCTTCACAGCATCGAGGCCCAGTAATATTAAAGGAGAATCCTCATTAGGAATACCTCTCAATACCTTGCTGGCCCAATTTCTTCAGGCAGGCATATCGGCTTGGATTTGAATCCAACCCTGTCTTTTTCTCCAGCAGCCCATGAGGGTACAAATATTGTCTACTGACAAAGGAGACACTGCTATTTTGCATAGACTTATATAAGGGACAACTTATGGGCTATTCCAGTAAACAAACCAGGAGAGAGACCTGGAATGAAATGGCCTGAGGGCAAGAGATCTGCAACTCTTTCTGAACAAAATCCTAATCACTTAAAAAATGCCAATTTTGAGTGGCCTTCAGGAGGTACCTGGATGATTTTACTAAGTTTCTTCCAGGCAAATCAGATTTCTCATGCAATGTACTATGTGAAACATCAGGGGAATAACACATTTAATTTATGACTATGACTGAAAAGAACATGCTGGAGAGAATAAATCTGAAATTCCTGCACCTTCTTGCTTTTAAGCTACACGTGCATTCTTGGCATAGGCTGTTTGTCCCTGAGAAAAGGAAATTCAAATGTTTTACAACAGACATGTTAAAAATGGACATGCAGCCCCTCAGGAAGCCAATGGAAGTTGGCATAGTAACACAGGTTGAACAACAGTCAAGAAATTGCCTGAGTAATGTTTCTACAGACATGAAATGAGAGGGATCAATGTGGTTACATTCCATCTATCTATCTATCTATCTATCTGTCTATCTATCTGTCTATCTATCTATCTATCTATCCATCTATCTATCTATTATTCAGACCAGCCTCTTGCAAGCCAGATTTGAATGTATGAGTAAGAATAATGGATGATTTTTCTTCTCAGTAAGACAGCATCTTTGGATGAGGAAGTTTGTTCCTGAATGTAAATTAATGGTTTTCTTCATGATTCTAAGGAAATAATCACAGAATCACAGAATGGGTCAGGTTGGAAGGGACCACAGTGGGTCATGTGGTCCAACCTCACTGCTCAAGCAGGGTCATCCTAGAGCACATGGAACAGGATTGTGTCCAGATGGCTCTTGAATATCACCAGTGAGGGAGACTCTACAACCTCTCTGGGCAATATAATCACAAGATAATTTCTGTTGCACTTGATAGATCCTACAGACTCTCAGCATTCCTTCTGTTTTGTTTTGGCACAAAAGAGGAAGGCTTTAGTTATGGACTTGGGGCTATAATGTCTCCAGTTTTTGAATTACTTGACATTCTCAGTCATGGAACTTTAATACCAGTAGCACACATAAGTCATTGGGCATAGCTATAGCTTAAAGCACTGTGCGTGTTTTTCAGTGTTAGCCATAATATAATTAATCAGATGACCTCTAAGTTGTAGTTTTTTGTTATTAATTATCATTAGCAGCACAGTTCTACCATTGGTTATTTGGTTCAATTAAATGCAGAAGCCTTGGTCTGTGGATGAATAGATTTTCTATTCCTGATTTAGCTCTTCTGGCACCAGGCATTATGTCTTGTTTTGTCCAAGTTTCATTTGGCTGGCTACACAAGATTCGCCTGGCTGTATTGCATCTTTTTTCATAGTCTATCAAGACATCAATTATTTTTTAACTTGTGGTTCTTTTTTGGTCACTCTAATTAGACATTAATTTCACACAATTTGTATGGTATAAGTGCTAAAATCTGCTATCATTATACAAGACTTAAAGAGAACTACTCTAAAATCATCTGAGAGTACATATCATCATAGTTCACGTCTTATTTTCAGGCTTTTATTGTAAAATTCTCCTTTCATGTCTCGATTTCAAGTCTGCTTGAATGAGCTGTGTATTACCAGTTGCTTTCCCATCTGTCTCAATTTAGTCTCTTTGACAAATTCCAATCTGGCCTGAGGAAAAATCAGAGTGCTGAAACCACTCCACATTACATTATTAGGTGTATTATATTAACAGTGTCTCTTTACTTAAAAAATCTTCACACTCCTTAACACCCCTGCCAGCAATGTCTTGTGGAGCCCTACAACTTCGGCTCACACATTCTGAATGACTTCATGGATCTCTTTCCCTTCCCTCCCATCTTCTGACTTCTCACCATGTACAAAAGAGAAGGTTTTCCCCCATAATTTCTAACCTTGCTTAATCTTCTTGGATGTAACCTACAGGGTCTGCACATCACTCCTTTCCCTTCCAGACTGCCTAACCCTTACCCACCCTGAAAGTGCTCTGAGAATTTAATGGATATTACATACTAATTTTGTCCCTTAGCCTGTCCCAACAGATTTGGCTCTATAGGTATGTGTCAATCACTGTAACTTAAAAGTCTCACAAAACCAAACCCAGAGGAAAAACTCCAACAAAAGTAGTTTGCATTCTGCTACTACTCATTTGTCAGGGTATTGCAGATTTTGTGCCTATGGTTTAATCCCTTATATTTTTCAAATACCTATATGGAATCTGTTACAAAGAGGGGGAGACCTGTTTGGTTTTCACAGGCCATTTGTTGGATCAGGTTTTTCTTTCTTTTTTTTCCTAAACTCCGGTATTCCCTCCCCTCTCTCCCATTCCCTCCAAATCCTTTCTTGCAGGAACTTTAAATGCAGAACTCCCTATTTCCAAGTAAATAGAGGGCTGCACTATGCAAACAATAAAGATCTCTGTTTAAAAGTAATTGTTGGCTACGTTTGATACCCTTCAGGGAACACAAGAAAAAATATAGTCTGCAGCGCAGAATTTCTTGTTTTACTAGAAATTTGTTCTAGGCTAAGACTTTTGAGTAATCTTGCAAATCTCAAATCTACCATATGCAGGTCCATAACAAGTCAGTAGGGAAAAAATATGCATGTTTCCACATATCAGTTAATTGATCAGAAGTACAGTCCTAACAGGTCCTTAAAATGAAGAAACTCTCTTGTGATAGTTGCTCAGCAAATCATAGCACCAACTGGCTGAACACCCCTGCAGCACCTGCTGCCAGAACGGCTCTTGGGCAAGAATTTGATTGTACTTTTTCTTAAACAGTGCGTGTCATTCTGTATGGGTGCTGTTCTCTTCCATGAGAACCTCAAAAGTCACTTGTTTAAAATAAAACAAATAAGAGAAACAACCCAACCAACAAACGAAACCCACCAAAGACCAAATGCATATCACAAGCACATCAGGTTTTGACCACATGCAGGGAGGCAATGAATTAAGGATGCTTTAGCTCTAGCATGTCACATATATACTTTTAAAGGGTGAAATGACCATTTTTTGGCTGAATTGCCCTTCACTCCTTTCACACAGCCAGTGGACTGCTTCATGCCACCATGGGGCAACAGAACGTTGGCTGAACCTGCCCTTGTGGCAGAGTGTCTCTAAATCGCCTGGCATGGCTGTAGTGACACGATCACCATCTCAGCAGTAACCCAAAAGTCACAGAATTTAAATAATTCTCAAAATTGCTGTATATGAATTACTTAGAAAGTTAAGGACAAATTATTATTTTTTTTTTATTTCAACTACTAACCAATAAATGTAAAAAAATACCAACAACAAAACAAAAAGAAACCCCTTCATCCCCCACATTAAAGCAATAGTTTTTGTAACATTCAAAACAGTGGAAACTATTCATTGTATATTACTATTAGTGGAGAAAAGCAAATTTAATTTAAAATCATTCTTTCAAACTCCCTCAGTGGATGTCAGATAATTCAAGCTTAAACAAATATAAAAAACCTCGTTTTAAATTGAAAATAATACAGACAGAGCTCAATTATTGAGATATTAAGGGCAACATTCAATTTGAGATACATTTAAGCATCTTTGCCTCCTGGAGATTTTTACATGACAAGGCTTTAGATAAACATGGTTTTGCAAACAGCAACTATCATATCTGATCACATAACCTCTGGACTAAAGCAGTATGTCAGCAAATATTTCTGATTATTTAAACTATTAAATAGCTGTCATTTACTAGGCAGGTCTTCCTCAGAACAATCACAAAAATTTTCAAGAATTGATATCCACATACAAAAAGCATTTAGATGACCTGTTACAAGTCTCTGAATAATAATAATAATGAAAAAAATCACCTCTCTCTGTGATAAAGCCCAGTTTAAACACATTCTGGGATATACCAGTGGTGGAGGAGCTGCCTTTCTATGACACTCAGCTTACAAGGAAAACTGTAGCAGCCAAGGACAGACAGGGTAGGAATCACTTTACCTAACTTTAGCAGTATAGATATTAGACGCCTAATTTAAGCTAATCATCTGGGTTCCCTCTACAGGTAATGGAGATAAGCATTTCCAGAGGGAGATTCATCCTGCTTTTTTTTAGGCATCTTTCTTCTAGATACTTGTAGATGGATAAAGTCAAGAAAGATCAGCCTCACTGACAGCCTGATAATCTGTTGTTAGCAATGCACAATTTCCAAATTCTTTGAAATTAAGCCAGAACTGAATTTTTTTTTATTTTTTTCTTCATTTAGCCTTTCATTCTCCCTGTGACCCAATTTTCTTCAGTTCCTCCCATGAACATCAACTTTCTCTGACACTTTATTTTTGTTACCCTGGACTGTGTTTTCTGAAACCTGGGAAACTGCAACCAATATGTTGCTGCTCTACCAGTTACAAATCCATTTACATGCATGCGCTCTAAACTGCAGTAATGATCTGAACATATAGATAAATTATCTGATTGATTGCGGTTGATCGCAATTGTGCTTTCTGGGTCTACTCTACCACTTTCAAATGTGTAAAAAACTGTGGCAACATTAAGGCAGTCAAGGTATATAGATGAATGCTAAAATATATTTACTATTCAAAGAAGATGGCTTAAATCAAACAAAGAAAATTAAGGGAGAAATACCATTAGGGCCCTCACTCGTACATGCGTGAGCCCAAGTCACCACACATACTTCGAGGCCTCTGTGCTTCAGAATATTGAACAAGTCCTAAAGGTGAAGCATGGCCTCAATTCATTTGCATTTAGGTTTTGCAGGTTCTGAGCAATACAAGCATTGCTGCATCGCACCTTTGATGACCAAGCCCTTAGAAAGAGTAGCCGAGATTTATAAGGAAGCAGGTGTCTGAACTTAAGACTCCTAAATTCTTCGCTGGGTACCTAAAGCAGCAGCAAGACCGACAAGCACCGTGCCCAGCTGCCCACAGACGCTCACCCCAGTAGTGAGGCACTTAGCATTCGTTATAACACAAAATGGATGTTTATCCATTGTGTATTTATTAACTGTGTTCTAACGGCTACTTGAAGTGCCTTGGCCGAGTGCTTGCGTGCACTAATTTCAATATTGGGCATGCAGTCTACTCTGCATCTTACTCCTACAGCATTTTTAGAAAATTAATTTTAATAGTTAAAAAAACATCTTGAGCTGCATACGTGAAAATAACTCCATTTCTACTGAATGACAATCTAATATGAAATAAGAATAGTCACCTTTTTTTCTTACTCTGCCCCAATCCAGGCAATAAATTAGGCTTCTCAGCATGACTGTAAAGTGCTGTGAATTGTATAAACAATCATATATGGACACTGAAAAATAACCCTTATGCACATTGCATTATAGTTCCAAAAATATATTTACAGTCTATTACAAAGATTACAAATGGAAGTGTCTATGTATCGGGATTATGCTATTTAAAAGCTTTTTACAGATTTTCTTCAACAAAGGTGGGGGGGACAAAAAATTAGTATAACCAAACTGATTTTTCTAATGAAACAAATAAATAAAATGACAAATATAACACTGTACAGTGATCTAAAAAGGGGAAGAAAAAAGAAGGGGAAAATGATGCATTTAAGTTTTTGATAACTATCTTTGGTCCTAAATGTGGGAAAACACATTATGTAGCACTGAATATACATGTTTGTTTGTGATGCTCTGCAAGTAAAATAGAAAAATATAGTGCATTTTCAATGTATTCAGAGCTCACTACACATAAATGTGTGTACAAAACAAGACAGTATAAATAAAATTTACAAGTTTTACAAAGGAAACATTTACAAGGTTTTTCTTTCATTTTTATTTTTTTTGTGTGGATGCCCACATTATCAAACCAGACCAATTTATGACTGATCCCTGGATTCTTTCTCTATCAAAATTAATAGAAGCAGCCCAATTCTCTTTGGAAGTACAGCATTTCATTGCTGGGGCAGTTCACAATTTTCAGATTTTTTTTTTAAAGCATTTCTCTCTGGTTCGTATACATTCTTGTAATACCTGTAAAGACACTGTTCATTATTGCTTATGGTAATTAAATATTTCAATCAAACAAAATTTTTATATAAGTAAATGGTGTAAAAAGATATTCCATTGAGCAACTACCTTTGCACCTCTGTTCCTGATGAATGGCTGTTGCATCTGTGTGACCACATACACGCATGTTTGTTCAGAGCAGCAAATGCTTGTAAAAAATTGAAAATTTTGAACTGCCCCTTGTCTCATGCTCTACAGTTCTCATATAAAAGCTATGTCCTTGTTCTGACAGCTGGACTGCATACGGCTTAAACTCATAGAAAATATACACCAGCTATTTCTCTTAGATTTGCTAATGCAGAGTACTGAAAAAAATGTGATGTGCTCAGATCAAATGGTTTAGGTAACACTGGAGAACTGCACCTGTGTTCTGAGACACTCCTACAATCACTTGTCCATTCAATGCTGTGTCTCAGAAGGTTTACAGCTGTAGATCTACATCTTAGAATATATCTCAGTTTAACTCTAGTCCATTAAAATCATCTTGCAAATTATTTGCTAAAAGTGCCTAGAACTACTTAGGGGTCATTATTGCTTTTCTTTTTCTTTACTTTTTTTTTTCTCTTTTATTTTCTTTTAAAAGATAGCATATGTATAACCTTAAAAAATTCTTTAAAAAATATCAGAGCTCTTGGCAACTTGCATTTTCCTGACTCCCTGCCAATTAGCTAGCCATGTCAATACGGTGCTGATTTAACAAAAGGAAATGGCACAAAAGGATACCAAAGTTCGGATAGATATACATTGCTTGGTCATGCTTCTTAAATCTCTAGGAACTCAAATAATCCTTCAGAGGTACCCAGTGTAGTAATGTGTCATTGAATTAGCACTAAAAAGGTCCAAAGATATAAACATCATACTAAAAGAAAGTCTTTATGAAGAATAAACACAAATGATTAAAAAAAGATTCAGAAATCACAGATTTAAGGAAAATATTTTGTTGAATTCAACAATAATATCATGATTTTATCTGACAAATATATTCTTTTTTAAATTTTTATGTACATTTAAAAAGTCTATTAGATAAAAAGGAGGTTAGAGAGCTCAAGGTGTTTGTATGTTTATTCAGGTAGTACTTTGTTTATTGTCACTGCTGTTTTCCTTGCCACCACTGGTGGATCCTAATTCCCTTTTCATAAATTCTGGTGGCACTTAGGAGTTCAAGTCTGTAGGTGCTTCTTGTAGCTCTTCTATTCACTGCAGGAAGGACCCAGGAAATCAAGTGTCTTCTAGCAGCACTTCATATATACTGAAGGCCAGTGCTGTTCTCTCAGTCTGTCACCTCCCTCATAAGGGAGAAATGTCTATCACACTTGGATGCCAGTGCCGTGTAAATGTAGCATTTGTGCTCTCATAGTCTGAATGCTGCTCATGATTTTCTTTTGATGACCAACCAACGTGATCCCTAAACTCATCACATCCCTGGGGAAGATAAATGCGTACATTGTTAATTTTTCAACTTAGACTGCTATTGTATGGTATTCAACTGTGAGTCAAAGCTACGCAGTGGTTTGGACTACAGGTTTCTGACATCGGAGCTATGCTGTAACCTCAGCTCAGTACTGGGAAGTTCATACATGCACTGGTCTACCTCTCAGCGAGGAGTGCAATTACATGACAAATATCATGCAATTACACTGTGTGGGTCTCCACATCTGAGAAGGAGGTCAGTGTGTTTTACATTATGATAATCTTTTATTGTGGCTTTTAAGGACACCCGAAGACAAAGACACTTCTCTTGTAAAATACTTCAGGTGGGTTTCAGGACAAACTTATGTATAAATACAAGATTTTGGGGATCATAGTCTGTTTCCTAAAGAGATGCCTAGTGAAAGCCTTTGCATATTGACACATACCCATCATGCAAATGAAAGAGGAGCAGCTGTTTCAACTCCGCCCCTACTAGTGCTAGAAGCTTGTGGACTCTGATGACAGTTCCCAAGCTGTAGGCTGAGACCCCTAGTGACTTCCAGGCAGGTAAGAATAGGGTTGAAATCTTGAGAATGCTGGGTTAGAAACTTGTTTAGGAGCCCCCTGCTCTCTAAGAGGAATTACATGTTCGGCAAACACCAGGACAAGAAAGTTGCTTGCAGGGTGCCAAGAAGACCTGTTTTAAGATGACAGTACTGATACAGGCCATATTTGCCTTCAGAAAATTGTTTTGTTTCTACAGACTCATCCTGATGCAAAGTCCTGTCTTGCAGGACACAGACAGCCCCCAGCCAATTAGAAGAAAATTCCACATCTTCCAAGAACACATCGGGAAAAAGGTACCAATTAGGTAGTGGAGGCAAAGTCATTATTTTCCTACACATACATACTTTGAAAGGGGCCACATTCTCCCTCAAATTCTAGTCCCTTGGTGTTATTTCAATTGTTCTGAAAAGCAGGGAAAAAAAATGATGCCACACAGAGGTAGCAGGGTATTTGTCCTTTCATGAGATGCTCTAGTACAACATCACCAGCTGCTAAAACAGCTGGTTTGACCCCAAGTACCATGTTTGTACTCAGGGTAAAGTTTTGGAGTTGAACATTGCGTATTATTTTACCTAAAAATTCCCTAAATGCAAGTTAAACATGCCCAGTACTAACTTACTCAATAGTCATCCTGGCAACTGATTCAAGAGAGTTGTAGCCTGCTGCTGTGAAATTATCCTTATATCTTTCCATCTTAATAGCTTGTAACCATTCGCCTACGGAGCAGAAAGTGGTAAAATCGGGAGTGTTCTGGTCCAGAAGAGGGCTAATTGGTCTATGGAGAAGGAAAAAGGAAAATAAGTTGTTTCCAAAGAGAGTAAAACATCAGGGAGTATTTAGCAAGGTGAGAGTCAAATAAGTTTTGGGTATTAAAAATGTCAAGAGTAGAAAGTAATAGGCCTTTATACACAGTTTTGATTATTATGTGAATAGCTCTTGTCTACTCTGTAGCTCACAATATGTACTTCCTAAGCTTATTCACATGAAAGATGAAAGGTCAGAGTGAGCAAAATCAGCCGAATGGACTACTGTTACCAACAGAAAATCAACCTTATCACCTAGTATGACAGCAGCTGTCTCTAAGTTGCTGAGTAAAAAAAAGATGCTATCCTTTTATGCATCTTAGAAAATATAGTAGTAGCTATTCCCATTATTCAATTGCATGGGACAAATCAAAGACAAGGGAAGAGCAGAGACACAAAGTCAGTTGCTTAAGGTTACACAGCAAATCAGTCAGTAGAAGAATCAGGAGCAGAACACAGGCCAGTTGATTCCCTAGTGCAGTAATCTAGCTAGCAGATCAAAAGATTACCATGATTAAATAATTCACCTGAAATTTATGAAGAAGCCATTAAAAACTACACCATGAAATACAATGAGATATAATCACTGAAAGGAGTTAAAGCCAGAAAATGAAAGATAAAAATCTAGAGTGCAGCATGTCAAGGTACATTGGCCAAGCATGAGTATTGTTAATTACTATTTCTACTGTAGCAGTTCCTAGGGCAAGGGATGCATCATATAAAACTACAATAGACAATGATCCTTGCCCTCCAGACTTTATGATTTTAAGAAACAAGGAAAACATAGACTAGTGGTGAGAGTGTGGAAAGAGTGATGAGCAGGCAGTAGTTTACTGAGAAATGTGTTAGTTCCATGATATTTACTTTATTTTGGTTGGGTTTTTTTCTCTAAGAAAGTCCTTTTTTGGCTTTGTTTAGCATGGTAAAAAAGAAGGGCAAACGAGGGAAGAGAAGAACAGGGAACTGAAAGAAGGAGGAACTGAAAGACAGATGAAATAAGTGTGAACTGGAACCAGCCACCAAGCAGAACTTCCAGAGCCCAGCCATGTGCACCGTCATAAGAACACACACTAAAGCTTTTCTTACCTGCTACAGGTTCCCAGTGGGGTTTTCAAGCTGTTTGGATTTCTAATCATTTTGTCCAGAATGCCAACTATCTGCTCAAACTTTGGCCTTTCACCACGTTCCTTCTGCCAACAATCCAGCATCAGCTGGTGCAGTCCTGCTGGGCAATCCATGGGTGCTGGCAAACGATAGCCTTCTTCGATTGCTTTTATAACCTAGTAGCCAACATAGTTAATCATTTTTCATCAACAGTAATTTAAAGAATATATATTGCTACCCAGTTCAAATATATAAGAAAAAATAACATAAAATAAAAAACAAATCAATAAACTAAAATTTGCCATGGGTGTTGTGAAAATGTAAGTCTGTTGTTTTGACACTAGCCTTCAGGTTTTCAAATATTTTCCCAAACTTTATCTTTGGGCTTATTAAGTGTATTGTTCTATATGTGCAGAACATAGCTATATCACCTAGACAAGTGAATAGCAGGGAACAACAATTAAATTCACCAAGGGAGCAACAGATAGATTGATAAATGGAGTTATTTCAGAAAGCATTATTACTTGCCCCAAGGTTTTTATGAGAGAGTGTGTGGTAGAAGCAACTGACTTTTAAATGGATAGATATCTGTGCATGCACATATAAAATACAAGAAGCCTGAAGGTATTATAAAAGGATCCAAGAAAAATGTTTAGCAGATAGAAATTTTTAGGGAACAAAGTTGCATTCTATGTCTAGCCATGTTATATTAATGATAAAGCAGAACTGTGCCATGTGAGAGAGAAAGACCTGGGAAAATGCTATTTTAATATATCACAGAAAGTTAGATTTAATAAGAGATGCTGCTAGATGATGATATGATCAAAGGAGACCATAAATGTCTGAACCAAGAATTACACCCACTTGTTGACTTCCTTAGCCAAGTCCATTTGGATTTAAGTAAAAAATAAAAATGGATAAAATAAAATCACAGCGAACTGCTGTAAACCTTGAGGGCAGAATAAAAAAGTACATCAGGAAGCAAGGCAGATAAGAAAAGCCAGTGAAAAAGGGCTAAAACACTGTTCATAGGGGATTTCAAGTATACTGACATTGACTGACACAGCAGCATTGGAATTGCTAAGGAAGGGTGCCTGTTCCTGAAGGGGAGTGCACAGCTCTGTCTTCTCCCTCATTTTGTATAGAAAGCAAGATCAGAAGCTGTTCTGGATGTAGTTCTGGGAAGCAGATCTGGTATTACAAACAAAGTTGGTGAATATCCAAGTTTGACTAAAAATAATAACCTCAGAGAGAAAATAATCTGTAGGTTGTGTGAGCAAATGCAAAAGCAGTGGACTGCAAAGTAGACAGAACCGCAGACAATACAGAACGACCTTCAAAAAGCTGGCTGAAATCCAGCCAGGTTTTGTATCAAAATCTTTTGCATAAAAGAAATTTTGTGAAAAGAGAAGGCATAGCCCAGTGGTAGGGCACTGACTGTAGGTTTGTGTGACAGAATGTCCTTCTGACCTCAGGGAAGTTGCCTCATCTCCCTAGGCCTCAGTTTTCTCTCTGAACATTTAGAATGACAGTACTGTCCTACAGCTCAAAAATGACTGAGAAATATTCAATTCCTGCAGAAACATCCACACCTTGAAGAATGAATGCAGTGACCTTTTAGAAACGTTGTTGTCTGTCAGGGAGGGTGTGGAGAGAGGTTTTCTGCAGAAGAACAGGGGAATTGGAAGAACAGAACTATATAGGTAAGTAAACATTAAAAGTAAAATGTAAGATCCTTTAGAGCTGTATTAAGAGGAAAACGAAAAGAACAGCTCCTTATGCTTAGAAGCAGTAGTGGAATAAAAGTGTAAAATAAGCTACAGTGTGTTCAGGACAAATGCTGTGCTGTGAAAAGCAATGTGGAAATTTCTGACCTTCTAAATAGCAAAAGGTATTAAGCACTTTGAGCATGCTACACGTAATTTACCACAAATGAAGTAGTTGCTTAAGAGGTCAGAAGACAGAGATCACCAATGAAGAATAAAAAAGTAGGTGCCAGCAATAACAGTGCAACCACCAAAATATCTAAGATCCTTAGAACTGGCAAACTATCTACATAAGGCGATATCCAAGAACGTAAGGGAGAGTGAAAATATGAATGAAAGGATCACAGCAGGAGTTTTTCCCATTCACTACGATCTGCAGAGAAACTGTAAGAGAAATGGGAATCACGATGATGATGTTGTTTCTAAAAGGATTTGGTGATATGTCAGAATCAGCTTCTCTGATGTGTATTCTGAGCAAGAAGAGTGAAACTGGGAAATATAAAATAATGAGTCAACTAGAGATGGATGGAATTGCTATGAATATTCAAAGCATTGAAAAAATATTCTAAAATATTGATAAGTAAAGTATGACAAGCGTCTACTCTGCTAAGAAAGGAGGAAGTGGGGCTCAAAAAA
Source organism: Origma solitaria (assembly GCA_013397895.1). Taxonomy (NCBI): domain Eukaryota; kingdom Metazoa; phylum Chordata; class Aves; order Passeriformes; family Acanthizidae; genus Origma; species Origma solitaria. The sequence goes on from VZRL01002857.1 coordinate 401,766, forward strand.
TCAGTAGTCTAAGACAATGAAAGTAGGAATTAATTTTTTTTAATAAGCAAATCTACAAAGAGAAAGCAGCTGGAGTTCTTACTAATAGAATTGATTTATATTATTTACCCTTCCCACAATTTGTTTTTCAAATTCTGCTTTTGCTGCAAAAAGAGTAAAAGGGAATACTGCTAAGACCATGTTTTTATCATAATCAGGCTAGCTCAGGATGTAAAGCAGAATAGAAGAGGACTGGGTCTGTTCACTTTATATACTGGATGCCAACAAGGAGGTATTTAATGTGGGTATCTGCACAATGTAATGTTATAACTCTGATTATGGACACATAATAATAAAACAAATGAATAATTATAATAACAGTAAGAAATCCAGAACGATAACAAGTTTAAAAAAATACATAAGCCTAAATTCTTGCCATTTTCTAAAGAACTGATCTGCACTGGGGTCAGTAACAAAATGAGAGCAAGAACATCAGCAATCTAATGGGGGAATGGGGGTTTGAGGGCTACTGTTACTAGCAAGGATTAAGCTGAGGCAAGCCCACTGTTCAGGGAAGTTGGGACAACTCTGTCTATCATCTGTGCTCAACCTGCTGTGCCTCTGCAGGGAGTTTGTAGGATGAGTGTTCTCTTGGTGCGCCCTAGCTCCAGGTAATTGCTAAAAGGAGGGTTTTGCTTGAAAAGAGTTTACAATGCAAATTTGTATCCTCCTTCAATCTAAAGCAATGACTTAAAGGAAGAAGGGCAGAATTAAAGAAATGCTATCTAAAGATCCAAAGTCAGGGAGTCGTATTATTCAGGAGATCTGGTCTGGTCTATGATTACACCCACATCCACTTTTAGGCAAAATGATACACTTAAAATCCATAAACTGAGTGCAAAATTAGAAGAACGTGTTAAGAATTTTTCTTTCCCGTTAAATACTCCAACTGGTAAATCTGAGGAAGAATAAATAACAAATCATTAGGTGATCCTAAATTTTTGTACCATAGATTATCTATGGGATTGGTAGGATGTGTATATGGTGTGGGAGGACACGCATGAAGATCCCAGCATACAGGAATATTTGGAATTATTTTACCAAGAAATGGATGCATCTTTTAACTATGTGCTACTGAAGGGTATCATGAAAGATGCTAAAATAGGACAAAACTGTAAGAAGTGGCAATTAGCTATTTTTTGAGACAGGCTCAGTCATGTGTTTTATGTGAAGTTTTCAATAGAAGGAATACTTTTCAAAATCTAATAAGCATAGAGATATCAAAATTTCTCCTCCATTTAAAAGTTTTTCCTTATTGTTCCCTGAAAGATAGGTAAGGTTTGCCTTTGAGGCATCTTATATTCCTGTCAGACTTCTTTTATGTTTGAATCTAGTACAGAAGGAAGGTGTCAAAAGAAATGAAACTCTACTGGGTGTCTGGGGAATGTAAATATTTCTCTTTCTCTGCCCCAAGGACTTGTTTGCCCATATTTTGACAGTCCATGAAATCTTTGACACTGAGACCTGTCAAATATTAACAACTTTGCACTATGCCAAACTGACTCATCATCGACACTTTTATCTTTTTTTTTTCAACTTTGATGTTGATCATTCAATCAAAAATTAAAATAACAATTAAAAAACCCACTCAAGTCCCCACCTGAAGAACTTTAAATGAGACTTTTTCTGACATCTTTCACACCTGTATGGCTTTTTCCTGTGTAATTTCTATATTAATAGATACTTCTGTCAGAAATCAAGATTAACACCCATCTGTTCTATTACTGCTGACCTGTTGCTCCGGATCATATTTTATGCAAACAAGGGTACTCTTAAATCAGCATAATTAACTTGAAAAAAGCCAAAGTAGGTCATTAACTGCCACTCAGACTTCTAACATTTTTTTTCAAATGATTAATCATTGCTCTAAGGTCAGAAACCTCAGAATTATTTTTTACTGGAAAAAAAATTAATTCTTTCCATGCTCAAACATAGTAAAGTGAAGAGCATATATTACTATTTTCAATCTTCCAGTTTTACTTGATACTTAGGAGAGAAACCTACAATATCCATGTGGCAGAGGAAAGATTTTGATTTTGGTAAAATGTGAAACCTCTGTAACTTTTTCCTTTTGTGACAACCATACAGTACTTTGACAAATCTTATTTCTAAACCAGCACTTTATGTATTTATAGTGAAACTCATACATATATGTGTCTATAATATGTAATTTTTGTTTTATCAATGCACGTGCACACTCACAAACAGACAAACCTACATCTTGATTTGACATGTCCCAGTAAGGCCGCTCTCCATAAGACATTACTTCCCACATAACTATTCCGTAACTCCACACATCACTGGCTGATGTAAATTTACGGTACTGAATGGCCTCTGGAGCTGTCCATCTCACTGGAATTTTTCCACCCTATGGGAAAAAAAAAAGTAGGAAAGTTCTCTTTTTCCCCCACAGAATTTTCATATCATCTTCCATAGAATCCATTTATAATTATTTCCATCAACATCAAAAGCAGTACTTACATGATCTACTATGGTTAACCAATCGCAGAATTTTCAAAGGTGTCTAAGGAAATTTAGCATCTTAAACCACTTAGAACACAGATACTTAGATACTTCTATAAGCTAAGTTGGATGAACTTCTCTGGAAGTGCTTATCCTTTATTTTAAAGGGCTGCTTAGATGCCTGATTTACACTAGCCATTTAACTCCTGGCTGGCTGAAGCAGGGTGAGGGGAATTCCAACCTGTGCATATAAACCCCACTGAGTTTTCATATGGCTCCTCCAAAATCTTGGTCTGACATTTTTATACCAGGATCCCACTTTGAGCCCATTGGCAGGAGTGACAGCTGTGAACACCGGTGTGGTTTCCTGGATCCCTGTGCCTGTTGGAGCAGATTCCAGGGGCCCCTCCTTCCCTCAGCATGAGAAAATAAGTACGGGAGGCCCCATGGGTGGGAAAGCGGAGCTGTCTCAACAAAAGAATAAAGAGCATAGTGTGCCTGATGAATGTGTATTTAAGAAAAGCATCCTACCCAAATGCAAGGGGAAATATAGGAGTTGAGCTTTGTCACAGACTAGCCTCAAGCTAGTCAACCCTTTGGTGAGATAAAATCTAGCCTGAAGAATAGTAATAGCCTACAAATATTTTAATTGACTAATAGCAAATTAGATATTTAAAATTTTTGTGGGTAAAACTTCCTTATTTGTTCAATCAGAAAATCATGAGGAATGGAATAATGAAGACACTGTGCAAAATTTTTAGAACTTTATCAAAGAAAAATGTGTGTTCCGGAAAAAAAATTATTTCCTAATTAGAGACAGATTTCTGCAGAGACTCTTCCTTTTGACTGGTTAACACTTCCCAAACAATTAATGTATTTCTCTTATATATACTGTCCAGAAGATATACTTCTTCTTAATAACCACATCTCAAAACTATAAACCCCATAGATTTGTCTTACGGTTGTAGTGTAGACAGCCTCTGGATCATCTTCTATAACTCTGGAAAGGCCAAAGTCTGATACTTTACAAACAAGGTTGCTGTTGACAAGAATATTGCGTGCTGCAAGATCCCTGTGTACATATCCCATATCGGCCAAATATCTCATTCCAGCAGCAATTCCTCTCAACATTCCCACTAGCTGAATGACTGTAAATTGCCCATCATGTTTCTGGAGGGAAGAAAGGAGCAGCAATTCTTGTTAGTACAGCTGAGAAGAGAAATAAGAGTCAGTTTTATGACTTCAGCTTTCTATTTATTTACTCCTTCTGTGGCAAAGAAACTCACTTCGATCACACTTTCTTCAGAGATAAAGCAGTTAAGAAATGTGTGAATAATTAATGTACTAATAGACATAAAACTTGCTAACCATTATACTTTCTTCGCTAACTCATGGCAAGTCACTTTGAAGGGGGATTATCTAATGAAGATTTCCTAATGGTCTTATAGTTTGCTTCTATGCTCACAACATAATTATTTGTATCAAGAAAATTAGAACTATCTCCTTTTTGTAACCATAGGTACTAATAATTTTCATTAATAGCTTGGAGTTTATTAAAAAAATATATTTTCTGTTCTCTATAGAGTGTTTACACATCATGTCACACTGTCTTGCACACCTGGTAAGGAGTCAGAACTGGAGAGTTCAGAACAAACTTAAAAAATACTAAATTGTTCTGACTTTGCATTTCTTTTTTCTTTGTTTATCTCTTAAATAAAATCATAGTTCATTTAGGGATTCTTTTATGCTGATTTCCACTATGCTGACACAATAAAATTCTGCTCTCAAAAGACAGAAGATTGGGCTTCAGGTATCAGTGGTTTTAATTTCAACTGGCAGCAATAATAAAACCCACTATGTCTATGCCACACTAAATCACATAAATTCCTAGAATGTCCCCACATGATCCTGTCTGATCCTTTCATTTCTGATCTGGTTTTCCTGAAGTTACATAGAGACCTGCTAGTATTTGTCAAAACTCCATTTCAACCTGAAAACCATTTAAATTATATTAATATCATGCATGTACACATATATATTTATGCACATCTATAAGACATATTTTTAAAAAGTGTCAATATATAATATACATAATTTTAAATATGTTTATATATATTTTCATTTTGCTACTCACCCTAAGAAATGCATCTAAGGCCCCATTCTCCATGTATTCTATTACAATCATAACTGGTTTCCCTGAAAGGGATATAAAGAAGGCAGATATTTGAGAACTGTAAAACAAATGGAGTGCCTTTTTTTTATAAAACACACATTATTCCTTTGAAGGACTGAATCATTCAGACATTGAACATTTCTGAGCCCTCCAGCACTGTTACTGAGCTCTAATTTCTTAAATATCTGCATGGAAAGTGGTCATGATTCAGAAAATCGAACCATACATATCAAAAAGTCAGTGTGTTCTCCTAATTCCTGCTGTGTGAACAGGACTCTGGAATAATGACACTTCAGATAATATGAAAGGACATAAGAAACCTTATCTCTCTGCATGGTCTTTGAGGCTAAATGAAACTAGAAAAATAATATGTTTCAAAGTACTTCATCTTTTAATCATGCGTGCATCTAAATTCTTTTCCTCAGGTTGTAGCATAAAGTAAGTATTGTTTTAGTTAGTTACGCATCAGGAGAAAATCCATTAGAAGTGTGCAGTCTGTTTATAATTTGAATCTTTGACCATGAATAAGGCAGAGTAATTTCTGCCATCATGTTGTTATTTGACTGACAGACCGAGATGCTGCTTACCTCTGGTAACGACTCCTTCTAAGTGAACCACGTTGGGATGGTCAAACTGCCCCATGATGCTTGCTTCACACAGGAAATCTCTCCTCTGCTTCTCCGTGTAGCCAACCTTCAGAGTCTTTATGGCTACTGCAACATCTCTCTTGCCAGGAAGCTTTAGACGCCCACTGCACACTTCACCAAACTCTCCTAAAATGAAGCAGATCAATGTTGAATTATTCTGGATACTGGTATTTTTTTTAGGCCTTGGTTCAAATAGCCACCTAAGTGTGTGTTTAAATTGAACACATTCATATTTGAAATGGATTACTTAGGCATGTGCCTTAAATGAATTGCTGACCCTTATGGAATAAACACTTCAGTTAAGCCAACTGACAGGACTGTTATTTGAATATTTTAAAAGACTTGTTAGCAATTTTTTGCATTTTTTCAAAAATAGGAAATAAAAATGAAGTGGCTTTCAAAAGAAAACACTATTATTGAAACGGTAACACCATTCCTAAGCAAAAATGTCATTCTTCCCTACATGGTTTCCTTCTTATCTTTTCTTCCAATGGGCTTTTTTATTTCAAAAGGCAGCTCTTGCAGAGCTGCTTTTAATTTAGCATCCTTATGGTGTTAAATGAAGCACTACATTATTACCTTCAAGCAGGATAATTTACTTTACAGATTATGAAATGCAAGGTGTGACTTGTAACAATTTTCTTACATTAAATAAACACAAGTAAATGCTTCAATTTTGTAAAACATTCTAAACTAAAAGACAATAGGAACTTGAAGAAGCCTGTGATAAAAAAGACCAAACAGCCAGCAAGAATACTAAAAGAAAAGCCCCAACAACCAAATTTGGAAGAGAAGTAATTCGACTCCATCAGACAGGAAAGAGGATGGAAGTATGTGAGACGTGGAACTGAATGGCAATATATCTACCTTACTATTAACAAGATTACGAAAGATTTAGAATTGTTCTTTGCCTCACAGCTGTGTCAGCAGAGAGCAAAAGTGAGATCTCCAATTCTGCAGACAGGAAGAAAAATCTCCTTGTATACATAGAAGAAAAGGGTAGTAACATATCTTATATTGAATAAAAGGGAACAACTCTTTAAAAAGAAAGATTAATTGCAAAAGTATTTAATAATCTGGTACTTTGCAAATTCATCTGGACTTTGAGAGATATGGTTCCACATCCCTCCTCCAAATCAAATCCTGCCAGAAATTGAACTCCTGCATACCTGTGGAGTGCCTTAACATTAAGCTGTTACGTATACACAAATATGCAGACACACCTACATCTAAGGCACGTTTTAGGATGAATGCTCAAAAAAGTGACTGAACTAGACAAGACCTACAGAGAGAGTTTGATTAGAGAATCCTTTTGGGAGAAACCTTGCAGGATCAGGAATTAAGTGGACATACCCAATGGCAAGGTGTCTGGCTGTCAGTGGAGAGGTATGCCTGGAAATTGGGCTGAATCCCTGAAGAAACAGATGTTGGAGTGTCCTAATGGATGGGCTCCAAGAAATCTTGTTTACGACACCATCAGTATTTGAACACTACTGTTCTCCTATCAGCCCCAAGAGCAAAGCTTTGGGAAAGAAAAAAGCAGTATCTGCATCTTGGCTGCACAGTTCATCCAGAAGGGTAGAACTTGACCATGCCTTTGACCGTTTCCAACTGACTTGTTTGAGCAAATCTCCACTCAGTATGGCTCCTTTTACGAATCTTATAGGGGGTGACTGCACACAGAATCAAATTCCTCTCCCTCACACTCTATGTTATCTGAACCAAGGTTAGCTCAAATCATCTCCATATACCTCTGTTAATACCATGTTGTAGCTAAGCTAATTGACCACACAAGTGTTCCTGCCTGCAGATTATCCTCCATCATCCTTGGGCACTGAGCTAAGAATGCCACAAGGTATAGCTGTTACACACACAACAACTAGCTGCTCATGGCCCTAGCTTGGTGCTTTAACCTCCCTCCTGCACTTCGTTAGCAACACGGATGACTATTAATGCATTCACCACTCACCTCACTCACAGTTCCTAGCCACAAGAACTTACTAAAGGATAACAATTTCCTCTAGTACTATTTTCCAAAATGGTTTCATTCCATGCTGAAAACAAGATGTGAGTATAGGAGTGTGTCTGTGTGTCTGTGATATTTCAGAGCCAGGTAATTAGGATACTTGGCACAGGAGACACTAAGGCTTAACTCCTTTCCAGCTCTCTGTGATCCAGTTTTGATTGATTTCCAAAGGCAGATCACACACACTCAGGCAAACCAGAAACTTGAACTTGTACATTATGCATTTCAGGCCAGGATGCTAGCCAATGAACTACTTTTATTCCCAACAAAATAGTATATTCAGCTGAAAAGATGCCCAAAAATAAACCGGAAAATATGACAAGAGAGGCAATACTACACAGCTGCACAGCCACCAGCTCAGCATGTCAACAAAGCAGAGGCTAAAACAAAGGATGTGTGCTATGAACAACTTAACGTAGTGGACACCATAGTCTGTATCTGACAGGTGGCCGCAGCGGGATGGTAATGAAAATGTTGGCAAGGAAAGCACATATCCCTCATGCAAATTGAGCACAAGCATACTTGCACCCTGTTTGTGTCTGAGAGACGTGGCACTACTCAATAGTTGATGTGGCCAGCATTGCTGATGCATATTGAGATTGCTAAGTGGATTTTCTGGTGCTGTCACTAGCAGAAATCCCATATTCTTCTTTGATGTATGAATTTCAGCTGCTGCTTTGGGTCTGTTTGCTTCTGTTGCTCCTGGACTGCATTTCATTTCACTCCTGTTTGCTATTTACATCAACAGGTTAAAGCCATAGCTAAACGCCATACACAATATGCTTTCACCACTGCACTCCTAATTAACTTTCTTCAGAATGATTACTGACACACTTTAGTTACTTTTGCTATCAGTTACACTCATTAAAATCAAGAATAAATGCATCTGCAGTCAAGAAAATTAACATTCTAGAATTTGTCATAACAGTGAAAATGCATTTTAAACTGTATACTCTGCATCTCAAGTGTTTTCAGCATTTTGTTTAGAAGGCATTAGCAAAATCCAACTGAATATATCTTTGTGTTCTGAACTATTGCTACGCTGTAGCTTTTTAACTCAAAGCAAAAGATAAAGCTCAGCAATTTCTCTATGCTAATCTTGCATATTGCGTATTTATTAGAAGAGATGCTGCCATTCTGGCATCACAAAAATTACTAGTTAGCAGGGCTGGATTCTTACGCTCTTACTCATCTGAAGGAATAATTTGCTCAGCAGTGTGGTTAATTTCAACAGTACTACTCCTTGATTAAGACATGATTCAACATGAGTGAGGTTACTTTAAAAAGGCGTTGTGAATTCTAAGTGTAAAGATTTTTTTACAGTTAAAACAACTTATTTTAGAGCTATTTCTTCTTCTCTTTTTAAGTAATACCACAGTATGTAATTTAGAGTGCCAAACTACAGGGTGATTTTAAAAGTATTCTACCAATACTTTTATAAAACAACAGGAAAGCAAAAGAACATTTCCTCCAGGAATCTGAAGTATTTGATATTTTTCTTACTCATGGAAACTTAATTTCACTACATGGAGTAGTGCAATAAAAATGTCACATATCTTATTAATGCAAACAAATGAAACTGCCTTTTTAGAGCATGAACACCATGGCTTAAGTAGGTGGTAGACAGTTCAAGAGGAAAAAAAGCAATGTAGTGCTGGCGCAATTACAATCAGTCATAAGAAGTTAAACAATAACTTTTTGTATTCATAAAATATCAAAAAGAAAAATGGCAGAACGAAAAACAGCCTTAGGGGAGATTTTATTATATAGAAACAAGACCTTCCTAATGTCTATCTAAGATTTTGTGATGCGGCCAGTTGTCCTTACTCACATGAACAAAGCTGCAGAGCTCAAAAAGCCCCCTTGCAAAAGGCAAGCGAGCAGAATTTGCACAAATGCCTAGCACCTTTACTCTGACAGTAAATAATAGGCAGCACAACTGGCCCACTCCCCCCAATTCCAATTTTAACAGCAGATACATGATTAGAAACCCATAAGCTTTCAATGTCAAGCAAGACTTTTAATTTACTCATTTATTTGGGTTTTTTTAGTTGTTTTTGGGCTTTTCCCCTGTTTGTTTTTACATTTTAGAAGCGAGTGCAGCTTCATTGCTCTTAAACACTCTGGCAAATGCAGAAAGTTCTTCTATACCTGAGGTATAATTATTTGCCTGTCATTATGATGTATGAGTTTCGATCCCGGCTAAATGGAACAGTTGAATCAGGAAGCCACAGCAGCCTTACCTGCACCAATCACACGCTCAATTTTAATACAAGAGGCATCTAGCTCCTTGGCGAATTGATGGACAGCTCTATTTGGGTCCTCGTAGGTTTCAGGGTCAATGTAGGTTTTGGTGCCTGGAAATTTAACTGTAATGATGTAAGAAAGCATGACTGTGATGAAGCAAAAGCACTTATTGTGCAGTCAGCCCAGGAATTTCATTATGCAGAGTGCTCCTTGGAAGAGTGAACCTGCTTCCATGCTGCCTGAGTCAGAGCCGCTCTGAGAGGCAACCTTAGTTTTAGGCATCATCTGCAAGCATGCTGACACAAGTACACGAACCCATCTCTTAAAAATGACTAACATTAGCATCTGCATCTCCTCTTGAACTGAAAAAAGTAATAAATATTAAATAGTGCTTAATGGAATAAAATGCAAGGGCTGAGTGGGAGTAAAAACAAAGTGGGGGAAAGGGTATAAGACCAACAGAGGAGACCATCAACGTTTCTTTCCTGCGTAAGGACAGCTTATCCTCTTGACCCAGGATTTGTAAACAGCATTTCTTCATGTTACTTCTCTCCTCTAGTGGATTTGAAAGGCTCCTCCACCCCCTTGACTTTGCTTAAACTACTGAATATAATATTGTTTGTAGACTGTGGCAACAGTCAAACTATTCACAGCACTTAGAAATTCCTTAGGTGTATTTCTTGCACTATAATATGAATACAAGAAACACTTGTAGCCAACTTGTAAAGGCACAGGAAGGGAAAGTGGCCTCTGTGGCACAGTTATCTCCCCTCTCAAGCACCTAAGTGAATAATATGCAGCAACTCGTTTTTCGCTAATTCCTTCTCCACACTTAGTGCATCTCAGGCAGCATAGTGCTCTGGCTGGCATGCAGTTTTTTCCCTTAGTTTGCTGATGATTCAGGTAAATTATTTTTTGCTCTTCTGGTCAGAGTAGAAACTCCTGGTAATAGTAGAGCAACCCTGGAAATCTATTAATCAGGCAATTTTTATGAAATAAATTTGCTCACAAGGATTATACTCTTGAGCTTTAATTAAGTCAGTGAATTAAAACTCAATATGAAAATGCAAAAATGTTCCTCTGTTAATTGATATACTGATACACAAGAACAGGATCAAAAGTCAATACAAAACATAAATAATTTATAGTTGCTTTGTATTCTTTTAATTTAACATAAAACATATTAAATTTGAAAATATATTTAAAAACAGCTTAGTAATCATGTGTATTAATGTTTTAGATAGTATTAATGATCTAAATCCACAAACTATAAGAAAAAAAAACCCTAGAGAAATTGTTTCAGTAATATAATGAATTTACAGCCAGGGAAATTATTTGAAATGTTGCCCAGATGTTGTTATCTGTCATATCATGTATTTAAATGGATGTTTTTATAGCTGTATTGGAAATTTGTATGCAGCAAATTTTTTAAATTATAAATATTTATTTCTTAAAACCAAAAGACACAGAAGAAAATGAGAATTAAGCAGTAGGTTGACCTGCTGTAGTAGTGCTTTAAGATGAGGAGATGGAGAAGGAGACATCCTCTTGTGTTTGTGATAAAGGGCCTGGATTGGAAGTAACCTTGCGAATCTCAAGTGGGCCTCTGATGGTTCTTTAGTCAAGCTGTCATAAAACATTTTGACAGGCCAAGGCTATCCTGGCATAGCAATGTGAAATTATGCTGGCCTGCATTTGCAGACATTGTTAGATGAAAAAGGGAGGAGGAAACCAAATATAAATCTGAATTGCTTGACTAAACTCCTCCATTGTACTTGTATCTTCAAGTGTAGCACTTGAGGTCACAGAGAGATGAAGGGAACTGAAATGAAATATATGATAGTCCATTAAAGGCACTGCTTTAAAATCTGCTTTAAAACATGTTTGCTTGTAAATTTTTGTTCTAAGTAAGTGCTTGTTGTCAGTTACATTTTTGAAAATCCAGTCTGGTACCTCAGCACAGAAGAATTTTGTCTAGACATTACGGAGCAACAGGCCACCAAAACTGGTGTTCACAGCTCTGTGACCAAGATGGTGACCAGAGCATTGGGTTCCATCTCTTTCTGTACATGGCTATCAAATGAAATTAAATACTACACCTACAATCAACAGACGATGCAAAACTAGTTTGGTAAGAAGTGACTTATATTTGGTGCCATGATTTAAGAAAGACTGTGCATGCTCAGTGTTCAGACTAATTTGCTAGATAACCAGATTTCTCAAAAGAAAAATGAGAGAAATGAACACTTATAAAATCTCACCATTTCTGTATCAACTATCAATTATTAAATAGCAGTTTTCATATTAATTAATTTACACTTTTACTGAAATAAAAAAATGTAACCAATAATGGAGATAAGAAATTATTTAGCTAGCATATTCCTTTTGTTTATACACTGACTTACAAGAATACATAGCTGATCTTTTCCTTCAAGAACATAACAGCGATTTTAAAAGTGAAATCAGTAGCTCTTTTGGAGATGTGAAAAGCTTATAATGCATTATTAGAGGCAAATTTCAAATCCATCACTCCCAGAATAGTAGCATTTAAGTAACATCAGATTTTTGACAAATTCTTTAAAATCAGCTGCACTGCAAAGTGCATGATAAATAATTCTTATCTCATTATTATTTTCCACCTTAGTTGCACAGTTTTATGAATTGATTGACTAAAGCTGCAATGATGCCACTTCTTAGTTTGACACTCACTGCATTTAAACAATTTAGGTTGCCACACAACCAAGTTTAGGAAATGCGATCAATTTCCAGCAGATTTTTTCAGGGAAGAAAGGCAAAACAGAACCTTGATCTCATTTTGAGTGGAGCTTTGGCTAGAACTATTCATTTAAAGAGAAATGCATTGAGAAAATGTTAAGAATTGATGGCTTCTTAATTTTCCATGTGACATTAATTTTAGATAATAGCTCATGATTTTAACATGTCTAAAATAAACCCTACTGTTTTCATAAAAAACATAATAATCTGATGGATTTAAGCTACAGCTGCAATTATTGGTAGACAACAAAGGCTAAATATAGCATAGCATGACTAAATGGCAAGTTGTACCAGAGAGTACATGGTACTTGAGTTGTACGTGAGAGTGACCAGGTATGGGAGAAGACTGGAAACCCAGGCATTGTTCTGTGTCAGAACTTATGTTCAGTTTAATTCTGTGATTTTTTTCAATTATGGTTACTCAAAATAATTTTGCAACTTAGTTTACCACACTTCCTGAGTTAATGACTAATTCTAAAAAAAATTAAAACCTTCTTCTCTCCTTACATTTTCAATTGCCATTAACCCAAGAAAGATCTGTTTTATTGAGTTTTCCCAGGGCTCTAGTATAAGTTGAGATGGTAGACATGATTTTAACAAGAGAGGCTTTAGGTATTATTCTTAGCTAGGCAAGTGATTCGAGATCACACAATGGTAACAAAGTGGTTGACCTTTCTTTTCATATTAAATATTCTATTTTTAAGGACATTATGTTTTGTAAATATTGATGGTACTGTATTCATAGTAGCAGAAAACAGCTTTTGAGCAGAACAGCTTCATTTTAGGGTGATGCATTGACTCACACTTTCTTAATCTGAAGTTTGCCTGAGGTAAAGACCAAATAGTCACTTAGGCAAAGGTCTCTTGAATACTGCACCTCAGAGAGATCATTAGGACAACGCGAAACATGTATTCAAAGCAACCAAAAGAAAACAAAAAATGCAGAATGAAAACAACAGTATATCATAGACATGTATAGAAATAAAACCATCTGTGTGAGCAATGTTGACTTTAATCTGCATTCTTTTTGTGTAGGTCACATTTTTACAGTGTTTAACTTCCCACATGCTATTTACACAGTATTTTCAAATTTCCCATGGCGTTGTCTTTCATGGAGTCTTGGTTTAGTATTGTCTACACTACTGTAATTGGGAATTTCTGAAAGGGGGGAAAAAAAGCAAAACACTTACAATGAAAGTAAAGTTCTTCATCCCCTTCTTGATCCGCTTTGCTATAGCCACAATGCCTGAAAAGAAAGCAAAGCATCAATTTCACTGGTAAATAATGATTTACTTCTCACATCTAAAGTCCTGACAAAATCAGTTCTGCAGGCTGGGATTTTCAGGCACTGAGCACCTAACTGCTGTAGGCCCTTTGAAACTTTCACCTATAATTCTATTGACAGCAGAGTTTTAAATAAATCATGAACAGTTGCAATCAAAAGCCTTTTGTATCAAATACCAGTAGGGACAGGTCCTAGAGAAAAAATTCTAGTTCTGGTGAAAAGCTTCTACAGATAAAACAGAGGATTAAAGAACTTGAAAGTAGAACACTGTTTTACATGAGGTTATTCTTAAACTTACTGCTGTGTCTCTTTTTCTTGAATGTAAAGTCATTTAAAGGCTGATCAGATAAAGTGTCAGACTTCTCCATGTGAGAAAACTGAACAGAAAGAGAGACTTTGAGGAGTGCAGGTAAAGAACCTGCTAGGGGTTCCTTTTACAGCACATTTACATAGGACAAAAAGAACATCTTGATATAAGTATCTTGCAAAAGAAAGAGGACAAACCATGCAATTGATAATGGGATTTAAACGAAACCTGTCCTTACTAAGAATTATTTCCATTTCAGTTTTGCAGTTTACTATCCCAGGTTAGACTATGTCTCAAGAGTTTGCAAGAGTGGTAACAGATGCGCTTATGCCCATCAAAGATGCAATACCTTCGTCCGATGATGAATCCAAACACCATGAAGACCAGGATGATAGTTCCTGCCACAGCAACCACAGCTATGATAATAACAGGATTCTGTTCACTGGAAACAGCTGTGGCTAAAAAGAGAGCACAGAGCTGAGTTAGTTAAAAATTAATCCCTACAAAGGGACTTAAAAATTTTAAGTAAATAATCATGAATTGTAGACTGTCTACTGTCGTAGACTGCCTTTGTCTGAAACAATTACATTGATAAAGTTAGTCTAAAGAAGGGACTCTATTGGAAATTCAGCTAAATGCTGTATGAGTTAATGACAGTCTACGCGGAATAAAAAGAAGACAAGCTGGAATTTCCTTGGCCAAAGTGGTACAGCCACTAGCTGAAAGTCAGCACCACTATCATCAGTCACTTCCACTTCATACTACTGCTTTGCTGCCTTCTGTTTTGACTCCCTCCTAAATGGGAAGACCTGGATATCCCTCTATGAGGGACAGTAGGAGAGTAATCCCTGAAGAACTCTGCTTCTAGCCTCCCCTCTAAAACTCATTGATATGACTTTGATGGTTTCCAAGGAAATAGTGCCTTTAAGAAAAATGTTTGAGCTAAAACACTATTAACACCGATTTCCTTGGTAGCATATTTCAATCTCTTACTGTTATTAATCATTGTAAATGGCTATTATTACTTACCATTTGTTTCTGTTAGCAACAAAAAGGTGCTTCTACATTAACACAAAATGGAACTCTCCATGCTTCAGAGGATTTACATGCTAAAATATCCACACATTATCGCTCTTTTTATTCAGATATGCCAATTCTATTAATATATGCAAATATATACATGTCACATTAATGTAAACTGAGAATGTAAATACTTAGCCTGAGAAACCTTGAGGCATGTTAAATACATTGCCTGCCTGACATCTAGTAAGGGGGACCATGTACTCAGACACATTAAATAAGCACAGCTCTACTGAACTCTGTGGAGCTGTACTGATTTGTAACAGTCAGGATCTAAATCAGGAGATGAATAAAGGATGAGACATCAGGGACTGTGGAAGTGAGAGCCACCTGGAATCATGAATCATAAAATCACGAAATCCTTAAGGTTGGAAAAGACTTCCAAGATCAAGTCCAACCTTTGACCAAACACTACCATATCAACTAAACCACAGCACTAAATGTTGCTTACTTGGAACAACTCCCTGGCTGGCTCATTCCAATGCCTAATCACCAATTCAGTGACAAAATTCTTTCTGATATTCCCCTGTTGAGGCTCTGTCTTCTTGTCCCATCACTAGTTGCCTGGGAGAAGAGACTGACCCCTACCTTACAACAAGCTCCATTCAGATACTTTTAGAGTGATAAGTCACCCCTGAGCCTCCATTTCTGTAGGTTAAATAACCCCAGCCCCCTTAGCTGCTCCTTCTCAGATTGTGCTCCAGAGCCTTCACCAGCTCTGCTGCCCTTCTCTGGACATGCTCCAACAACTCAATGTCCTTTTTAAAGTGAGGGGATCAGAAGTGGATACAGGATTCAAGGTGGCCTCACCAGTGCCAAATACAGAGGGATGATCACTGTCCTAATCCTGCTGGTCATACTACTCCTGAAACAAGCCAGGATGCCATTGGCCTTCTTGGCCATCTGAGCACACGCTGGTTCATGTTCACACAGCTGTCGAACACCACCCCAGGTCCTTTTTACCAGGCCACTTTCCTGCCACTCTTCCCCTGGCCTGTAGCGCTTTCTGGGGTTGTCGTGACCCAAACACAGGACTCAACACTTTGTCTTACTAAACCTCATACAGTTGTCTTTGGCCCATCAATTCAGGCTGTACAGATCCCTCTACAGAGCTTTCCAGCAGATCCCTCCAGCAGATCAACACTCCCTCCCATTTAGTGTTGTCTGCGAGCTTACTGAGGACTCACTTGATCCCCTTGTCCAAGTCACCAATTATGATATTAAACAGGATTAGCCCCAATATTGAGTTTTGGGGAATCTCGCTAGTGACTGGCCACACGCTGGATGTAGCACCATCCACTCCCACCCTCTGGGCCTGGCCATCCAGCCATTTTTTAACCCAGCGAAGAGCGCACCGATCTAAGCCACGGGCTGCCTATCTCTCAAAGAGAATGCTGTGGGAGTCCGTATTGAAGGTTTTATTGAAGTCCAGGTGGACTACCTCCCGATAGGTAACTTGGTAATAAAAGGAGATCAGGTTGGCCAAACAGGACCTGCCTTTCCTAAATCCACGCTGGCTGTGACTGATCCATTTGTTGTCCTGTATGTGCTGTGTGATTGCACTGAAGATGATCCGATCCATGACCTTCTCTGGCACCGAGGTCAGGCTGACCTTGGCTTGTAGTTCTCCAGATCCTTCTTCCAACCCCTCTCATAGACACGGATCACATTGGCCAATCTCCAGTCATCTGGGAACTCAGTCTTTTCCTCATCCTTGGTTACCTTGACCCTCCTTTCGTTGTTGAACACTTATTTCACAACAGTGGCCAGATTGAAGTTCTAGCTGAGCTCTCACCTTCCTAATTTTCTCTCTACATGACCTAATGATATCCTTATACTTTTCCTGAGTTGTCTGCCCCTTTCTTCCAAAGGTCAAAAACTTTTTTTTCCCTGAGTTCCAGTGAAAGCTCCCTATTGAGCTATGACAGTTTTCTTCCCCATTGGCTCACCTTCAGCGCACGGGGACAGCCTGCTTCTGTGCCCATGAGATTTCCTTCCATCTCCTGTTTGTTAACCATACTTGCATAACATTGTGTTCAT
Source organism: Origma solitaria (assembly GCA_013397895.1). Lineage (NCBI taxonomy): Eukaryota > Metazoa > Chordata > Aves > Passeriformes > Acanthizidae > Origma > Origma solitaria. The sequence continues at coordinate 418,848 of VZRL01002857.1, forward strand.
TGGTGTTAATGCACTTCAGCTGGGCTGATTTCACCCCCAACACTGCATGCCACACCTAGGCTCACCTCTAGCAAGCCTGGTCTTATTCCCTTCCCCCTTAAAATCTAGTTTAAAGCCCCATTAATCAGCCCTGCAAACTCCTGGGCTAGAATCCTTTTCCCCTGTTTAGACAGGTGAACCCCATCTGTTTCCAGCAGGCCTGGTGCCACGTAAACTGCCCCATGACTGAAATACAGAAGATAGATGAAAGAGAAGGAAAAAAAGGAAATCAAACTGATAACTGATGAACTAAATTAATGGTATGATGATATGTTTAACTGCTGGCAGTGGCAACTGAACAGGAATGTCTATACCAGGATTTTATGAATTCCACAGAATTGGGTTCCTGTTGCAGACTTCAGAGGTTCCCATAGAAACAAATAAGCCAGTCTTTTTTTGGGAGAAGTGAGCCAATCAACATGATTTATTTTGCCACTGACACTGACCTGTACCAACTGTTTCTCCCCAAAATATCAAATCCCTTGTTATACCACAGAGATTTAGAATAATCTGTACTGGAGGGAAATTACATACACATGCATACACACACCCGTCTAATTTTATTTTCTGAAGAAACTTTCTAATTTTTCTATATTCTATCTAATGCAAGTGAGGAAGATCACACTATTACTATTACTATTTAACTTAAAATAATGAATGCTTATCTTCAAGTAACTATAATTTGCTGAGATAGACAGCTCAGTAGGATGCTATTGTAGACTTACCTATATCTCACTCATGCAACTTCCAAGAAATGAGGTGTGACTGTCTTGTGCAAGAGCATAGCAGCATAAGTCACACAATTCAGCTCCTGCAATATAACTAGGCCATCAAAACAGACAAACCCAAGGAATGCCAAATTTCTGTAAAATACAGCATTTCCTTAAACTCTTCCCTTCTCTCTTTGAACTTCAGTGCAAGGCTCACTTGGAAGTGAAGAAGAGGCAGCATCCTGTCATAATGGCCAGGGTGTGAAGCTTCATCAATCCAAAAGAGTTTGGAAAGATCCCCAGCCCAGCCTGTCACCTAGTCCAGTAGCCAAGCTGAGTGCATAGAAGCTGACATATGTGAGTGGGTTGCTCTGTGTAACTGCCTCACAGATTTTGGGTACTGGCACATTCTGGAAGCAAGCAGACGAAGTTTTTTGGGCTCTGGAAAATGTTGGGGACCTGGTACACTGGCCAACTGGTAAGACAGGTGGGATGCAATCCATGATTTATTTTCATATCTTTTAAAAAAAAAGGAGGGGGGGTTGATTGCGGGCATGGTCTGGTACAAATTCAGTGACAGCAGCATAAGACATCTGCCTCTGTTCAGGTACTCTGCTGCTTCGCTCTTCTGTCTGATGAACTCAGTCTGCTGGTGTAACAGTGAAACAGAACACATTTTCTGGAATGATCCCTGTAGCTTGGCAGAAGTAAAGATGCTGGAGTGCTCTTAGAGGAATGATTTTGGTGTGCAGAATGTCTTTTCAGGGGCTGCGTGCGTGGCTGCCTCTCACTGGTGACACCACAATAGTGATGACTGGGAATCAGCACCAAGACAGCAAAGTCCTTACCTCTGATTAAACTATGCACAGGCTCAGAGGGCACCACAGGGAGCTGATACCTGGGCATTCAGCTACAACTGACACCTGATCTGAGCTATGAGATGTGCACATCCAATGCACAATGATTAATTTAAAGGAGTTAAATTTAAACCAGCTTTTAAATACACGGTTGTACAGATGGGGAACACATATCCAAACTCCCTGGAAGATTTAAAAAAGGATATCAGCTAAAAATGCTGTGCTGATGCTCCAACAAACTTTTCCCCCACAAGCAACCTCACATGCATGATTTCTGGAAAAGAATTCTTGGCAAAGTCCACCACGAAAGCTTCAGTGGTAACTGGGTCCACATATGCCAAATACTACTTTCTGAAGTATTGTGCTTTATGCCTTCTATAAAAATTTGTAATATTGGCACTTCAGACTTTACAGATCAATTTTACATATGCATATTGCTTAAATCTTGTTCGATTTAAACTGATTCATGGAAAAAAGGAAAAAGCAAAGACTTCATGCCAGGTTTTGTCAAGTGCTTCTTCTTTAACAGTGAGAGCTGTAACAAAGATTGGATTCGATGATCTCAGAGGTCTTTTCCAACCTAATTGATTCTGTGATTCTATAAGTGAAAAAATCTGCTTCAATTACAAAAAGCAGAGGATCATCTTTAGGTCCACTGGCTACAAGTCACTTGACTTTTCCATACTTCAGTGAACCAAGAGATAGAATTGACACTTCAGTGATATTTTATACATTTGTGTTTTTCCAGAGGGACTTCTGTTTCTAATAACTAACCAACAAAAAAATTCGATGACTAGAGCAATTAATTGATCTGTGGCAATCACAGTGCAGAATAGAAATATTCTGCCTCTATAAAGTATGTTTACTTCATAATTTTGAATTATTTCCATAAATATCTATGCCATACCCAACATGTAAGATATGATCCAATACAAGTATAATATATGTCTATTTTACATATCAGATAATATTAATATAATGTATATAGTTCTTTAAATATTGAAAAGTGGCTATACAGTTTCTATTTCAATTCAGAAAATGGTGCATGATTCAACCAGTGGAGGTGCCAGAAGAAATCTAGGCAGGCAACATGACTAACTGAATGTGATGGTCATTATATATATTCTTACATAAATATATATGTGTGTATATTTTTCTTAAAATACTTTAACATTTTTAAAAGCTGCATTCAGAAATCCACTGGAATAATGAGAAGCCAAAGCCTCTAAACTGTAGCATAATATGGTTTATTGTTCACCTGCATGGTACTTCCCTTGAGGTATATTTCCCAAAAACAATCCAATAAAAGCCTTCCTTTAAAACATTAACAAAAGACTAATTTGATTAGTCTGTAAGTTCTGATGAAATTATAAATAAAATATAAGAAACAAATACTTTCATGTAAAACAATTTTAGAAGAGTTTAATGGAATTTGCCATCTTTTTACTAACATTTTTATTATTTCTGAAAACTGTATAGGGGAAATTGTGCACGCTTATCCTTGCTGGGAATTATATTTTATAATGTTGTCTCAAGATAATGGAAAATGTGCTACTCAAAACAAATTTTCTTTAATGAAAACACAGGACATTTTTCATGCCATCTCAAAGCACATAGCTGGCCTGTGACAAAAGAAACCTGCTGTGTATCCTGGCCAAGTATCTCTGTGGTTTATATGCATTTTTTTATCATCTGAGTCAGAAAAGCAGTACAGGAGAGTGGTCAGTGATGCATTTATTATAGGATTTCCTAATCTCCCATATGTTGACCAAACTCCAGTCAAAACTGTTTATCTTTGAAATAATCTTTGCTAATCTTAGCAGCTACCAGTCTGCTTACATTCAGTATGTAAAAAATAGTCAGATAATTAAGGAAATGTTGGGAAAATATTTGATGTACTAATTTTAAACCACTATGGACAATAAACTATCTAATTAGCAGAAACTTGTGACAGACTATGACAGACTTCTAATTTGTTTTTCAGAAAACTATTCAAAACAAGAAATTACTTCTGGCTGTACCTCACGTTCCCAGTCTACAAAATCGGGATTCTGCTACTGATTCTTTCTACAGATGGGAAGGATGCTATTACACAGAACTAATAATATTAGTAATAACAGCTTACTGCTGCTATTATGATAATTACTGTTTCAATTATGTCTATTAGATGTGTGGTATTATTCATTATTTATAGTTTTTATATTCTGTGTGGAACTAAGGTGGAATCAAAACCTCACTACTCTGTTTTAAGAATAACTACAAATCATTCAGGCGACACCTGGCTGCAATTAATAAGACGCAATAATGTGTGTCTGCACACCATCTCAGACAGACTGCTGCATAGGGTGGAGAGAGGGTATGGCATCCATACCCTTGGAACTCATAGGCTATGCATTCCTGTATTCCCAGCTCCGAATCTGGGTGACCTGATGTCAAGGTCAGTCTGAAGCAAATCCTCCAAAACAGGGTCACCAAATTTGGCTCTGCAACAGGGTGGTGGAGCTGCCAGGCACACAGTTCTTGTGAACAGGCTCCGATCTGCCAGGTCTCACTGATGGCAGGGGTTTTTTTGTCACACAGCTTACAGCTTTTTATTATAGAAGCCTGAAAGAAACTTAATATCTTTGAGACTCCCATTTCATTAGTAAACCAAGCTGAAAGTTGCCAATGAATTCAAAAGACATTAAAGATGGACTTAAAGTTGAAGACACACACATGAACAAAACTAACAACCTTTTTTTCAGGAAACAAATGGAAAAAAAATGGCCTGGAGAAGTCTCTGAGGGTTGAAATCTCCTCCTTCCTTCTCTCCACAGTTACAGAAGAACCTAGTTGAGTTATTCAGCTCACCACTACTCACTTCCTTTGTTGGGAAAAGTAAGTGTGTATTTGAATTAAAAAAAAAAAAAATTGTCTTTGTGTATTAGCGGGACAGCAAAGGAGAAGAACTTACTATGTAACAAATCTCCTCCAGCCAATTACAGGACTAATTTTCACTTCTATGATAAACCAAATTATGGAAGCTCGTCCTCCAAAAGACAATGACAAAAATCCACCTTCTTGTAGAACTAAATTCTTTGCAATTGTAATTACATTGTTTATGACTCTTTCCTTTCTTGCTTTACTTACTACATCTACAGAAAGGGTTAATTTTCTGTAAAAAAATTCCTTACCTGTGGCTTCTTCCAGTGTGGCAACATCCAGTCTGGGGCTGTAATTTCCATAACCAGCAGCAGTAAAAGCACGAATCTGGAAAACATACACTGTTCCTGGCTTTAGGTTATTAATAGAAGCTGAAGTGGACTTGGTTTTCACTGTTGAATAGGTCCTCTCCCTTTGATCCTGGAAACAATAAGACAAAAGAATAAATGGCATTTACAGATCAGATTTTATCATGATTGCACAACAGCAACTGACAGCCAGCCTGGGTAGTTTATTTCAATTTGCTGAATGCTCTTTTCCCCCAACAACAAAAATAAAGCATACTCTGTGGAGTATTACAAAACATTGTCATTGCAATGAAGAGCTCTAAGTGTAACATAAAATTCAAATGGGATGCTCATGTTGTTACTCATAAAACATCCAAACAAAAAACGATAGATTTTCAGGCTCTGATTAAATTTTGTGAAATTTTGATGAGAAATAACTCAACCACAGCTTTCCAGGGGAATCTGTGGGGTCTAAAGAGTTCAAGGACAGGGAAATTTGTTCTTTCATGGTCAGAACATGACAAACAGAGCTGCATAACCTGCCTTCATTCTGCATTAATTCAGTTTATAGCTGTTGGACTTTTTTTATTTTTGGAGTACTTCAAAGTTATCATGAATGAAGTCCTAGATATTGTGAAATGGATGGCAAAACTCTGACTGACACCATTATTTTGATCCTTCCAGCACCTTTAAAAAATATAATATTGCCAATGTATAATTGGCTGTATTTTGCATAATTTCTGAGGTCCTTAACTCAGTTTTCAGTTCAGATTTTTATCGCTGGCTTTTAGTCTTTTCTCAGTTTTAGTCTCTATGGCATAAAGAAGAACCCAGGGAAAGAAGCTCAGTATGACACTCCACAAATTTGAAGCTGTAAGATTACAAACCCTATGAGTAATAACTCACTTTCAAATAGTACAAAAGCTGTATCACAGATCATTAGAGTATTCAAAAAGCTCTACTTATTCATCACATTTACTGACACAGATTATCTTTCAGCATAGATATGTGAAGCCCTGTTGATTTTTGGTGGCAGATGCAACCCTGATTTGAAGGGCAGAAGAGATGAATTAACCAACCATCTGAATGCACCACATGACCAGAGAAGCATGAGCCGTACACGGCAGTGCTAATGAGACGGATACAGAGGGAAGGAATAAATCTGTAACTCATTTCAATAATACTTCACCAGCTAAAAGTGATGGAGAGCCTTCCCCTTTGCAGTCAGTAAAAGCAAAAAAGGCTTTTGCTGAAATACAGGGCTATATGGAACATACATGATTTCTTTTCTGGGGTTCAGTAGGGGCTTCTCCTGGTTCTTGCCCAGACTGTTCCTTGAGCAAGCCCACCATCTCAGCTAGCAACAATTTTCTGTATCTTCTCCAAGAGGATTTAAATCATCTGTAAGTGAGGGTTATGGCGGAATGTATGTTATGTTGGTAAGTGAGAAAGAACAGGAATGCTTGAGAGATGAGAAACAAGTGTAAGGAAACCATAAACAGTCAGGTTCAGGACTGTAAGCCACCGTGGAATTTCATTTTGGGTTTTGATGCATAAACGAGGCTTATTTGAATTGCCAACAGTCCTTGTATTCAAAAATAAATAAATAACAAAGAAATAAAAATAACCTCCACTAGAAATCTCACAGGACAGGCTTACTTTGGAGATTTCAGGCAGTTTCCATTCCAGCCCCAGCCAGAAGTGAGAGGTGAAAAAAACACTTATCAGAGTATTTCAGAACAACAAAAATGTTTGATTTAATTTGGCTCTAAAAGGAGTTGAAAGTTCATATTCTTTTATTTTTCTTTTCTTCTAAACCAGTGAACAAAACTTAAACGGCCTCTCTCCTTCTCAGCAAGAAGATTATGAAGTACTTTTAAAGCTGAAATGAAATTTTTTGGAAGAAAAACAACCATTTAAGTATTTGTACAAAAATCATCTCAGTTAAACATATATAGACCAGTTTGTCTGTGACTGTTAGAATGAGCTTTTTATTCTCTTTTATTAATTTTACTGTACTAAGTATAATACTGGAAGATTTCTTTTCATTACAAAAGAACTTTAACATCAGTTTTTCTCTTTGCAAACACAGACCACTGGCAATGAAATTCTGCTGGTTATTTAAAGTTACATGAGTGTACAGGGAAAATTAAAAAAGCCACATTCTAAAAGCTATCATTATATGAAAAGCTGGGTATCTTGGTCGTTTTTCTGTCATTTTACACTACCCATTTAAATTATTTCTTTTATTTGAACAGATTACAACTGCTCTGCATATTAAAAAAAAATCCAAGGTTTTCGGTTCTCTTTTTTTTTTTCTTTTTTTTTTTTCTTTTTTTTTTTGGTGTAGAGGAAAGTTTTGTCTTTGGTAAATAAGTAAATTTTAAAAAATAAAATATTTGGACTTTATGTGTGTGTCTCTACACAGACATGCTGGAGGAACAAAAATTACCTGCTAAAATTAGTAAAATTTTTCCAAAGAATTGTTTAGCCATCTGTACTTATCTGCTAGATTTCATTATAAGAATCACTAAAGTGAACAACTTAAACTAGAAGTTAATATCAATTTTGTTCCTTTCCCAAGTCATATAAAGATCTTTTGATAAGTATATTCACATAATTCAGCACAGAAAATTAAACATGACACTTGATATTAGATACAATCTGGGCTGAATTTACCTAATTCTGTGTTACCTAGTAAGCTGACATGCTCTTTTTGATATAGGGGTACTGTTACCTTGCTTGCAGAAATGTCTTCATGAGTGATCACAAAGGAGCTCCTTTATTCATTTTCTTTCATTTTAATTCTTTCTGGTTTTTTTTCTTCACAGAATGTTTTGTAAAATTTAGGAGTATGTTATGTTATGCAGTCAATTTCCCAGGGAATCTGAAGGAGCCAAACTTAGTCTGGGCCCCATGACAAACATAGAGCTGCACAACCTGCCCTCACTCTGCTTTCATCCAGCTTACGGTTGTCAGAATTTTTTTATTCTGCAGTACTTCAAAGATATCATGAATGAAACCCTCGACATGCTGAAATGAATGGCGAAACTCCGACTGACATCAGTAAGATTGCAATTTCACTCTACCAGAAACAGAGATCACTTCATCTGCTATTGAAAAGCAGCCTTCAATTCATTATTGTGTTGAGAGAACAAGAGAAAAATAAATTTCACTATTCTGGTCCTTTTTAAAAGGACAAATAAGGAATATTTATTTCCTTGAACTGTAGGAAGTATTTTGAAAATTTTCAGACATGAAGTAGAAGCTGCCCAGCTCATAAGGAAATACAAAATACAGTCAGAGGTTGTACTTGATACATCATCTCAAGACTAGAATTACGTTGATACAGAAGGAAATGAAACAAGCTTCAAACACAATGCAGAAGAGATGTGAAAACAGCAATATAATGGTAAAATATTCAAGTACAACTTAACAATTAAAAAAAAAAAGGAAAGTAAGGCAGATTTCAAGTGTATATTTCATTTTTAGCATGCCAAAATACAATATATGAGACATATGACAGCAATAATAATTGCAGGATTTAGCTAGTTATTAAAAACAAGCAAAATCACTGACTTTGGAAAGAGAGGGTAGTTAATAGCTGATGATTTTAACACTGTTCCACAACACAGCAAGCCAACATAAAGCAAACAACACATTGTTGCACATTACAGATAATCTTAGCACTTACTTTCTCATAATACTTGATTTCATATTCAGTAATGACTCCATTGGGATGTTCTGGTTCCTGCCAGGAAAGCTCCACGCTCCTCTGCAGCACTCTTTCTTTCATTACGCCACTAACTTGCGAGGGAGCTGTTTGGACAAGATGTGTCAATAAATAAAAAGCAAATTCTTTGGGATGCCTAAAATCAAATGCCATTACTGATCCACCCCATGCTGAGCCACTCTCATTAAGGTAAAAGAAAGCACCTTTTCATAGCTCACAATTCAAAGCTAATGAATATTCAAGCAGGACCCTATTACTGTTCATAAACTTAGAACAGAAATCGAACTAAAGCACAAACAGGAAAAGGTGCCATTGTTCGAGTTAGTGCAAAACTGAGATTGATGGGATAGGAAAAAGAATTAAGCAAATTAATTCTGATGATGATAGGAAATCAAATTTTTAGATTGATGTGTAGTAAATTAAGAGCCTAAATATTTATTGCATATGCTTCTGAAATGCTCATAAAAAGAAAAATAATCTTTTAGAAACAAAATCACATTTTAGGCTGAATTAATATGACTAACACCAATTCTCCTTAGAAATAATTTCTCACATTATCTGATTACGACATGACGGTGATGAAAACAACTTTGTTAAGAGACTAAGTCCACTCTTTTTCCTTAGTTCAAACCTTTCCAGGATATTCTCTCTTTAGAGCTGAAGTTTCCATATTTGGTCTTGGCATTTTTGAAAGTGCAAGACAATTTAAGGAGTAGATCTTACAAAAGAAAGCAGACACTGTCTTCCTCCACCTCACTCGATGGAGACTCGATGCACACCTCATGCATGCACATGTGCACACGGAGTTTCCTAATAAACATCACCCACAAACAAGGACCTTTTGAAATTAAAAAAAACCCAAAACTCAATATACAAGCATTATAGAGACATTGACTCTCATATAAAAATGTCAGAGACTGAAAAAATAACTCGCTTTCCCAGCTTATCTTTAATGAAAAAGACTGCAGAAATTTTGCTGATGTGCAGCATCAAAGGAGGCCAAACATCACAGTGAATATAGAAGAAAAAGTCCTGTAAAAGTATAGCACTTTGAAAAACAACTATGGTATTGGAACCATGCAGAACTTGATCTTGCTCTCATTCAGTTTAATGGAAATCAATTTTGCTCATGCAAAAGATAGAGTGGATCTGACCCTTAGCCCTCCTACAGTTGAAAGTCAAATGACATTTACATGTACAAGGACTTGGTCTTGGGGCAGCCTCAGACACAGGAAAGGGGACTGAGATAAATTTATTAGAAATAATGTACTAGAGATATTATTAAAGCTATTAAATTAGAGATCAATTTTTGTACATCTCTTTCTAGCACATAATCTAATACTGATTCTTTACTGAAATGTTTGTTTAAAAAACCTGAAAAATTTAAATTTTAACGCCACCTTATTTCAGAACTGTGAATAAAGCTTTCACTATGTAAAATTATGTACAGTCTTCAGATAAAACACAATTCTTATCCCAAGGAACAAAGTGATCTTCACTTTCTCTAGTTTTTTAAAATAACATAAAATATCTAGAATGCACACTCCTGTACCATTAAGTATAAAAACATAGTGATAAAAATAAAATACCTACAACACAATCAAGAAAAGAATCCTCTAAAAAATTAAAATTGGATTGTTAACTTCTTACTGAAATTTTGAAGTTTCTTGTTTGTTTCTTTTTTTCAAATTATAACATGTATGTGCATGTAGGTTTTTTAATTAAATTTGTTTACATTTCATTAGAGGCTCCAAGAATCCATGAAAATTGGGAATTGAAGCGATGCATGATAATTTTCATTATGAACTATTATGTTATATATAATCAATATAATCAAAGTTGAAGATCTCTTAATCTAGGCTGCCTAACTGATAAAATCATAAAATTGTATCAGACAAACACTATGGGTTGCCGCACAAAGCCAGGATCACTCTCACTCTCCTTGCATTCTCTTTCTAAAAGCTTTGAGTATTTTCACTCTTTAATTAGTGAAATGTATTCTTTTTCATAGCTAGGACTCCAGAATGCAGCACCCTAATTTACTGTCTAGTTTTCTTTGACATGATTAACTAGTTGTCTTCTTTGCCTAAATGAGTACCTCTGCATCCTGAATGAATTTCAGAGAGGTCATTATGTTTAACGTATAATTTTCTATCTCATCCAGATAAATGTTTCTCAAATTGTTAATCTTACATTTTTAGATGTCCGAAATTGTTAATGTTGGTACTTATCATGGAACAATTTTATATTACCTAGGTCACTGGAATTTGTTCTCCATGTTTCCTGCTTATTGTTTTTGCTTATCAAATTTTTTCATTCCGTTGGCCGTAGCATTCATTTTTCTTAAAGCAGTGAAGCAAAATGAACTTGATATTAGTTAACTCTTTGTATGTGGGGAAGGAATAGGAGTGCAAAGGACGAGGGACGGAGAGAGGGGTAAGACTTGAATCAGGGAAATTAAATACACTATGTGACATTCCTATTTAACACCCATACAAAGTACATCACAAACAGGTGTATACCATTCTTAAAGAATTTCCATTCAGACTAAAATCCCAGTAATTTATCAACATTGCAAGACAGCATTCAAAATGGTTTAGTTTGGTTTGGGGTTTGTGTGTGGGATTTTTGGTAGTTTGTTTTTCTTTTGGGTTTTCTGTATCCAAAATGAAAACAGTTATGCTACCTTTCATTGTTAGAAGACCCACAAGAGGAAGAAGAGAAAGTCCAAACCTACGGTCCAGCCTTGCATGTGTTGGCAGCTCTGAAGACAATTCTGTAGCATATAATTCCCATACTACATGAGATTCCTAAAATGTAGTATGCTACCTAACCTTTTTTTGAGTCCTCATGTTTTTCAGGGAAGAAGGGAATCATTAAACTAACTGAAGCCAGAGTATCCTCTTCTGGCAAGGAACACCAGTTTGTTTTCACTGCATGGAAATGTCTTCAAACTAGAGCAGCCACATAAGCCAATCCATTGATGCGAGAGTCTAGGCTATCTTTATCCTGCCTTTTGGGCTGCATTTCCTGATCTGTGCTTAATGAGAGCACACAGGTCAGAAGCATTTTGTTCTTTTTTCTAGCATAGTAATTACCTCTGTATTCTCTCTGTGACTTTCTTACAGACGGTTTTACATTCATGTTTTATTTGTTCTGGCTTCCTGACACATCCTTTTAAACCTTTAGCCAACTTCTCATCGCCTATCTATGCTAATTAATTAACAACTTTTTATGGTTTTGAAACAACTATATTTGAGCAAGCTTGAAAATTAGTCAAAGAATACAATTCATCCTTAAATAAAAGATAAATTAGGGAATTAAATTACAAAAATAAAAAAGATAACTCTAAAAAACCAGGATTAAAAATAATATTTATATTCCCATTTCAAGCTGAACCAATAATGATAACAATAATAACAGTAATAATAAACTACTTCAGGGTTTTTTTCTTCTAGCAATCTACCTCTTACCACTACATCTCTAACGAAGCCTTTCATGACAAAGACACTTCTTATAGCATTTCTAGACAACTAAATACCCAGTCCTGAATGACTTGAGCATGCATAATCCCTACTGTATCACTTCAGGTTACAAAGAAGCATCACTTGACACAATCATTATTTCCATAATATATTACACAGGGGGATGCAGGCTGTTCAAAATGGCATTTGCTATCAACTTTCTTTCTGATATACCTCATCTCTTCTTTTTCTCCTTCCTGCTGACACAACATCCAATGCATCAAACACACACAGCCTCTCAGGGCTAACAGGCAGATGTACCTACACACACTGCATAAGAAAGTACTTTGAGAATGACAGGCCCTCAGCACACTCATTCACCTTTTTTAAATGCTTCAAATATACCATTCAGCAAAAGAAAAAATTGATTTTCCCCAGGTTTCAACATCACAGCCACTGAGAAATATAACTGTGCTGGGTTTTACTGATAAAGCCTTCAAGTTATATAGATTTCAAGCTGGTCATCATTTTCAGATCAAGTTATAGAAAAAGTTAAAACTGAGGTGACAAAAAGAGCAGGATATTCCAAGGATATATTCTGTTCCAGAGAGAATATTGCATCTGGTAGACTGATGTGTTACATCCATACTGCTAAGCCAAGCATATGGTACATTATTAATATGTGCAAATATTAAGGTATAGAAAACTGTAGCAATTGTTTTGGAAAGCACTACTTTTAGTCCAGAGTCATCTGAAAATGTTATAATATTGCTCATGCTGTTAATCTCTATCCTCAGCTATTCTCTGGTTCTCAAGAATAACATTTTCCTTGATCCCATAGTGTGCTTTCCAGAAGACAAAGAGAGATGTATCAGAACACCACTACCACAACCAAAAAACAAAACAAAACAATGAAAGACCCCAAATGAACAAAAGCCCAAACCAAACAAACAAAAATGCCAAACAAACAAAAAAACCCCAATAAAAAATGAAAAATTAAAATATGTGAAGCTGCACTTTCACATAAAAGAGGAATTAGGCATAATGTACCAATTGCTAGCACAAAATCAGCTGTAAACATCTTTTTACTGAAAAAAGATAATTCACCAAAAGAAACATACCTATCCATTTCTCAGTGATTTCTTAACGTCCTGATTCTTGAATGTGTCTCAATTCCATCACCACATCAGTCACGGAGACTTTTAATCTGACACTTTTTAAAATGTGTCACTAGAAGCATCATCCTGGGTGTTTAGTAGCTCATGTATATGAAACAAACTATTTAAAATCCTTAGAAATAAGTGTTTCAATCCTGCAGTCACTCTTCATATAGAAAATTTCATAAATGAACAGGAATACATGTTCCTTGTGCAGGACTAAACCCTATATCAACAAATGCTACCAAATCTATGTTTGCAACTCCAGTTTCATGGCATGTCATACAAATGCTAAAGAATGAATGGGCTATCAGACTTCCTTATCCTTTCTTTTGGATTTCCTTATCTTACAACAGCAATAACGTTCTGAAGTCAATTTGAGCTTTTCTTGTACTTGCTGAAGTCAAACAATAACACTGGCACTTTGATAGAACCCTTACAGCACTTCCTAAAGGACAAAAACTCTTGGCTTTTGGCCTCTTTCATTTTCATATCATGAAGATATGCAAGAATCTTTCAAAACAACCAGCTTTTCCTGCAGCAGCAGTGAGATCAATTTTACATCCCTGTAAAACTCTATCTTAGGGCTCAATATAAGTTTTACATGACATAAAGCACTTACACTATTTTTCTGCGACACTGTCCTACAGCAGTTGAGGGGTGTTTTGAGTATTGAGCTTGAAGGGGACATTGCTAAAAGATCCAAAGCATAGAAAACCAGGGATATTGACATCCCAATGGTTATAATCTACTCTGCTATTTCATTTTAAGACGTCTTTGCCATCTCCTTTTTCGGCAGAAATCTTTGGATAACAGAGTTGCTTTGGCTCTACATCTATTTTAAGTGAGACTGGAGTCTGGCATCTTACCAACAACAAAAGTAAAATGAACGAATATATATATATATATATTTGAAAATAGTAGCAGAAAATTATACTGTTTTTAGCTCTTAAATGGTTGTTGAGGAAGAGAATACAAAGCTCCCCATGCTCCATTACAGTCTTGCACCCAGATTACCCCAAAGGGCACCCTTCTGCGCCGACTTTTGCACTGATTTGCTCCCGAGAGAAAGAGTGTAAGTGAAGTCATAACCTGGCCTCCAGCCACGTTCTGGTTTGCTGTCAAGGGAAACTTAGGCCTCAGAATTGCCAAAGTTACTAAATAAGAGTGGAAGGCAAACAGATTATACACCTTGAGGAAATGCAGCTGCCGCTGGCAGGGGTCTGGGGGTCAGCACCACGCTGGTTTTTGTGCTGGTCTGAAACAGGATACCTCAGGATACATGCCCTCCCTTGCTTCAGGATACATGCCCTTGCTTACTTCTGAGGAGCTGTCTGATGTAAAAAGAGGTCAGTCAAAACCAAACTGTGAACAGGTTTTGCAGGTACTGGGCAAATGCTAACACTTTACTGCATAGATATTTCTCTTACCTATATAGTCTGTTTCTTAGAAAGATACAAAAGCATTTTGTCAGGAAAAAAAAGTGTTTATTAATTATTAAAATTGTTAAAAATTTCACACTACTCTAATACGGCACTCACTTGAGTGCAACTAAAGATATAGAAAGCTGCCACAGCTTGCCCTTGAAATGTTTTGGAAAAAAATGCTTACATTTCACTTCATGTTTACACTAATATGCACAATAATTTTCATGTTATTTTCTATGATAATTCATGCAAAAAGATAACAGAAAAGATTACGATAGCTCTTAAACTGAAAATTATTAAATGTATTGATAGAAATCACAAGATTTTCTGTTTTGTTACAGTGTAATTCTCTCCCCTCAGTTAAGCCTCCACATGACAAAGCAGCCCATGATAAAAGGTTATTGAGTACCACTGTATTATGCCATTAGTACCCATTGCTTTGGATCAATGGCAGAGAAATTCCCCACTGTGTTTACAAGCTGCAGCATTCAAAAAAAGACCCAAATAAATCAGATATTTTACACTAACAATATCCTACAGAGAAACCATTTTAACTTCCTCGCTGACACACTTTACTTTCCAGCTCATAAATATAACACAGAGTGTTTTACAGTGCTGGGTAAGCCATCAGCAGAGACACATGTAGTTGCTCTGAGCCACTTGGGGATGTCATGAGTACATGGGAGCAGGCAAGGTAGTCAAGTAATACCTGACTACATTTCGCCTTCACATGTTTTGACATTACTTTTTTGGTTGATAAACTCTCACAATACTTGCTGATCTACAGAGAGGAACAGAAATAGTACTTGCCTGAATACTATACTATTAAATAAAATTTAATAAATAAAATCATAAAATATGCTGAGTTGGAAGAGACACATGAGGAAAAAAAACAATGAATACATTCTGATATCCCCTCATATTACTACCAATTTCTAAGAAGGTTTATGCTCAAATAGCATTATTACCAAATATGTAGTGATTTACTAATTGTCCATGCTTTTTAAACATCTGGTGCATTTAAAATAGTTAATGGTTTGGTAATTCCTTCATCAAACTCAAAACTCAGCAGTTGGATCAGTTCTGTATGCTGTCTACTCTGGCAAAATTCTGGGGAGGGAAATCAATAAAAAGAAAGAAAAAGAACCTACCAGAAAGAAATGAAACAGTTTAGAAAAATCAGGCTGACAGCTTGTCTATCATGTTTTGATTTTTTTTCTGGTCACAGTATACATTTAGACCCATACTATGAACTCCCCTGTTTCTTCTGCGTGACATTTGGTACAAATATTACTGTTATGTCTGCATCTCATTTCTTTGAAAACTGGCAACTTGGGCATCAATCAGTGCTGAACGGATGCTGAGTTGCGTAACAAGTGACAACATCGTCTCCCAAGATATCCACAACTCTTGTTTTGTGAATAAGTTTTGACATGTCAGGCACAAACCTGATTCTTACAAATGTGTTAGAGTAACAAACCAGCCTTACAAATAACAGAGAGGGACTTTTGTTCTCCTGAAGCATTTGTTTTCCTTTGCAGAAGAAATATTTCTATGTTAATTAGCTTTTTCTTTTGTCCGGGGTTCTTTTGTGATTCATCTTTCATAACTTTTTCTTTTTTCTTTTTTTTTTAAGAGAAACATCTGCCACCAGCCTTGCAGTAAATCCTTGGCACACAGATATTATTCTTCATTAAAGAAAACAAAACACCACAAAACTCCCCGAAGATGAAGATACTCTTTTCCCTGGTGGGATACTCAGACACATTATGTTCTCCTTCTGTCTCCAGTCATCTCTGCTGGCAAGTGTCAATTACAGACATAGGTTTTAGGGAACAGAAGGACAAAAAACAATTTACAAATACTTTTCTCTGGAAGCAGACAGGTGTAATGACTGAGACTGTTTGCTGTAATTGAATTTCATGCTGTCATCTATTCAGTCACAAATAGATGTCAGCTTCAAGGATGCTACACATGGGGAAAAAAATAACAACAAAACCCCCTTAATACATTCTTATTGCTACTGTATAGTTCATCACTCTAGTTTGACTTCAGCAAAAGCAACTTTTACTTTTAGAAAAGTATATGAGGTGATTTAGAACTGTGGCTTTTGAGGCCTATGGAGTAGCAAGATTATGTTTATTTAGTGTAAGATGTTCAAGACACAATTGAATGAATTCCAGAGCCATAACAAAGCATTTTGTTTCAGACATAGCCAACCAAAATCTGGAAATGAAGTGCCATGCCAAAAAAATTAAAACTAGTCGATCAAATATTAACAGAAAAGCATATAAATATTCTATAAAGATGTCAGCACAAAACAATAATTATCACTGTGCCAGAGGTTTGATCAAACTGACGCTTCCAAAGACATAATTGTTCTGTGGGGAAAAAAATATTACTCTACTAACATTCCTCAAATGTGTAACAACTTCTGTTCCAGCCTCCCAAATTCCTGTGAAATGCATCATAATGGCACTGTTAACAATGGGCATATTTCTGACAGCAGCATGGGTAATATTCACAGGGAATATGGATAGAATTCCATACAAAAACAAGTTTGCATTTTCTTTCATGTTATGAGATGTTTTTCTCCCGAAGACCAATAAATCTCTAGAATTTAAGAAGATGGATAAATATCCATCTGGGAATCTCTGCTACAGTGATAGATATCAGAAGCAGTAAACCTGAAGTTAGTTGACTATGCACAGGAGGAGAAATCATGTCCGTGAGGAGAAGATCAGGCGCAGCAGTTAGCTGATGATCCCCTAGGTCAGGACTTGTAGAGGAAGCGGTTTCATTGCCCAGAGCGAGGTCACCACTGCGGAGAACTGCCACTGACATAAACACAATATTCAAAAATTCCCTTGATGCACAAAAATTCACGTATATTCTGACAATTGAGAAAAAATCCATTTGATACAACGTTGATTTTCCCAAATGAAATAACTTTGGATGCCTGCATGAGCTGTTCAAAAAACACTGTTGCGCAAAAGCAGAAGGAAAAAGCCTTGTCTTCAGAGGAATGTATTTTGCAAAGTAAAGCTACTTGATTGATTTGAATATACAACATAAATTAACACCTGACTATTCAACAGCAAAGACTACTTTAGACATAATGTGCATATTAACTTAAAAAAAGCTCACAAATTTTGTATGAAAATATCTTCAATAATTTTATATTTTCTTTTTTTATACCAAAAATATTAAAACTTGTAATACATTTATAGGACTTATGCAACGATAGATGATAAACCTGCATGATTTTTTTTTTTTTTTAATGTATCCCTACCATCTGTTACACAAAGAGTAAACTCTGTACATAATTTCAAAAAGATCTTAAATATTCTTCACTTTGAGTAGACATTAGTTCCTAAAACTCCTTGCTGCTTAAAGTAACTTTGGATTTGGGGAGGGTTGGTTTTTTTTTGTTTTTTTGGTTTTTTTTTTTTTTTTTTTTGTTATTTGAGAACATGCTATGGTTCAACGCTTCTCCAGGTTCTGCTCACCGGAAAACTTTGCACAAAGACTTGTCTGATGCAGAAATTTATTAAGCTGGAAACACATCAATCATTTAATGAAAGAATTTACTATGTGGTTTTAAAAGCTGTACAGAATCATCTTTTTTTTCACAGGCTTTCTAGCAGCTTCCCTTCCCTGAATGCTATGAGGCTCTAAAGGAAAGTGAAGTTCTGTATCCAAAGGTTAACTTCTTGTAGATTTAGATTACAAAAATGTCAATTGCACAAATTATAAACCCATTTAGCTTTCTGATTAGTTCCACTTTTAGCATACCATTTAGGGCTCAATTCTGACCTCTCATCAATTATATTTTAGTTTAGCTGCATTGATTTTATCTGAGTTATCCTTGCTTTATACCAATGGAAACAAGATCAGAATCAGGTCCTGGGGGTAAAGTAATTAAAAATGTAATTACTACAACTGATTATGCAACATAGCTACATCATTAATTGGCTACAATTTTTTATATATTTTTTAACAAAAATATTACAATTACTTTGCCAATTTCACAGAGATAGGTCTTTACTTTTTTATTTCAGAAGTAATTCTAGATGGAATACAGACAAACTAACTTAGGCACCTGGGTGCACCTCCCCTTTAGGTGACTACAGCACACATAAATTAAGTGCTTAAGTTCACCCAAACAGGTTTGCTCCCTGTGACAGAGACATAAGCGCACTGGAAAGATCCAAAAAGAGAGCCCGCCTGTTTTCACTGAGAGCCATACATTTTAAAATACCACTTTAAGACCTTTGAAAAACTTTCTCCACTGACTACATAGTGAATTTAGGCATTTCTTTTAGAAGAAACAGATGACCTAGTAATGCAAATAAAACTGACATGTACCATTTACATACTTTTTAGGTGAGGTAGACCCCATCTTTCTTACATACAATCTAAAATTTCTTCTTTCCTCCTAAACTCTTCCTTTGCATTTAAGGAGGTATTCCATAATCCTTAAAGCACTTGAAGGTAATTTGGCAGGAGTTTGCTCTGACTTACCTCTCATGCAAATCTTGTAGGATCCAGGTTTCTACATACAGTAGTATAAGTCTAATTCCTGAAGAGCCTAGAGGTATTTCAGCAAACTGCTATCTAAATACTGTGACCACTTACATAACCCCAGCTTCACAACTGCATAGAATCAATTTAATGATGAAAATATTCCTATGTAGCATTGAAGTCTGAACTAATATTTTATGAGGGGAAAAAAAGCCACAAAACAACAAAACGAGAACAGCTTCTGGGTCGGATTCTCTTTCAGTTTTTAATGGTGTGAATAAGTAGTGACTGCATTGACTCCTTTCGTCCTGAATGTTGAACTTTAATCAATATCCAGGATGAAGGAGATGAAAATGGAGTGCTTTGCAGTAACACAAAACCATGCACCAATAAGTCAGAAAGGTTAAACTTAAAAAAAACCCAAACAAAGGTGGTTCTGTTTTATTGCACATTTACTCAATATATTGGAAAAAGAAGCAAAATTGCATAAGCATCCTTGAATAGTTTATTACAGTTCTGTTTATCCTAAATAATAAACTTTAGATCTGATTCTCCATTCCCTCACTCATAGTTATGGTTTTGGGAGAGAGTAGGGTTGGTCTGTCTTTCAGACTGAATACAATATAAGCCATTCTTTTAAATAAAAGCATGGGAAAATGGTGTATACACGTCTTACTAGTCCTTCCAGATAGTAAAGGAGACAGCAAAAAGACCTTAAAACTGGAATGTCACAAAAGCAATTAAACTTGAGTCATAGCAACAGCACAATCCTGTGTTTTAACGAAAATTACTGTTTTGCTACATGGACTGTGCAGATAATTTTTCAATTACTGTTTTCCTACAAGATCCTCCAGGTCTTCAGTAAAAATTATTGCTGTCTACATGTATGTATACCACAAAAGTTGCATTTGAAACCAGCAGCAAGTGACTCAGATTCAGTGGTTCCAAGGCCCATCAGTCGCAGAGCAACTCAACAGACATGAGTGAGTATAGTGTAAAATATGGGTCATATTTAGATCAGTCAAACAATACAACAGAGCTTAGACCAACAGTGTATTAAATAACAGAATGTGCGAGGTTGCACTATATGTAAACAGAAACAGAAATAGGACTACATCCTGTGGATAACAGTCTAATATCTTATTAATTTGTAAAAGCTCCAGTGTAATCATTTATACTCATGAATGCATTATAATCCACATATTAAGATGGATATACATCAGAATTATGAACATCTATAGCTGGTTTCCTTAATGAATATGGTCTCAGCACCGCTCACTGTATGAAATGAAAAAAATAAATTATTGTTACTGGAATTTCCTGTGATAATAAATACACTGAATGTTCATTACTCTCCCTTAAATGTGCACGTAAAAACCCTGACTTAAAAAATAGCTGTGACATACCACTTAAAAGCTCCTCTTATGATCATTCACTGATAAAAATAATCAATCTACTTATTACCTAACTATGAGTTTTTGTAGATCTGTATGTGAGCACTGCTGAAAAAGGGGAAGCAGTAGAGATTACTTAACTTATAGATTACTTAACTAATCAAAGCCGTACTGTACACATGCCCAGAGAGAATAAAAACAGCAAAAAGAAAATTTCCTCTTTTGCTCTGACTAGCTAGCAGTGGTTCAATAAGGTGCAAATATAAGGTGGCAAGGATATGGACAAGTCTTATTTTAAAAGCCCACTTGAAGGGTTTTCTTTTTTTTAAACCTTGTAATGTCTCTCATCTAACTAAAGGTTTATGAAATACACATATAAAGTCAGGTAATACAGACACTCATGTCACGTTTTTAATAACATCTGTGTCCAGGAAGCAATCAGATCTTTTTATGTGCAGTATGTGTGTAGATTAAATACAATAACTATCTTTAAATGGATATGACCACAAACTTATTTCAGAAGTGGAACACACAACTGGCTTATTTTTGTTAAAAGAGATATTACTGCATATATTACAGTCTTTAAGGTAATGTACAATTCACCATTGAATATTATTCTCCTTATCTGGACTCAAATTTTACACCCCAATGTGCAATATCTGCCTGGACTGATCCCATCTTAATTTTCACCAGACATATTAAAATACAAGTCTGGCGTCATTAAGGTCCTATCATTCAGAGGAGAAAGAGATCCTGCTTGTCATTCATATCTTAGGTAAGCAAGTCTTAGATGTGCCTTTAAGCTAGAGTCTTTCTACAGGTGTGTCCTGAGATGGAACCTTCGTCACTTGACTAGTAGGACTGTTTTCTCATTCTACATCTTTCATAGGGTTTGGGGTTTTTCATAATTTCATTATCATCATTCAATTTTAAATCATTAATCTAATATTTGTTTTCTCTGATAGAAATACAGAGATGCTAATTTCTGGTATTTGTCTCAATTTATTATCCACAGCCCAGAACTAGCTTTCCTAAATTAAACTTCTGAGTTTATGCAGTATATGCCTAAAAACTCTCCCAAGAAGAAATCTAATCAGGGAAAGGGGCTGCCCTAAAATGCCTATAGAGATGCATCCTCTGCTACAGCTCAGGCACCCAGCTAGGGAGGCTGGACTCCCCTCTGAGGGATGGTGGAAACATCTGCCACTCTTCAAGAGGTAAATGAGGCATATCCTTTAAAGAGTCTGGCTTACTCAGAGTTTAAAATTTGTGTTGACACGCAACACACAGCCAAGTTTGGCAGACAGAGTCTACCACCTACCCACCTTTCTGCTGCAGTCATTAACTTTTCTCTGGAGTCCCTAAAAACCACTCTGATCCCCTAGATACAAACAGACTTTTGAGGTTTTGCAAGTAATTTCCGCAAGACTGTACTCTATGAAGCACACATTATAAATACATAGAAATAGATGATAAATTAGGGTTGTGGCTAATTCAGATTTGTGAGGTTTAACACGTGAAGAGCTGGCCAGCTGACCCACAGCACATCAGCCATATTTATGTGTCTTAAGTGACTCAGCGTGGCCTGAAGTTACAGGCTCACCCCAAATTCTGTTTGAACTCTACATTTTACTGCCAGTCCATCCAGATTACAAACTCTTGTGTTAAGTATGTACTTCTCCCCTTTTCAGCTCCATGGTAAACTGCTTGCCAAAGAATTTAAAAGACTAAATGAGATCAACAATTTGGTTTTTAAAATACTCATTATGTATTTTTATATTTGTATGTATTTAATAGATATATTTAATATCAAGGTAGGCCTCAAAACACCCCTCCCAAAAAAAACCCAAAAAGAAAACCCCCCCAAAAAAACCAAAGCAGGAAAGAAATTCCAAATCTGCAACACTTTTGAAGAAGATGGATTAGATTAGTGTGAAATTATCCCATTTGATCCTTTCCTTTAGTCTTCATACTAGTCTGTAGGTCAGGGAATATAGTCCAAGAAGGAAGAGGGAAGGGAAGGGAAGGGAAGGGAAAAGGAAAAAAAGGGAAAGGGAAGAGAAAAAGAAAAAAGGGAAGGGGAAAGGTTGTTGCTTTTTTTAATCTGCTCATTCTTTCTGAAAAATCAGATGCCTGCATCTGTCTCATTAAATTTAACATGAAGCAATATCTGAAAAAATTTTGGCCCAGTCCTGACTATGTAACAGTAGGTGAGGTGCCATGACTGGTCTCAAGTACTGTCTCAGTAGTTCCAGAAGGTTGGGAATGCAAGCAGCTGGCTAGAGTTTAAAGGAACTTTAACTTTTGTGGGGAAAGCCATTTTAATGACTTTCCAGAGGCTTACAGAAGGTTAAGCTGTCTGAATAGTTACAAACAATGACAATAAAAACGTTAGACTAAAGAAATTCTCCTTACCTATAGAATATCAATGTTTATCAGAGGAGCTTTATCTTGTTCTTAACAAGTCAAATCATGCAAAAACAAGATCAATAAGGGGGGGATGCCTTTAAAGCTCTGCTGTTGCATAATGAAAATTACTTTGAAGAGCTGGCTGTGTGTTCATGGAGAGTTAGCAAACTGTCCCTGCAGGCGCTGGAGATATTAGGCAGCGCAAAATACAGTATTTCACTTGAAGCACATCTGACTCATTCTATTGGCATAAACATCACATGTTTAGCATTAACCGCTTTTACAACCAGGTTTATAAATATAGTTTGTTTCCCTTTCCAACGGCTGTCTTCTCCTTTCTTTTGTTGCAAATATTTTTGCTCGTTACTTTTGCCTCTGACAGTTTGACAGTTATTACCTTAAGACATTGCAGGTGTTCTTTAGTTCTTTTCAAAAAATCATATAGATACCTAAAGCCTTCAGCACATTAACAGGTGACTAATCTCTAATGGTACACCTAAAAGAATAAAGCTCAAAGGCAGAAAATACAAATAAAAATAAAAGGATGACAGGAGCATTTTGGTTTTTAAAAATCCAGTGATATTATTTTTATGGCAAAATGAAGAAATATCTAACCACGAACACACTACACTCTTAATTAGGCTATTAATCAGAAGAGTGAAAGGTGGATCGACAGTGTTGCCATTTGCTCAAGATACAGATTTCCAGATTGTCACTGGTTATCCAGATAGTTGCAGTTTTGCTGGAATGTTGGTTTCGCTTAAACAGCACCCTTACCTCTAGTCATTCTGGGACTGGAGGTAAATCTCCCTTATTTCCTTTGTTTCCACAGCAAAGCCCCTTTGCCACGAATCAGGATGTAGAAGAGAGTCCAGAAACTTCCCCTAGCCTGCATCAGCTTTTTCTTGATAGAGCCACAGCCTTCTCTGAATGGAAGTTGATATGGGTAAAACTCTGTCTCCTCCCAGAGTAAAGGAGACAAGAGAAGACAGGTCAGCCTTCCTTATATGTATCTCTTATCCTATTATTTCTTTCTTATGATTGTATGATGAGACTGATTTGAACTTTTTTTCTCTTCAGAGTTCCTGTCTTCCTTCCACCTTCTCATTTTGTTTGCACCGAAATATAAAACCAGAGTCCTTACAGTTCTTTACTCAACTATGATTTATGTTGTTTCATGTATTTAAATGCACTCAAAGTTTCCAAATAAAGTTGTGATGTTTAAATAACAAAATGGTAGAGTCTAATGAAGACTAAGTGTCTCTATTGTAGGAGAACTAAAGAGCAAGGAAAGGACAAGCTTCTTAAATATAGCAAAATAGAGATGTTGCAAGGAAGGCTATATTCATTCACCAAAAGGATGTGTATGAGAAGTTACCCAAATTTACATATAGTTTAGAGCAACCTCAGGAAGTTATACTTCTAGATCTCCTCTAATATTACTACAGAAAATCTTTACTTAACTATAATTTAACTGAAACTTACATAACTTAAACTTTTACGTACAACAGAAAATCTTATTACGGAAGACTGTGATGTTTGCTGTGGTGTTTGCCCATGGCAGATGAAGAGGAGGATTAAAAGTTACATATGTAAATCAGGGATGTACTAGCGTTGAATGGTTTGTTTAAGAGACAATTATGTTTGAACAGAGATTGTCCAAATTGGGCTCTTTTGTACATCCTACAATTATCTTCTATCCTTTTAATTGCAAATAGTGAATTCTCTTGAAAATAATAAACAGGATATGGTCCTTTCCATCCCTCTTTATTTTGGAACAATGATCTGAGTCTAGTCAGTAGAAAGCATCCACCCAGCTAGCCTGCATCCCCCAAAGGACTGGAAGGGATGTGATGCAGTGTGTACCACTTGAGAAAGAGGCCCCAAGAGTAAAATGCTGCTAAGGGCTGGAAAAACAAATTATGTCTTTGCATCATTGGAATCATCCAGCCTTGTGTTAGATCACAGATATAATTTTAAAAAAAAAGAAAATTATGTGACCAGAATAAAGAAGCGATCTTAATGAAATTCATTTCTGTCCTCTTTCTCCCTGACTCTTTTGTCATGGTATTCAAACACAGTTTTCTTCTAAATAAAATTTATTTGCCTTTGTTCAAATTCTCAAAAGATTTGTTTTTTTCAAGGTAGCTATTTTGAAATGGCAGTCTTTAAAATTGTTTATTTAATGCACTTTATAAAGCTACTTCTTAGACATATACTTTTATGTACTAAATTGGTGCTTCCATCTTTCTTTCTAGGTTTCTAAGTTTATTTTACTACTTGCATTCTTTACAGCTCCGAGGTAAACAACAACCTCACCTGTGTACGTCAGGATATGGCTCTTTAACTCAAACTCTGCACAATGAAGGCTACACTATGGCCTTTCCGTCAAGATGTATCACCTGGCACTTTTTTTGTTTGGTTGGTTTATGCATTTTCTGGTCTACCCTGATTCATTGGAGCATCAGCTGTGAATAGAAGCTAATACACCTGCTTTGTTTTCACTGCTCACAAGTTAAATAATTCTGCTCACCAGAAACAATCAATACTACAAATGACTTGTGCATTAATGGCATAAAAGAAATAAAAATGTGTTAAACTGATGACCCTCTGATTATCACTTCTTTATTGAGGCATTGTCTGCATATTTATAAATGCTGTTGGACTCTTATATTGCCAGGACATTGATTTTTGTCAATTAATGAATCTCTGTATCCTGAAAGAATATTATTCTTTCTTGTGCTAGATACAGATTTCTGATTACACAGAGATGTTCTTGGGAAAACACTAATTTTTCATTTTTGTGTTATTTTATTTGTGAAAAACAGCAAACTGAATTTTCTGGGATTATTATCATGCCCAAACCAACCAATAATAAATATCATAAAATAAACAAACAAACAAAATTCACCAAAGTGATGCTAATAATAAAATAAACCACTACATTATGTTTCCCTGACAAAAAAAAAAAAAAAAAAGATAATATGCCCATACAAAGGCAATCCTGAGTTTTGCAAAACAGGTTTTATGGCAACCAGGTGCTACCACAGCAAGTATTTATTTATTTTTAATAGGTTCTCTCATTTGATGATCTAAATTTTCACAGCTGTAATTTCACTCAAAACATGTACTGTTTATCAGCATTTACTAAAACATTGCATGAAATATCACTTTTGAAGCATATTGATCAAAAAGAAAATGAGGAATTTCATTACTAACAGAGATACAGCTGCCTTAGGAGTTAGAAATTTTCATAGAAATGGAGTTGGGGAACTAAAGTACCTTAAGCATCAGCATCTGGCACAGTGACTGGAAGGTGTCTGGATGCCTCATTCTCTAAGGGTGATTTCAGACCAGAAAAGCCAGATTCACCATCATGCAGCTTTAGGCACTAAGTGGCACACCAAAGTTAAAAGTAAAATCTCCAAGACTCAGCACAAAGTCAACTTCTGATTTTACATCCCTATGTCTTGCTGTTGGATTCATGAGAGTTCAAAAAAAAACCAAACCCAAAAAACAACTTTATCACTAAAATACAGTGTTTTGGTTAGGTGCTAAACTTGATAAGGATTACAGTTAGGTCTATGTCCTTATCTAGAAAGTGTATGTGACTGAACTTACACAGATATATTGTCCCAGGGGAGTCTGGAAAAACAGTTTTTTGGTCAAAATATGATCCACCGTGCAAATCCAATCTCAGCTAGCCAAAGCTTGCTCAAAAGGTCAGCAAAGCTAGCATAAGGGATAAAACACGGCATGACAAAACACTAAACAATAGCCTAACAAGATGTTTCAACTGAAATTAACAACATTTACTTCCTCTTTTTTTTTTTGTTTTTTTCATTTCTTCCTTCTTCACTCTTAATTTCGGAAATGGTGACATTTCTTTCCAAAGCAAGGTGACAGGAGAATTCAGGACACTGAAATTCCTGCTTTAAAAGCTGGGTCTATTCAAGTGTAAACATCAGTCTACTGATATATGCTAACAAAATGCAGGAAAACAAAATCATGAGCTCACTGTATCTCTCTTTCAAATAGGGTTTTCCTCTGTATATCTAGGACTTGGCCACAGCTCAAGGAGAAAATGCTCCTGCCACTCAAAGGGACTTGCCTCAGAAATGCCATTCAAACATTTGCTGCTTGTACGACTCTAGATTACACAACACTGTATATTAAACACTCAGTTTTTACTTATTAAGGACACCCACATATTCTTTCTATTTCTTTTTACTGGTTAAAGCAAATGTACAGAAAAATCACTACAAGTCCTGCATTGCAAAGAAAATTTATGACATATTTTTGTAACTGTTACTACTGCCTGTGAGTACTACTCTGGAAAAAAAACTGAATGTAAGGAGTGGAGTATCTCAGGAATCAATGACTGCGTGGGTGAGATGCCCTGATACTTCTGTATCACAGCTGTGTATGGAACACCTTCCCTTAACTACAGTCATTACAACCTTTTTTATTCACCAAAAATAAATCTTGCTCTTAAGATCCGGCCACCTGAGAAGAAGCTTTCAAACACAAAAGAAAAGGTGGGTGTCATAATTTTATTTTAGAAGTGATGGCTTAAGGGATACTTTTCGTGTCTTCTTTTTTTTTTTAATATAGACATTTCCATGGGGATATAAAACTAGTTTTTTAGCTGAAACAAATCAGTAGAGTGCCAGAGAATGTGATAATTTAATTTCTATTTATGTAATACATACGTAAATTGTTTTGGTTTCTTGCATAGTGAACAAAATTAAACCCAATGTGATACAACTTACCAATTCTGACCAAAATTTAAGTTCACATGTTCTGATGTTACACATAAGATTTTTCTTCATTACAACAGGATTTTTTTGTTTGGTTGTTTTGGTTTTTGGGTTGGTTTTTTCAATGCATTTCTGTTTTTAATAGAGTAATATAGCTTATACCTTTCTAGAAGTAACTTGGTGTTTGGTTCATACGGCACACATCTGTTACACATGTACACATTGAAAGAGTAGGGTATCCATTGAAAAGAAAATTCTGCACTAATGTAAGTCACATGGTTCATAATAATAAGATTTTAAAAAATGACCCTTATGGAATATAATTATATAGCAATGATTATCCATTCTAATATATATTATTGTCTCTGTGTAAATTAATTTGCAATATATAATGCATATATAATATATGTAATGAATAATAAATATTTAAAATATAGGAATGAATAACCTAGTTACAAATACTTTGACAAGAAATCTATTAATAATTAATGTTTTATTTACTTATTTATTTGGATTTAGCCCCCGCACCAAAATAACACCAAACACAAAACCAACCCAAAGCAAGAATAACATTCGATATTTTGTAACATCTGAATTCAGCAAAGTTCTCATTGTCAAAAGAATTTTTTCCTTGTAATTATTTATGTTCTTTTAAAATTTAAACTATTCCTAACATTAGAAATTTCTTAAAAAAATTCTAAAACAATAAAAAATGACTAGCATAATTATTTGTTTAGAAAACACAAATGCATTTTTCTGCATTTTACTGTAACTTTTTTAATCTGAAGTCTGGTTAAATGTCTATTTCATCAGTCTTAAGGCAAAGTGATATTTTAAATACTCTGGATCACAAAAGTTAAACTTTTCCAAGTCCCAAAAATTTGCACACTCTTACTAACTTTTGGCTTAATTTCCTAATCTAAAGTTCAAAAGCTATGTGATGCTTTCTCTGTCATGTCTAATTAAAAAAAAAAAAAAAAAGAAAAAAAGTCCATGTCAGAGATTTAGGAAAGAAGACATGGGAAATGTGTGTTGAACCAGCAGATAAAGATTTTCATCTAAAATGGTGGAAAGAAATTTGAAGAATCTGTATTGTTATCTCGACAGAACCATTGTAAATTGGCATAATAAATGAGCATGTCTTAATTACTCAGGAAGTTCCTGAAATTAGAATCATAAAGCTGTCCTTCAGAGTAAGGACTTTTGTCTATTCCACCATGCAGTCCGTTGGAAAGAGGTAAACAGGACATTAGCATTTCACCTTGTCCTTGGCAAAGCAGGCCATTGTTACTTAGAGTAAAAAGCTTTTTTGGTTAGAGAATGCATTTTTATATGTGAATCTAATGACTAATGTAGTCAGCCTGAAGTCTGATGGGAGCTTTTCAATGCTATTCCAAAAGAAAAGAAAAAAACAGTAGGCAAAAAAAACCCAAAACCCAAAAGCAACAAACCAACCCTGATAATGGCGCTGTCTTTCAGCTAGTTTGGTAGAAGAGTTCCTACGGCCTTGAAGATGAGAGATAATTTTTAGTATACTTCCAAAAATAAGGCAAAAAGTACAGTGATTCTATGGATTTAATAAGACATATTCATAGCAGAAAAGTAACAGAATTATGTCTACTTTCCCCTGCTTTATACATAACTCACTGCCATTCTCTTGCTCTATCAGAAACACCTGCATGAAACAAGATAGGGTACCTCTATTTCTATCTTGATTAGCAGGGCTCAGTCCCACAGAAAAAGCATAAATTTGATTTGTGACATCACAAATAATGTTCCATGTAACAGTTCCTATCAGATTTTGGAGTAAAGATTCTTTGAACAATAAATCAGGAAAAGGTGGGTCATCAGCAGAAAAAGCTTAAAAGTATCTGGAAAAATATAAAAATGGAGCAGCAAATGGGATATAAAAATCATTTAAAGCAAGTTCCAGTAAAGGCTTGTTTTCCCAAACTGTGTACCACTAAAATGCAATGAGAATGCATATTCCATTTCTCTGAATATTTATAATGCACTGGCAGAATTCCCTTTCTTATTCCACCATTAATAATCAATAATGTTAGTGGTATATCCAGACAACAATAATAGCAGTAAGGCAGGGTAATGGCAATAGCAAAGGAATAAATCTTTTAATATTACAGTAATGATTGTTTTCAGTAGCTCCTAAAGTGTGTTTGATATTATATAAAAATATAAAGAGAATTGTAACATATGTACAATACTTAAAATTTTCCATTCCCCATATTTGTCAGAATTCATCAAGATGAATGTTTATGAGCATCTCCATAACACTCAATAAGGCGTGAGTCCACAAAAGTTGCATGCAAAATGTGTACTGTCCAAAGATGTGCAATTATGCCAGATCAAAAAGGAATTTAATTAAAAAAAATTAAAAGGCAAAACAATAATCAATAATCGCTACTTCCTTGACAAAATTTCAACTCAGTTCTTTTGCTGCAAGTGTAGTTCAAATAAATATGCCTATATTAATAAGTCATAAAATCCTCCACATTCCACCCTTTCTTTTTTCACTTAAAATGAAAGATGAAAATTTTATCTCAAAAGTCTGGTATCCTTCTTCCACAAACTACTAAGCAAAAAAAAAAAAACAGAACACCCATCAGTCTGAAAAATTTTAGCTAAAAATTCAGAGCTTGCTTCTATCAGTACCCACATCTAGGCTAGGATTATCATGAAAGCAAATATATTTGAGGAAGCTTAGACTTCATACAACCAGTTTTATTAGGAGATTCTTGATTGATCCTACAACAACAAATAATTTAAACGTTTGTCATTTGAAGAGTATATATGTCCATGGTCATACCTAATTGTAAACAAAGCATTGAAGTACAGAAAGAAAACTTTTCTTCTTAGTACAGAAAATATAGGGAAAAAAAATACTACCATGACTTATTTAAAAAAAAATTAAAAATAGATAGCAATTTTCATAAACCCTATCTAGTTATACTTGACAATGAGTCAAGTATATGTTAAATTATATAAAACCATGTAAATCTCAAATAAAAGGGATAGCGTTTGTTAGCTAATGAGCTTTACTTTTTAATCTGCAGAGCTGTTGAAAGGAGAGGCATTTCAGAGCAAAGAAAAGTCCACCATATGGTGCAAGGAAAGACGCATAATAATTAACCCTTAACAAGGGAAGCGCTGCGTGCAATCAGCTTATGAATTCTCTCCACATTAGCTAGATTTCAAATGGTGACATAGTTTTAAACAAAGAGAAATCTGGAGGCTCCCCAGCAGCCCTCCTCAGGAGTGCTGTGGCTCTGACACATCTCTGCGCATCACCAGCTCACTCTCTCCTTCCAGGCTTTCAGGCTGGGGTGAAAGATTTTGGTTTTTACATCTCCAGAACTTCGATGCAAATGTTTTGTTTTGATTTTGTAGCATAGATGGGTGAAAAAAAGGAGCACAGTGTAGAAGCAGGATGCTTAATGGGCCTTTGGAGCATGCTGCAGTTCAGTGATCTGATTGCAGCCACATGCAAACAGAGGGGAACAGGAGCCCCAGATCCTGGGCTGCCAAGTGGGACACACTTTTTTCTGCTAATGCTCTTATTGAAGGTATATGTACCCTTAGACCAAAATACAGTCGTTTGCATGGGAACACAGAGGAGATTAAATGATTGCTCTACTCCTTATCTCAGGATGACATCTAGGATACAGCACGAGAGTAAGGGGAAAAAACCCTAAAAGCTTTTCACAATACAAATGCATTATTGCATCCTCACTTCACTCAAACACAAGTATGACGAATTATCAGGATTTCGCTGCACTTTCAATATTGCAAGCAAGACCCTAAGAGAAGGAAATTTGTATGTGCCAAGGTATCAAAATTGAAACATCTGCAATAAGATTAAAAGTTTAAACTTTATTAAATTTTTCTAGGCATGTCTGGATTGCAAGTGCAAATGAAATGTCATGCTAGCCAGCTCTACCAAACACTGCAAAATCACTGCTATTAGGAGATACACATAATTTCTTACTAGTTTTCTGGTGTCTACCATCAGGGATATGCTTTCTGGAAAGCAGGGTTATGCACTTTGACAGATGGGAAGGACAAAACTTTTTTTTTTTTAAGAGGATAAAAATTCTTTGTATTCATATGAAATGTTGAAAACCTGTTTGCAGCTCTTAAATTTCAGCATATTTCCTTATGAAAATTGAAGAGGATTTGGGGGGGATGTAGGATCTCATTTCAGACAGCATAAATAGACAAAGTGCCAGCAAAGCTTTCTAAAGGTATTTTTTTAAAAGAGACAAAATCCCAGGACTGAAGCAAGGGGTGCAAGCATACAATATATTCTTTATCTTCCATGAAATGGTCACTGTTTTGAAGCCTTTGAGGCTTAATCACTAACGAGTGATGTGCCATATGATAACTCAAAGCTCCATCTCAGGATCTACCCACACCAAACCTTTATTACTCCTGGAAACTACAACCTATTTCTCGATAGCTCACTGAACTGAACTCACATACACTCTGCTCTGGCAAGTGTGAGAGCTTTGAATAAACCCAAAGACAGACTCCAAGAGCCGCCCTTCATTAGGAGGAAGATTTTGAAAAAAAAAAAAAAAATGCGACTTCCCTTTAAACTAAATCAGAATTAATCTAATTTGTTTTGAAGCTGAAGAGAAAAAAAACCGAAACAAAACAAATCACATATGGAGGGAAAGAGGAAGGAAAAAGGGGCAATGGAAAATGGGAAAGAGAGATGAAAGAGAGAGGTGGATTCAACAAACTTGTAGCTGTGAAATCCTGGCTGGCAGATTAACATAGCCCAATCTGCAACAAATTCAGGATGTGATTTCCTCCAGCCTCAACAATTAAATCAGCCTGAATGCTGCTTTATAAATCTTTCAGTCAGTTTTTAACAAGATGAGCTTCTGGCAAGATGCTTTCCCTCGCTGCCTCCTGGAAGAGATTACATTTTAAAAATCTTTAATTTCTGAAAGTCTTCAATATGCTAAAGTATGAGCTGCACCAAAAAGCAGCTTTAGCTCAGTATTTCAACAAATGAATTGAGACTGAATACACAAAGAGAAAGATGATTTACACTCACCGTCTCTCACAGATTAATGTGGGGAAAGAAAAACCCAAACAAATAAATAAATAAACTCCAAACCACTCTTTGTCTACATAAGCCTTGTTACTTTACTGAAAGGCCGATTCTAATACAAACTATCAGAGAGATTGTTTGTTGAATCAATGCTTTGTTACTCATGCTTCCAGGAAGGGGCAATACTTTAAAGCCAAATTCACCCTGATACAATTGGGTCATACTAGATTAGATTCTGAGCTACCCTGAATCAATCATTTACCTGAAATGATGCACAAAGTCACAGAAAGGGTTTTCTGCTTTTGATTTTTTCCTTGTCATTTTCTTCCTGAAAGATAGCACTGATAGAAAATAAATCATATATTTAGAAGTTATGTCATTCTAAACAAATATTGTCATTTTCTGACTCTGAAACAGTTTAATCTGATGCAAGAAATATGTAGGAGTGGTAAACATATTTTTAACCAGCTCACCTACTAGTAAATAGGTTCAGCTCTGTAAATTCTGAAAACCTGTGCTTAAACTTTCTGTCAAGTAAAGTTAATGATATTTAAGAATATTCTGACTTTTGGTTATTTATTTTGTTAAAAATGGTTATTTTGTGAGATCAAGTCCAAACTAAATAACCCACCTATACCCAACTGCCTAGTTTAAATCTAAACTACTACATTCCCATACTCTATTTAAAAAGAACACAAATCAGATATATTTGCCCTTTATATTTGAAAGACTGCAGGCAAAGGATTAAAAACTCTGTGTAACTATGTGTAATAAATATTAGGCAAACTTTGTTCAGGGAAATGCTCAGCTATGTAACTCTGGGTTCACACATGGATGCCAGTGCACTTGGTGGAAAGATCTCTGCCAAGCATTTCTAGATTGTGCTGCATTCTTCCTTTCAGTGTCCACTTCTTTCAGTTTGCTTTGTGTCTCATCAATCTCATCCATGCTGCAGAGGGAGCAGTATGGAGGGAATCCATCTAGAAATGAATACACCTGTTGCGTATTAACTTCAAGGTGTATTTTCTTATGGTTTGTCCTTCCACAGCTCTCCCGTTCAAGCCTCTGGCCTTGGAGAGAAAAGGAGTGAAGTCTTGAAGGCATGACCCTTTATATGTTTACATACAAATTCTTAGGAAGAAAGGATTAGGCGAAAGCAGAAATCCTACAAACATGATTATTAACTTTTCATTAAATAGTTTCACATTTATAAATCCTAAGAAATGAGAGACCGTGTAATTTTCTATACAGCCTGGACATACTACTCTTCCTTTGGCAAGATTTACTCTGTAGACAAAGGCAGTCAATTCTACAAGAATCCTATATATTATCAAGGATTCACAGATAAGATACATATTAATCCATTTCAGGTCCTAGTATCTCTGTGAAGTCCAAGATGCTTCAAATTATATATATCAGGTTAGTGGACTGTTCTTGTTTTTCAGTTACCTTTTAAATTATTTAGAAAGCTTAATCTCTACTTGTTCTCAAGGTGTCTCAATTCATTTAAAGACATAAAATCACTATTGCCAGAAAAAAAAACAACCTAAAAGTGGTGCTACATCAATGAGGCTTATAAAGACTTGTTTCAATTTATATCAAACATATTTTGATTCCAGTTGAATTTACACTACGAAAACTTCTTTCGTAATAGCCACAAAAGGACATATAAAGATATATAAATGCTCATCAGCAAAATATTACTTATAGAAACAGAACTACACCATGAAAATCTTATGCGTTAGTCTTGTAACTTAAGCACACTATTGGGATGCCTAGGTTTACACTCCAGAAGTGTGTGGTCAGATACTCTTCTTTATCCCTTTTTCCTTTATTATACAGATTTTTTAAAGTGAAATTGCATCAAGCATAATACTTTAAGAAAATATGGAATGTATTGTCTAAGTTCTCATGACAAACTCACAAAGGATATTGTTGTTCACAAAACTCAGATTCATTACCCAGTTTGCAACAAGCCAAAAATTACACACTCGAGAGAGACATCGATTTTTTATTTCAGAGTTGTGCAAGCGTGGCTGCTCAGTGGTATTCCACAAATCAAGCACACCCCACCATCAAAACTTTTTACTACTTACATACTTCAGCAAACAAAGGCATTAGTGCTCACTAACTACAAGTTACATAGTTTTCTTATTAATTAGTATTCTATCTTCTATTGGTTAATGAGTCTCTTGTTTCTCATGCTCATTAATTAGTCCACACACTCAGTCTCTCCTTTTGAGTAGGAGAGAAGTGGGCTTCTTGTGTCACAATCTCCCCCTGCCAGAATTACTTTCTACTAGTCAGAGCTGATTCCAGCACATTTGCTGAGTCAGCCTTGATAGTTTATTCCTCATCTTGGGAGTTCTGCCAAATGTCCTTGTGGCCTGCAAATTCTGCATTCTTTGTCTCCACTATTAGTGGGTATCCTTTTTCCCAAGCTTTTTTAACCTCCCCCTAGGTCTGAGATCATTGAACACATCAAGTCCTAAACCTTTACAAGGCAATTCTACCAACAAGTAATTAGTTTTTCTAACACCTGGACATCACTTACAGCTTGTTAGCTGCTGTTTAACAGATTAAATCTCCCTTCTTGCTGATTAGGCTTGAAAGTATACAAAGATCAAACACTAAAGAACATCCATTCTTAAGAAAATTTTACATATTCCACACTTCGGAACAATATGACTGATACGTTTGAGGGTTTTAGCTTTTTTTAAGCTCTAATCAAACCTGCAGGGCTGACTTCTCTCTGCTGTGATGCAGCCAAGAGATTCCAGCAGCATGACGTGAAGTCCCCAGCCAGAAAAGCACCAAAGTATTGAGATTCTAACAAGGCCCCCATGATTGTTACTGTCAGTAATTTTTCAAGATCAATTCAACAGTTAAAATACTGTACCCAGGTAGTTTTATTAAGTCAAGACAATGAATTTTTATAATGGGAAATTGATCTTCTGCAGTCATTGTCTTACAAGTTTTTATTCTGAATAACCTGACCAAAAGTCATAACTGACATTCAGACCCAGAAGGGACTAAGTACAGACACAGGAACATTCCTGATGCAGCATGCTATCATTTTATTAATTCTTTATATGTGGTATATAAGAAGACCCTGTCTCGAGATAACGGGGCTACCACCCCTGAGAACTGCTTGACTGAGCTCATCTAAAGATTCACACCAATCTTTAAATTCTCTCATCCTTCTTCTTGCAGGCAATAAAAGACATTCAAGAAGGAATTCAATTGTTAAAAGCCTTTCTTCTGTGCTTCTCAAAGGAAAAAGCTCAACTATTAAAATACCAGGTCGCGTCTTACAAGATGAGTCTTCAGTTGTTTGCACACAGAAGATATGAGTCATAAGCTGAACTGGCTAAGCACTTACACATATTTGGTTATTCACTTCTAATTAGCTATTCTTCATCCCTCCCCCTCAATGTCCCCAGATTACTATGAAGAATGAAATAAAAATTTTCTGAACTTCTCTTGACTATCATTCCCACTTTAGTTTGAGGAAACAGAGATTGATCATAGTTGCAATATCCTAGACAACACTTCTGCATTACAAGAAATGCAAATGGGACAGAGAAGAGACACAAACACATTTAAAAACTTCATATTATTGAATAGAGAAAGTGACACCCATATGTCAGCTCCTTGTGGCACTCCATGAAATGTACAAGTCCTCTGCAGCAGAAACTGCATGTTCCTTGTCTTCCTCCACCAATCTTTTCTACACTCAGCCTCCCTTCTCATTATGCAGGCTCAGACACTACACCAAACCCAAAACTGTTAAAAATTTCTACACTTTTAGTTCAAAAAGATGCATATAATGCAAACATTTTAAGAGGCAATCATGTTGTTCCATCCTTTATATTGTTATATCTGTATAGGAAGGATGGATGGTTGCGTATCAGAAAAAATAATATTGTTACTCTGACTGGAATCCTCTGATATTTGAGCATAGTGTTCTCAGGATGTTATTTGGAATGAAGTTATTTTGCTGTGATGGGCAATAAAAATTATCTGCAAATTAAATAGATTTTAAATGAAGGAAAGTATTAGAAAGCACAAAAATAATATTAAATATACTACTCTGATGGTGGGAAGAGGAAAAAAAAACCCACAAATCCAAGGAATATTTTAGATCCTCCTTGTAGGAACACAGATATATTGCGTTTATTTTAATTTGGGATTAGATGAAATGGAATTCTTTCACAGAGGTATTCCTTAAACATGTATTTTCTATTTTGTCATACCAAATGTAAACAGATGGTGTTATCCAGAACTTAACTCTATGTGAAAGTGACCCTTGAGACACAGGGCAACAAAGGACAACGAAGTTGGAGAGGGGTCTAAAGAGTAACTCATAGGAGGAATGGCTGAAGGGGCTGAGGTTGTTTAGCCTGGGAAAGGAGGCTCAGGGGAGAGCTAGTGACAGGATTAGAGGACAGTTTCAATCCGGGCCAAGGGAGATTCAGGCTGGTCTTCAGGAAGAATTTCTTCATGGAAAGGGTTATTAACAACCGTAATGGGCTGCCCAGGGAGGTGGTAGAGCCACCACCCTTGGAGATATTCAAGAAACAACTGGACATGGCTCTTAGTGCTATGGTTTAATTGACAAGGTGGCAATCCGTCAAAAAGGCTGGACTCGATGGACTTGGAAATTTTTCCAACCTAAATGATTCTGTGATACCTGCTCAAAAGAAGTTGAACAAGATACTGCTTCAAAACAACTAGAACTCTATTATCTCCTGATTGCTGCTGATAAAAGAATTTAACAGCCTAGGACTTTGAGGTTTTCCAACCTGTCTTATTTCTTGAGAAACCATCTTTCAGATCAGTAGCTGTTCAAAAGGAAGCTTCAGAACCTTCTCTCACAACCATATAGTTTCTATGGAGTGAGTATTTAACATTCTTTTTGACAGAAGGCATGAATTTGCCTTCCTTGCTATCAAGTTCACATAGCCTGACCAATAACATGCTTATCAATCTTTGTTTAGTTCTTAATCATAAACTATTTCCTTTGAAATGATGAAAATCTGTTTTGAAATAGATTTATTTTAATGTTATTTTTTAGTTTGTTTGGTTTTAATCCTCTAAAATCCAGGTAATATTGACATTTCTGAACACAATGGATAAACATTTTAAGAAATGCCACTTCCATTGGGTGACAGCTTGATTTACATATTCTGATTTGAGAAGTTCTCCATCTCTAATGGAACAGGAGATACATCTGCTTGGCTGACACACTTTGTAGACAATTTTCTCTATTTTGCAATATGTTGTTTAATTTCTGAAATTTCTTGGAATCAGTATATAAATCCTGAAAAATCATCACACTTGTAAGACTGGAAAGAGATATCTGTGTCACAAAATTTAATTCTCTGTTAACTACATTGCAGACAACAGGATATGAAGATTAAAAATATTGTGGGATTGCCACTTTTTTGGCTGGAAGATCATTATAGAATGAGACACACGTATTTTTAACTTAAGGAGCATTTCCTATCTGCCTTTTGCTTGCTAAACAAGCTAGGTACTTTAATTTCTTCTCACAAAGGAGGCAAAATGTATATATCTGACTCCATTAAAATGTCTGGGAGGAGTCACTAAACAATCTTTTAGGTAGGAGAGAAATTTGAGTGGGAGAGAACTGTTGCCTAGGAAGCCTAATGCTAAAAGTGCTGTGGTAAAGGGGTAAGAGGTAGAAGAGACAATAGGAAGGGAGGGAAGCGAAGGAAGCAGTATAATGCAAAATCTGATCTCTCTCTCCCTCAGAAGGCTCAAAACCCCTGTGGTATGTGATAAAGCCCAAAGAGAAGTGTTCTTATAAAGCTGCTTTCTGGACAGCCCACTGATAGACACCGTTCTGCTGAAAACAAGTTTATAGTGACACATCCCAAAGAAGTGAATTGGGTCTCACTCCTTTTGTCTTCTTACTGCCTTGGATTATTGCAGCACAGGCTTTTCAAGTGGTGCAGAGAGGTGGAATATATCCAGGCACATTACAATTCCTTTTTTCTGCACAGCCTGCCAGCTGCAGAGCAGAAGTGGCCAGGATGATCCTGAAGTCTGTTCAAGCTCTGAGAGCTCCCCTTGGAGAATCTGCCCTATGAGAAGAACTAACATCTGCCAACATCAATGCACTGATAGAGGGGATGATACTGCTTTGGCTTTGCATGTAATTTTTTCCCTCTGGTTCTGACCTGGTCTTGGCTGCCACGTGACTTGATGTACTGTTTGAAGGATAAAATAGGCTATTTAAAACAGGTGATAAAAAGATAGAGGAAAAAAATAAGGGAAAATAGTAATAGAGATGGAGGTAATTCCACTGAAAGATAATGTATGGCATTGCCAGGTGTCTATCCTAAATATGAACCATACAGCAACCAGATTGTCTTGCGTTTCTAACACTTTAGGTGAATGCAGTCTATTTGTGTAGCTTAACCATACAATTCTTTAAAGTAATTACATTATAAATTACCCACAAAGCTCAAATCAAGTAATCAGTCTGATTAAATGATTAAGGAACAAAACTTGGAGTTGAGGTGCCTGGATTCTTTATTACCGTCTGCCAATGATTTCCTTTCATATCTTCAGCAACACTTGATATCTCTCCATCAGAAATTTCTAGTGCAACACTGGGTAATAATTCTTACCTCTATTTGTGATGGATATGAAGATTAGAAAATAATCAGTACATCACACTTTCCTAAGGATTTTCCTATACTTAGGACATAAACCCTATGAGGCATCTCTCTGTGAAAACATACTGTAATTACTGCATTAAACAAAAAGGTCATTGACTGACCCTGCTGTGTGTATTTAATAAGAACATTTCTGAAAGATAAGACCATTACTATTATTTGTATTTAGCAACAGTGTGTGAGGCAGTGAGATTATCTTTGCCTCTCTATACCCACCAGCAATTTTTCTTCTCCCAAAGATGACAACCATGAAAAATACTTGCTTTGTTATACAAGGCATCTTTCTTATGTATTTATTATTGTTATTGTTATTACTAATTATTATTTAGCTTTTGAAATAAAGGTCTTAGCTATAGGTTCTACTATGATTAGTAGAGAATAAAAACATAAATCCAAAATCATGAGATTTATTAAGTTCATTATATCTTAACATACTGATTTTCTAATTGCAGCAGCAGCACATGGGAGCAGCTGGTTCTAGAATCTGAAAATGAATGAATCCATCAAGCCACGATTGGTAGGTTGTGAAAACGCTGCTTACTATTATAAAAAAATCTTTGGTTGTCAAAACAAAGCAAATTATGCTAACCAGGGTGAAAAAGAAGCTTCCTTCAATTTAGTCCCAACTTACGCAAGCTATTAAGCTTTTATTTTATGCAGATAGTTATACTTTACATCACAACTGAGTGTGCTGCTGACACATACAAGAAAAATAAACACAGTAACAGCTCCATTTTTGTTATTGATGCCTATTTCTTCAAAATATATAAAAGGAGATAAACAAGTTGGTTTGATTTGGCAAAGAGAGAGAATGATGAGGAATTTTAAAAAAACCCCTCTAATACACAAAGTGGTAATATGAGAGACCAAATTTACTAAAATTATCCATGATTTTGGCTTCCTGAAATACAAGGAAGCACACAGCCGTGACTTTATAAGAGAGTCAAAATGTGAAGGCAGCAGTCCACAGCAACTCTAAATCAACACTATATATCCTACTTTCAAAGAAATACATTCAAACTTGTTGCCTTGAAGGAAACAAACAATAAGGAAACAATCGTGTCTCGGGTCAAGCAACAGGAGAAAAATGTGCAATTTCTGTTTCAGTTGCAACATATTCAGATATACATTAAGATTCTTATGTAGCAGACTTTATCCACTGATTTCCACGGTTTTTTTTTCCACTGTTGTATCATTAATGTCCCCATAGCAATGGTAAGTCATGTGTATCAGTGTATGTTTGGAAAACTAAAATAAATTGGTGTTTTCGCTAGGGCTACAACATCCCTTCCAATAGTATTCGTTATGTAAAGCACTTTCTTGCTCAGAACATATCCATACTAATTTCTTTATGGATTGCTCTATCAAATATTAATTTTCAGCTCCTAATTGTAACAAACAGATTATGCAAGGACTTTTTCTCTGTTTATAGCAGCTGAACCATCATCCAATATTTCTGCCTCTTTATAGAGCACAGCTTAAATATGACCATTTCCCTAATTTAGATAATTCCTATTGTCTCTGTTATCAACTATTTTGGAACACACTTCTGATTTCGGTATCTTTCTGAAAAGCCTAAATCCTTCTGGCATACTTTATAGAAAAACTTGTATGAAGAAAGATATGGTGTGAAGCCACATACATATACTTTCCTATCTACTTATACTTTAATATGCACCACCAGTTGTTGGATTTAGAGCAAAGTTCACCTGTTAAATTTTAGTTTTATATATGCCATGAAAATAAAGATGTGCAGCTGAGGTCAGACAATTCCCTTCTTTTCACGCCTGCCGTTAAAAACTTCTCATTGATTAAATGCTGAATTTTACTAGAAATTAAGACCAAATGTGGTTTTAATATAGTAAATGTTTAGTAAAATTATATATTAATTTTAGAGAAAATGTATGTATGTTACAACTTTCTCTATTGAAAAAGGAGTTGCAAAAAGATGAGCTTTGTATTTCTTTACTATACCCCAGGGAAGAAGAGTTATATTAGCTTTTTTAAAAGGAGTGCAGCCATTAGTGTACAAAGCGTTTTCGTCAAAGTTCATTACACAAAGTAAGAACACATCCCCTAAATTTTCACTGTAATTAGACATCATGGAATATAATTTTCATAATTAGGTGATAAAATGTTCTTGAAAAATCAACATAGAGCTCAAATTGAAAAATAATGAAAAGAAAAAAAGTGGCCTGTTCTTTCAGGTTATCGGGTTTATCTATAATATACTAAATAGCATAAATACCAGTCTAAAAATTTTTTTTTTTGCTAAAACTTCTATACTAGTGGTAATAAAACTTAGTGCTCTGGAGGCAGTATGGTCCAAAACAATTAGCAGA
Source organism: Origma solitaria (assembly GCA_013397895.1). Lineage (NCBI taxonomy): Eukaryota > Metazoa > Chordata > Aves > Passeriformes > Acanthizidae > Origma > Origma solitaria. Next base: position 460,657 of record VZRL01002857.1, read on the forward strand.
GACAGCATTAAAAAACTAAAAGGTGAGATCAGAGTAAACTTACTGCCTCATAGGTCCCCAAAAGAATCTGGACACAGCTAGGAGATAATCCCATTTGTAAGGGGTTCCACATGTCGCTCACAGCTATTACAGAAACTGTATTTTCTGTCCTGTGGAATTAGCATGTGGTAAAATATGTGTAACAAACCTACTCCCTTATAAAACATCACGACTCTATATCTCTCATGCTATTGTTTCACCATCATTAAGTTTGCATAATTATGCCATTGCCCTGCCGTTGGGGAGTGCATTGGAGTGCATAAACACATATGTGCTTTAAAAAATGGACATGGCCCTGCTTTAAAAAGGCACATCAACAATTTGAATGTTTGTGTAATTTTTATTTACAGATACAGTCTATGATTGAAACATCTTGAAATGCTGCTACATAATAATTTCCTTACACAACTTTCCTACAAGGAGCAAACATGGCACTTGAATTCTGTACAAGTTTATATTTTCAGGAAGCCTAGTTCAGTGAAATGCAGGATTAGGATGCCTTTCTGGCACTTTTTCATGTTTCCCAGGCTGGATTATGATGGAAATTGGAACGTTCCCCAGGAGATGACAGCTTGGGGGGGGGTGGGGGGGTGGTGTGTGCTTTCTGTGTTATAGCAAACTCCAAGGATGCCCTCAGGTAAGTGGAATTGCTCAGAGTTTGCACAATGCCACATGCTGTTATTTTGTTATTGAAGGCACCATTACATTTCAGTACACTGTACATTCACAACCCACCGGCAAAGAGGTGACAGGCACCACTGGTCATCTCGCAAAGCAGTTTGGTTCCCCTTAGACTGTCATTTATAATGCAGCCATTTCATATGCCTGGAGAGATACTTTTCTCTGCTACCTGTGCAATGACAACAAACAAAGGAGTCTGCTTCAGAATATCACGTCCCAAAAATGAGGCAAAGATTCTTTGCCGCCTAGAGGGTAGTAAGGTGCATGAATAAATCTCACTTCCCTGTACGTTACCCCATTTGTATGGAAATGCCACTGGAATAGATCTCTGCCATGCCAGTGCTATCAAATGCTGTGTATTATGGAGAAGAAAGAAACACGTTCTGTTGGGGTACACCCCCGAAGTCCCGTCCCTTCCCGGGCCGACCCAGATACTGACAGCCTCGGGGGGCAGGAGTCCAGGGTGTGAACACACCTCTGGGGTTGGTCCCACGGGTGACAATCACCTCTGCCCTGCCCCTTCTTCTGGCACTTTCCCTGCCCGTCAGGGCCGGGGGGTGGTACTGGGCGTGGCGACCCTCCCCTCTCCTCCCCCAGTTCCAGAAAGTTCTATGTTCTCTAAGTTATAATTGGTTCCACCTGTGTCTGTAGTCTTTGGTTCCACCCTTGAGTTGTAATGATTCGTTACTTATGTTCTGTTGCCGCCCCCTTGCTGTGTTCTCATTGGTTGTCTGTTCCCCTTAAAACCGCGTGTCCCGGGAACCTCGGGGTCTCTCGAGTGGATCCCCTGCATTGCTATCCTCCTCCCGCCGACCCGAACCCGAGCCCGACCTTCAATAAACCCTGCCACCGGAGACAGCTCTCTCACTCTTTTGTTCCCTGCGCCGATACCACCAGCTAGCAGGCAGACGGACCTGAGGTTGAGAGCCTCCCACAGAGCCAGCCGGGGAGAGCCACCCTCCCAGGGAGAAGAGCTCCGGAGTACCCGCCCGGTTGCCCCGGCGACCTCCTCTCCTCTGGCACGCAGCCCAGGGAGGGACCGAATGATACTTTTTATTTTATTTTAAAACTAAAACGTTCTATTTTTTTTCACAGTCCAAGGTACATCTACAATGTTTGGGAAAAACTTGCACACGAAGAACAATTGTAGTGGAAAAAATAATAGTATGGTGAAGAAAAAAGTAATTATGAAACTCTATGCTTTAAAAAATCTAATTCTAGAAAAAAACATTGAACTCGAATAAATCCCTGGCATAAATGTATGCCATTTATAACCTAAAGAGAATAATATCTCACGTCGTCATAAAGCTGCTGTGCGACTAGGACTACAGAAAGAGTATGCTTCTGTCACTTGCTCATATTCAGATTGTTCTAAGGAGCTTTAATCTGAAATGCTTGTTTGAAATGAAGATTTCGGTCTCTGAATCCATCTTCTTCCTTTAAGACTCCCTGGCAGTGGGACTCTCCCCCACTGTTTGTACAGTGCCTGGCACAACGGGAGATCAAACCTCATTGTGTGCACTAGACACAACTGTAAAATCATTATTGTCTACACAGATCTGTTCCATCTTGGTTCCTCACTATCATTCATGTGCCCTCTCCTCTCTCAAACCTCCAGCTGAATGTTCTCATGTGTGAAACAAGAGACTGCGTTGGTAAATATGAACTATACAGATTCTGAAATCTGCCAGCAAAGCATACATGGTAATTAAACATCAGCAGATGTGTGTTATTTGCTAACTAGGCCTTAAACATCAATACGTTCTGGGTTATGTTGGTTATGTTCTGCACTCCTCAGGCTATTTATTAAATCATAGCAATAGCAAATGTTTACCTGTTTTGACTTTTTTTTTTTTTAGATTTATTTTTAAACCTTTAACTTCCTGCTGGATTAAAATTATTCATAGGAGGCCAAAGTAATAAAAATTAAAGAAATTCGCTGCTAGATGGTCTGATGAAGCATTCCTTCCACTTCCAGTCATTCCTGCTTTTTAGCATCTTCAAGCCTGACATCAGTTTTGGATGCAGCTAAATGCCAACTATCCCGATAAACATGTACACTACCAGCTGTGGCTCCATCTGCTCAACTAAACATTTTCACACCAAATCTGCCGGGGAAAAAAAATATTGTTTTTGGAGTTGGTTTGTAACAACTGAAATATTAAAATCTTAACTCCAGGTGGCCCTTCACTTTTCTATTTCCTCTGATGAATATATTTAGAAGAAACATAACCATCTATTTATAGTCTGCCTCAAACCCACAAAATCCAATGGAATTAATTTGGTGCAAAAAGCACAGATAAATAAAATGTAAATCCAGAGCTGATAAACCTTCAGATTGCTTTTTGCAGAACCCTTGCAGATGCCTACGTGACTGCGTGACCTGACCAATGTGCAGGAGCAGCTATAAATAGCTCCTGGTCCCTCTGCCCCAGCCTGGAGGCAGGCAAGGCCAGAGTCTTTGTCAGCCTGCTCCCAGAGCAGTGCTTTGCAAACCCAGACAGGCAATTGTCACTTCAGGACAATGGGGTGATAGCTGTAGTTTTTCAGAGCCTTTCATGAAAACAAAAGATGCCCCTTTTTTTTATGAGGAGTACCTGAAGGATGAGTGCAGACAACATCCTTCCAGAATCCTGGAAGTGCTACCAGTCTGAGCTGACTTCCACTTGTACAGCACACTCTCAAGTCACAGCTGTGCATATCCCTTTGTACGAGGCAGAGATCTCATTCCAGACCTATTAAATTCTTCTTGCATTTGAACAATCAGATGTTCCCAAGCAAAGAAATAAAAGTCCTCAAGAAATGGCAAAGCAACACTGTGAACGTGGCTCTTGCTTGAACTGTCAGAATCATGTTAGAAAGTTCATGAGGTAATGAGAAGGCACCAGGAACAGCACCTGCCACTGTGCTAATGCAATAACCAATATAACATACCAAGTCTGAAACAGGAACAAGGTTTGAATCACACTAAGCCAGTGCTTATCAGTGCCCAGTCCTCCACTGGGAACCCAATAGAAGGTGTGGGGCAGCCCAGTTTTGTCACCATGAAAGCCTGAGTGGCTGTTGTGAAACATGGATAGCACAATGGCTGAGCTGGAGGAGAAGAATAACCCTAGCCACAAGAAGCTCAAGTATGTGTTTCCTGCTATAGCTGCTGGGGCCTGTGCATTGCTCTTTCCGAGAGCCCTCAACTGCACGTGCCACAGTCCTGAGGTAATCTTACACCTGCAGGAACAACAGTTTGAAAATAATGGATACAAGTCTTATTTAACTCAAAAGACCAGCTGATTCAGTCCATCAGCTGGTTTGCACAGTGTCGTCTTCAAAGCAAAACCAGAACGACTCCCCACCCCACATGAGGCTTTGAAAGAGTTGTAGTAACATAAGAAGTCAGAAAACAGCAAAATAATCAATGAATAGACTACACTGTGATTTAAAATTCAAAGAAATCTGAGTGGAAACTCAAGGATGAAAAGGTATGATGCTTCTCTTAATTTTTGTTGAAAGCTCAAGGGCAATTTTATTGAAGTGAATGGAGTAATGCAAAAATTTTCATACTAAAGAGATATTAGACCCATTTAGTTGCAAAGTACTCCTTGACAACTGAATACATTTCTGTTCTAGAAAGTTAGATTTTATTTTTGATATTACACCTTCTTCTTTTCTGTTACAGACGTTCCTTATAGAAACAAACAAATAAAAAAAATCCTGCTACATCTAATAATTTCCACTAATTAAAAAAAAAGTCACCCAGGAATGTGCTTTAAGTAAATGTGCTAAGCAATTAACAGCTTAGATACCACATCAGAGACTTCTGAGCTTTTTTGATACAGCTTTCTCATGATTTTGGTCTGAGTTGATTCTTATTAACAAAGCCTAGCATGTAGAAAGGCCAGAAAGTTTATTCAACTGGTGAAATTAAAAAGCACAAATTAAAACAGTCATGAGAAAGGCATCCAGATTCTGCGTAAAGATGTAGGTTTGTACATTCCATGTTTTCTGCTCATTTAGCAATGACTTGTCTACTGCAGGAATACAAATGTGTCAGTGGAAAATGTATCTTTCAACTAAATTAATCACCTAACAGTTCTTACTAGAGAACACATTACAATCTAGTACGTACTGCTGCTGCATCTAACAAGTTAATACAATCAAACTGTGGACAATAACTATCTTTCTTTCACATTTTTTGACTCAAGAAACATTACAATAATTTTCAGTAATAAAACTAATTGTGAGAGACATGACTTACGTGCACAGGCACATATACATAAACCACTTTACTACCTTCTGTAGTTTCAATTTCTCCAAAAGAAGTACTACTAGCATCAGTCAAAGAACAATGAAGGAACATGGTTTTGTAAAACACACACACACACACGCACAAAAAACAAAAAAAAATTATGCACAATTTTAAAACTGAGTTCAATATCCGGCATTGTACACAAAGAAATTGGGTTTTCTATTGTTTGGTAGCCAGCATCTCAGCCTAATGGCTAACAGTAAGGAATAATATTTTTTAAAATAATAACATTTATTTTATTATTTTAATATTTAACTTTGGTATGGATATTGCACTATGATCTATGTGAGTTAGAACAAAAACTAATGTAGCAGCTTCTTTAGAAATAAAGTTTATGATAAGGCAAGTTCTTGTAATAATGATTTCCCATCTATATAGTAATTTGTTATAATTTGGCCTATTTTCACTGTATTCCTTTAAGCTCTACTAGTTTATAAAGCCAGGGATATTTACAAACACAGAAGCATATAAATATAATATACATTCCTCATCCTTTCTCAAGGAGGAGAGGAATGAGTAACTGAACACCTCAGCTTCAAAGTGCCTTTTTGTTCTGCTTATGGCTGTTTCTGTGCAACTATCAAGATAGAAGCAAGTCCAAGAAATTTGCATCACACAGAGAAATAAAGCAATATTTCGATAGTCATCAGATTCCTTGGGAATTAACTCAGAGACTTTGATGCAAACTGTACTGCTGCATGCTCTCTCCTACAGATAAGCCTTATATTTTCTGTGAAGAAATCTACTGAAGAACTTCCAGCAGTGAAACTATCAAGCACTGAGACTTGAGATAGCCTTTTAGATATCTGGGCCCAGGCCAGAGAGTGTTGAAGATAAGAGTGGAGACTGCAGTTAAGCCTAATTCTCTGAAAAACCAATGTAAGGCAGTCTCATGTGTTCCTGGTGGTCTGAGCTGCTGCAACCTTTTGTACTAGATAACTTTCCCTAGCCAGTAAGAGCTTTATGCTCAGGTATACTCTGTTCCTATCATTCAAAGGAGAAGAAAAAACGCAAGAATAACTGCAGATAGTGCAGCATCCAGCAGGATAAGGTCAACTCTTCCCAAAGAGGGAAGATGGACAGTTTTATTTACTAGATGCCACTCAGTGGCAGCTTTAGTGTCAACACAGAATACAGAAGTACATCTAAATTACTGAATGCATTGATGAAAAAACAATATATAACTTTCACCAGAAGCTCCTACACTGAGCCTGGAATCTCACTGACTTGTCACTTTCTTCTGTCTGCCTCATTTAGGTTCAGTTTCAAACAATGATTCTTTATTTTTGTGCTGGTTTTAGCAATCAGTTGCCATTACAGTGGAACTGGAATGGTTACAGGCCTCAAAGGACAAAAGGAAATGTATGTGATCTGCATATTTCTCAAGCATACCATCCGCTCCTGTTCATACAGTAGCTGAATATAGATGCCAGAAAGAGTTAGCAATAAAACTGATTCTTGAAAGACACCGGAATGAAGAACAGAAAGGCGGTCTGCCCTGACTGCTGGTTGGATGTGTTTGTCTGGGAATAATGCCAAACATTTTAGTGTATTACTTTGGATCCTGCTACCTCTCTCAAGCAAGAAAGTACTATCTCATGATCAACTGTGTTAAATGATTCAGATATGTCTAAAGCGATGAGAATAGATGTCTGTACTGTCTCCACTGACAGGAGCAGATTACACATGCCACTAAAACCATTTCAAGTCCTGCTTTAAATTCAGATTGTGCTGGATCTAGAATTTTATCTTAATTTAGTTAATGCAGTTGGCCTTTGGCTAGCTTCTCTATGAGCCTGCAAAGAGTTTCACAATTATTCTGTGTCTGTATGTGGGGACAGACAAAGAAAGACGATTACAGTTCACTCTAGGGTGAAATGTGGAAACTGTTATAGAGCACATGGAAATGCTACACAAAGATTTGGGGCAGGAAATGAATAGCTAATCCAACTGAAGCTACAGGGGGAGTGACATGGATGTGAGACATAATTATTCAAACTGGAATTTGCTTAGGACATTGACGTTAACGCCTCTCCTCTTGAAAATTGTGTCAAGCATACAGCTGACAGGACTTCAGGGGTTTTAGTTCATTTGAAAAGCAACAAATCCAATTGCAAAATTCTTTTCTCCCACAAGGGACAATGGGTTCACCATAATACAGTGAGAAAGAACTATCTTCTGAATCATCCTTAGCACTTGTTTCAACATTTGCATTCACGCTGCAGGTATCCATTTCAAGTAATAATACTCCCCATTATAACACAGTATGAGAGGTGAAAAGAAGCAGTTTAAAGAAGCATAGCTACAGTGACCGTGAGTCAAATACTTGTGCAATTTAACACTGCCAACTAACTAACAAAGTAACAACACTAAATAGCACGCTAAACACTGGAGAATATATACTTGCAAATTTCTAGGTTGTCACTTTGAATTTAAACAAGAGTGGTAAGTAGATGAATCAAAGTTATTAAACCCCATATATATGTGCACACTCACACATACAAAAGAATCAATTTCATGATGTTCAAAGCTGTACAAAAACTACTATGTCTTTGTGGAATTTTGCTGATCTTTCAAGAATGACAGATCAATTTGTTAAAGGAAGAAAAATGGCTTAAAACCCACAATGTTTTAAAAAGCAATTCCTTTCAGAGCTCTACTTTTTTGATAAATTAACTATGATCAGCAATGAAGAAATCCATTTGCTTTTCTATCTAAGCTTCTAGTAACGATATATAATAATAATAATAATAATAATAAAGATGTATATAAGCAATTAATGCCAATGGCCAAATTTTTAGAAGTAGCCTCTAATTTTCATTTACTTGGTTTTTGTAACTCACATCATGGTTTTCAGAGATGCTAACTGCCTACAAGTCCAGCGACACTTCAGTTATGCAGTAAAATAATTTTGACAAGAAATCTGGCAGGTGTCTGCATTGTTGCGGCCCTGAAGCCTGACTGAGCAACTTGGTGCAACATGAACTTGTGTCCTACCAACGACCACAACTTCTTTCCTGAGCCTTTGAAAGAAACAGGTCCTCACAATAATCACTGCTGAAAATCAGACCATGGGCATTAGTGGGCATCCAGCACCTGAACCATTCAGAGAAACCACATTTTAAAGCCTTGACCATATTTCTACATAATTAGGCAATTATGCCATTAGTTATAATCTGTAACTTTAAGGACCTTCCTCCAGAGGTTTCATGCCATAGAGCAAGTAAATGACCCATTGAAATGCACCTTCTTATAATATGATTCCAAACGTCATTTTTGCACCTTGATTACGAATGACATCTTCTTTTTTCACCTCCAGGAAGGTGCTGAGTCATTAGAGCACAAGATATGAGCGCAGAAGTTTTAACACTAAAAAAAGCCAGGATAAACACACTCTTACAAAGAGTCCCTTGAACTTAGACAGTACATAAGACTGTATTAACATTATCTGTAGCAGAAAAATCTTTTAGCATCTAGTTTTTGTGCAACACAAAGGCAAAACTTGTTTAAAATGCATTATAAGACCAGTTACTACTAAGGATCATAAATTTGCCTTGTGGGTTTGAACCAGTGATGGAATACTATTTAAAAAAAATCTAATTTGAACTCATTTAACCGTAGTACCAATGTAAAGCAGTATTTCCAAGTACTCCTTTTACTGACTACAACATGATTTGTCCTCCCACAAATTACAAAGAAATGTTTTGATGAAAAAACAGTGAAGTCAGAATACAGTCAAATGTATTTTTAGCACCAATGATGCAGAATTTACAGATTCTAAAACATTAACAAATGCAACATTCGTTTAAAAGTAAACAAACTGGGAATAAGTTTTGTTTGCCCTCTGAATTTACACTATCCAATGAAACACTTACTCTACGCTTTATCAGTCTTGACATTGATATCAAAACAGATATACAAAGTGCCATAATTGTTCATACATCCCTTCCAGCATTTCAATGTGAACAGTGTCCCCCTTGTTTCTCTACCCTACACAAAGCTATTTCATCATCTCCAGTTCACGTATCAATTACCAGACTTGTGCAATCTCAACAAAAATTTTTCTTTTCTACATTCAACCTCTCTTAAGCAATAAAAAAATACCACAATCAAATTATAGGTGAAATATTTCTGAGAAACCAGAGAACATAACAAAATATATTTTCCTAATCAAGAAGGTAGGAGTGGAAGGGTACTTTGTCAAGTCACTGTGTCAAGTCACCTGCCATCTCAGGCAACCATGTGATGTCATTCCTTCCAAAAGAATGTTCACACTCCATCTTAAAATCAGATTGGGTCTCCCACTACTTCCATCAAAAGCCTGTTTCAGAATCTCACTGGTCTGGTGGCTATAAAAATTAAAATTTCCAGCCTAAATATCTCATATTACAAAGTCAACCATTTGTTTTTACATCCGTACCAGTCACTTCATTAAGTTGGCATTTGAATCTTGATTTTTTCCCAAGATTCAATCCCAGTGTAGTTCTGAATACTAGTGAAACCTGTGGCAGTGAAACCTCTCTCTCTCTGTGATTCCCATTGAATCTCTATCATGTGAAATGAAGGCAAAAGGAGAAGAAGAAAACCAGGCACTACACATAAACATAGCTCTGTGGACTAAAATTAAGGATATTCCTAAAGACTTGGAAGGAGCACAGTAAACTCAATAGCAAAAGAAGGGACCTAACTCTCCCATTTCACAGGTTATGGTATAATGCTGGAACAGCATTTCTGAGTCACAGCACCCTATCTTAACAGAAGGCTTAGCCTGTTCTTTTGTAAAAAAAAAAAAAACAACAAACATGAACACTGGCACAATCACCTCAGGACAGGTTTTCTGTCTCTGAGACGCACATACATTCCAGTGCCAAAGTAAAGGCAGATGAAAGGAGCTATGTTTTTAGCTAAGCAGGTCCAACAGCTTTTCTTCCAGCATCTTTCTCCTGAAACCTTCTTCTGAGTCACCTGAATTTCTAGAAGCAGAGAGTAAAATTTCATACTCTTCTCGATCCCTCCTAATAAGGGGCTACCAATAAAATATTCTGGTTGTCCTCGGTGCTCAAAACCACTCTACTCCATCATTTCCTTTACATGCGATCCAGACCTGAGAGTAAGAGGAAACTGTTCTCTTGCCGCCTCTCCATTGGAGTCATGACTGCTAATGCAGGACCCAGCATTCCCAGGCCCCTTCAAGCACTTTGTTTCTTTTTCAACTGTGAAACTGAGCTAATTATCACTTCTTAATGTAGCGTTAAACTACCTGTTTCTCCAGGCTCACAGATGATCACAGTGCAGGTGCAATAAAAGGAGGGTCGGCCCTGATGGGGTTCAATGTTGAACTCACACTGGAGAATAAGTTACATTTTACAAGTGGTCACTCTTGGACTTTTCAGAAGGAAATAAAGTTGTCAAACTCGAAAATATAAATTACTTCACACTTGTTAAAAAAAAGAAAAACCATTTTTTTCACGAAATCTAAAGTATAGAAGGTTTCATGACTATTTTTAAAAATTGATCTGCAGTTCATTGCCATTAATCATACAGTTATTACCAAGCTTCTGCTTTCAAACTGTTTTTTTATTTTTTTGAGATCAGTTGAAGACAAGAAAGAAATAACAACATACAGCACCGAATGTCACGAAAGTGAAGAATTTGTGTTCAACTCTTATGGGAGTCTAAGCCTCATCTGTTTCATTTCTTATCACAGTTAAACTCTGCAGATATTACACTATATTAAATCTGTACCACAGCCATATATATCTATCTTCAGTTTTTCTGTTATATGTATGTTCATGACAAAAACAAACCAAAAAATCCCAAAATCAAATTCCCCAAGATGTCTCATGTAATGAGGACATGTGAATGGATTTCTCTTAATTCATAACGAGTTACCAAAATTTAAGTACTAATATGTTTTGCAGTATTAGATCTGCCTGGCTGTATTTTAATTTATAAACTCCAAGAAAAAAATTAATCATTTTATTCACTGTAACATATGTAATTATCTTACAATATTGCTTTTTTTTTTTTCCTTCATATCCCTCCTCAAAAATAGATTTAATAATACAATTAGTGTTGATCACCTAACAGGTTAATTTCCTGAAAGGTTAAAATGTATTTTAGAATTGCATTTTCAGCTGTTCCTAGTATGAAATTACACTTGAGATAATTCAGTACAATAATCTATAAATCTATGTAACAGATCTGTAGCCAAATTTTCCAACAGTGGCCTGCATTTCAGTGCAATCTGTAGGCAACAGAAACTGAGAGCTATAGAATAAAATAAAAAAATTAATGTTCTAACTCAAAATGGATGCAAGTTACAAGCAAAAAAAGAAAAAAATTAAAACCTTAGAGAATTCCCTTGGGGGAAAAGAAATAATAATGTGTAACACAAGCTTCTCTGAGAGTTTTAATATTTTGCATATATGCAAATAATAATTACTGATGTCTATGAAGTCATTAATAATATTGTCAAAGAAAAATATTGTTTGTAGTTGAATAGATTTTTCTTTAAAAAATTAAAAAATTATATCACCCACTCATTTCAAGGTTAACAGAATAATGCAAATTCATATGGGTCCCTGATGATCAAGGAAGGATTAACATATTTTCACCTTCTCTAATAGAACTGCTTTGGTACAAAATACATTGTTCTGCACTGTCATGATGTATGGCTCATATTTAGAAATCTGACAGTTTAGGAGTGCATTATGGCATTCCATTAAACTGAATACATTTTTGTGCTGCTCAGGAAAAGATAAAGAGGCCACAATTCCTGTCTTATTTTTAAGAATAATGACTTTTCTCATTACCATAGTGAAAATTTTAGAAAATGTGGTATTTAGTGGACTGCTAAGTTCTACTCTCCGTGTTTCAAAAACCATCAGGATTATATAACTCTTTATTTCATATAAATCCTAATTTTTACAAGAACATGGACTATAATAATTGATAGACGTGTCAGGTAAAACCCTCATTTACAACTGCTGTAACAGTAATTCTCAAAACTTTCGGAATTCATCCTGTAAGTGGACTGTGATGTTTTATCTTCTCAGAGATATTAATAACATTGGTATTCATAAAATTCCAGAAACACTGGTGGTGCACTGTTACTTCAAAAAACAATGCTGTCACTGACATAGGAAAGAAGGGAGAGAAAAGAGGACTATAAAAACACATGAAACTTCAGGTTAAAGCATGTATGTGCAAGGACTCCTTATTCCCATGGTGACAGCACAGTGCTAAGTTGTCTACAATACCCTGAAATGTAGACAAGGCATTAAAGAGCTTTGTCTATCCTAAATACGTTGGGGTTGAACCACTACAAACACAGCTATATCATAAATGTTATTAGCCCATTGTTCTTTTACCTCAACAAGAAAAGTAGAGGATGCTTTAAAAAAGATTTATAAGTCGACTTTTTTCCTTCAGCAATGTGCATTTCACCTTCCCTTCAGTCTTTTACACGAAGTTTTCAAAATCAAGATTAATAAACAGCTTTCAGAAGATCCCTGTTTCTCCTAGCAAGAATCACATAATTTAGTGAATTGTTAAGAAAAGCAAAATGGTTGTGCATGGCCAGAAGAGGGGAATATATCAGTGGGTGGGAGTCCTTTCCTCACAGGGCCCAAAAATGTAGCAGTCCCAAAGCTTCAGTTGAGCATTTGAGTTTCTCTCTTCCCCTTATGGCTGAGTCAACAAAATGCAATGTGGAGCAAGAAGGTGACAAAACCATCCCAGCATCACATTGCAAATGCATGAGGAAGAATGGTGTCTTTGAGAATGTGCTGAAGGAGGAAGCAGCAGGCCAAGTCTTGATGGTTCTGGCTTTCCTCACCATCATCTGGAGATGTGCGAAATTGTCCTCTGTGTTTGTACCTAAAATTTACTCTGTGATTACCTCCTTAGTGGTTTGGATTTGCTGACTATATGTGACTTTAACTGTATTTCAAGTAAAAACAAAAATAACAAAATTGATCCTCGAAGTTTAGTATTTTCTGCTGCTATTTACACCTACTTTTGTGTGATCTTAGAGACAATCAGGTTTAAAATTGCCTGCCCTGCAGCCATTGGAACAGCAGCTAAAAAAAACTTATGCCCATATGTCTGAACAACCTCTTGAGCTTTAATGATGTTGCAATGTGGCAGAAAGGTGACACCTAAGCTTTATAACACTTCCAATATCAAACAAACCTAAGATCTTTCCACATGAAAGATACAAGAGCAATGGTGCTGTCTCCATAAAATTATTCCTCTCATTTGGAGTAGTGGGGTGAGAAAAAACATGAGCCATGAAAATGCAGTTTAATGTGACCAGTCTTGTTATTTTAGAGTACTGGGTGAACAGCTTATTAACTGCAACAAGGTCCAGATCTTTCCAGGTGCAATTAGGGAATGAAAGAATGAATCAGTGCTACACTTTAAAAACTGTTGTATTAAAAACCTGCTTTTATCCCACGGAAGACTTACCTAGAATATTGCAGAAAGATTCATAAGGGTCAGGTTGCCAAGAAAAGTCACAATTATTAGTGATTAAAAGCAAAGTTCCAGAAAGAACAAACTATTTCAGAAAGGGCACAATCTCAGGATTTTTTTTCTTTTTAATAAGCAAATGCATTATTAAAATATCCTTAAGGGTTTACTCTGCTACCTGCTCACTGTCCGAAAGCTTCAAGATTCCTGGTGAGATTTGTTTCTTTCATATGCAACACTGGCATCTACCCAGTGCATCCAGCAGAGCTGCAGGAGACGCAAGCTTTCTCAAAAAGCTGGTGATACACTGGACTAGTGCTGTTTAAAATCTCTCTTTAAAACGTAGAAGGATTTAAATATAGAGGGATGAAAATGTCTGTTTAGGGAGGTTTATAAGAATTCCAGCCAAAAAGAATTTGGCCATTACCTAACAAAGAACACCAATAGTTCTAGATTAACACGAAAACAAGGGCTTAATTCTACTTCACATTTTAACAAGAAATGGATAAAACCCAAAAAACCCAAATCATGGAAGACAGATAACTTTAACCTATCTTCGTATTTATAAAGCCACTAGGAAAACAGTATCTGAATGCCTCACAGTCATTAATGGATTTTTCTTCACAATGCTTCTTTGATGCAAAGAAGTTCTATTATCCTTATTCTTCTCGTGAAGAACAGTGTCATGGAGAGATTAAGTCATTTATCCAAAGTAACACAAGATGCCTATGGGAATGACTATGTAATTTATCATGCATCTCAAGAGCCGCAGTCCAGTGCCTGAACCAGTAGACCATTCTCTTAACAGACAGGAGCTGTTGTGCAGTACCTTAAATGACCTTCCAAAATGGCTATTTTTGCATGGTTTTTGCTCTATCACCATCCTGAAGAAAGCTGTTAAAGCAACATACTTGGAGAGAGCTTAATTAAGCACCCTGTATCTTGCCTCAACACCAGCTGTGAAACTTGGGAACACATATACTTTCAGACCAAAAATTATGTATCTCTTGGAAGTCAGCAACAAAGCTAAAGCTCAGCAGCTTGGCAGCTGGAAAAGATCCTTCATGCTCTGCAAATGACCATACTTTATTCAAGTCCTTTAAAGGTTTTTTTCCAAGGCTTTTTATATTCCTGTGACTGAAAAGAGCTACTACACTCGCAATATATGTCTGAATATATGGCAGGAGCCATTTGGTAACTACCAAAATATGTTCTTTCCTGGCAAACAAAACTGAAGAGCTCTGTTTATCATTTGGTAAAGCTACTTAAAATGAAAAGGCAGTCAATTGTTTTCTCTTTATATTCAATGAATAGTTTCAGTTTGAATGTAATTCAAGCTACAGGAGCACCCAAGAGACTGGCAGTGTAAAACACTCGGTCAGTATCTGCCTCTGAAGACATAAATTAATTAAAATATGCTATTTAAAGTAAAAAGCTACTAAAGTTCTTTCCTTATCCAAAGAATAAGTACAGTTCACATCAGCAGCCTAAAACTCTACAGCCACTATGTTCACCTGAAGAGATCATGACCAGGAATGGAAAGTTTATTGGGTCACGTTCCTTTAATCTTATGGTCTCTTTTGAGTGACTGCCAAAAGCCTTGCTTATGATGAAGTTTATGAAGAAGAAAATGACCTGAGATCATAATTTAAATTCCACACTGTTCACAAACAACTTTCATATGGTAACAATTTTTGGTCACTAGTTTACTGAATTTGAATTGGTGACCTAAAGGTGAAAGATTCTGCATTCCAGTATCAATCTCCATGCTGTTTATTGTTCCAATTTTCTGAAGTTCAAAGTCGTAGAAGTGAGAGTTACATGGTTAAACACAGTTGTCTCCACTTTTCATCCACTTAAATATTTTCAGATTTTTTCCCTTAAAATAATTCTAAGAATAAATCACAATTGTATAAAATTTTCTCGTGTATGGAGAACTTTTGATTAAAAAAATGTACCTCCATTAAATAAGAAAACAATCTTCTGTCACACAACAAAATTATGATATTTAAGAAGTCCCATAAACAGTAAAGAAAAAAACTGTGTTACAAGTTCCATTGTGCCTTTGTAAAACTATCTGCTTCATTCAAGGGCTTTTAGTTACAAGCATCAAACAGCTTGTTTTGGCTGACTTAAAAATTATAACAACAAAGAAAAATGCTATCATTTTAAGATTTCATATTTTTCTTCACGAATCATCATATTTTATTAATTCCTTTTCTTTTTTATTCCTAATCCAAAATTCTGTTCTATACTTACAACATGAAACTTAACTAGCACACTGCTTTATTAGCTTCAGTGATAAAGTGAGTAAATTTATTTCCAGGAAACGGACTTACAAAATTCTCAAGGAATTCCTAGCTGTATCTAAAGATTTTTTCTGTCAAAGCCTTTGAAAAAATAACTTTTTTTTTTTTTTTTCCCCAGGGAATGGGAAGGAAACTGAGACAAAACAGAAAAGAAAAAACACTCAGAAAAATTACAAAGTATTCAGTGTGTCTAAACTCTAGGCAAACAAATGAAAGATTTGCATCATAGATTATTTATTTTTAGCCACTGAGACAATTTTTGTTTCAGTTTTCCAATACCTTAGCTCTTCACCATTTTTTAATGAGACAGGCATAAGAAAAAAGAATAACCTCTCCTACAAATTTATTGCCATGCCATTTAATCTGGTTCACCAGTACATTTTTTAAAGGTCTATCTTTTACCCACAAAGCAATGAAATACAAATCTGAACACGATTCTAAATCCCTGACATTGGGAGGGGGACGTCTAATTTATCCTGTGAATGCACCAGCTCGACAAAGTAACTCTTTGGCATACAGAGCTCATACTGTGAGAGTTATACATTATTCAAGAGCAAAAAAATTATTATTTTTGGTACTTAGTTTCACAACCTGGTAACTGTTTTTTCAGAGACTGATTGACTTTTATGATCTGTGCTTTTAATTATTTTTTTATCAACCACCATTTTCTACCATTGCCTTTTTCTTCTTTACATTATGCAAATCTCAACTTTGTCAACAAAAGCAACTAGACCACAACATCTGTACAAGCCCATTAAGCTAAGAGAAAAAAAAAAAAAAGACAGAAAAAAAGAAAGGACTCAAAATTTGTTTCATGGCCTATTTGGTTTAACAACAGACCCAATGCCCATTCAAGTACATATAATTCAGAAGGCCTGCCTGACAGCAATAAAGACTGAAATTGGATACTTTGTGAGATTAATTACCTAGATAGGGCATGATAATGCTAGTCAAATGGGAAGGTAATTAAAGTGCACCTTCCATGAAAATTATTCATTGCTGATGGATCAGGTGACAGATAAATCAAAAGGCACTTAAAAAAGCTACAGGTTAACTTGTGGAAGGCCGTTCCTCCCTGGAAGTCCCTGTAACCATGGCTGCTTGCTCCTGTCGTAAGACAAAAGGAGGGTAACACAGCCTCCAAGAAAGAGGAGCCCAGGGAAAAGTTGCCGGCATTGTGCCTACAGACAAAGGGGCAGCTAGAGTGGAACCAGTCGGCCGGCAGCCTTCAGATTCCAGGATCTCTCTGCTTGTATGCCATAAAGGGCTCTTGCACCATGAAAGGCAGCAAGTGATGAATTAATAAGTTGACTGGTCCCCCGGGTGCAATCCTTACAGGCGGAGGACATGCCGCGGTAATCAAACGGGGCTATAAATTGTGTACATTGAATGGCACAAAACGCATCTCACTTCATCACCGTTAAGTCAAGACTTCCTGAATTTGTCATTAACTCTTTGGCTTCAATATATTTATTTAACAGTAAAAGTAAGAGAAAGAGCTTACAATAACAAAAGGGCAACTGATACTACCCAGCGGGATATACAGTCTAATGGAGATCACTGACTCTTACTTTCTACAGCTACACGGGTCAAAATCCACTCCTTTTACACCAAAGCTCCCCCTGAGATGCACCGATTAAGTTCAAAACATTCAACTACAGGCATTTCTGAATGAAGAAAAAAACCCCAAAACCACAGGATCAAGTAATTTTTTTACAGCTAGCTTATGCAAATTCCCAAGGATTTATCCCCTATTTGAAGAAAATGGAGCATTTACATGGGTAAGCATTTCCTGGATCCCAGATTTTTTACAGAAAATTTCAAAACAACCTTATATTAGATGTAACACCTGATTATTAAAATGTATGAAGAAGGATCAATATATGAAAAACGTTCAATAATGTATGAAAAAGGGAAAAAATTACCACCTTCTCTTTATGCTTTTTTTTTAATGTGTGCTAGCTCTCTAGGTTGTGATACTGAATAATACTGACTGTTCAGAGGTAGTTCAATGGAAAGCAATTTTGTGCCACCCTTTTTGTCCTTAATAGTCATTTTATATGGTTTAGATACCTATGAGAGTTAAAGAGAAACTCACCACTGATTTTGAATTAGAGCATAAATAGGTAAAATATTTTTTTTTTTAATTCTTTACTTAATTTTGTTTATCAAAAATATACCTGAAGTCTTCCCACATTTTGAAACAAGAGTTCTGTGTGTTTTATGAATAGCTTCAAAACTATTTTATGCATCCTCTGAATATTTTTACCTTCCCCAGGCTTCAATGAGTAAAGGAAAATTTAAGTGAGTACTGAAATGAAATGCGAATTTAAAAAATATGAACTACAAACTGAAGCCCTTTCTGTGGGTCCAACGAACAGCATAACTCTTTTACAAAACAGAATTTACGACACAAGCTATGACTGTTCTCATGAGTGTTCTACATTCACAGAAATTTAAACAATCATGTAACCAGCAGAGGCATGATACCAGTTTACCAACTTCACTGCCATTGGCAGCTGTGATATTTCCCCCAGAAAAGGAGCTGTGCTGATTTTATGAATAGGTTTATCACTTTGAGATTAGGTCATTACAGTATTCTGCAAGAAGTCAAATTTTATAGACCTCCTGATCTATAAATATACCTCAAGAGACTTGGTAAACTTAACCTAGTAAAGTAAATGGCGTTAGAGCTGAGAATGGAGTATGAACACATGCTTGTCCATACTGTTAATTTTTTAGCATGCTTAGCTAGTTGGGCATAATTGTGGCAATCTCAAAATGGGAACACTGTTTTGAGAGATAAAGAAGTTTAATTTTGCAAGCATGGGTCCTGACATGCCAGGAACAGAGGATGAACCCTGATCCCTTTTGAGCAGGCATAGCTTTGGTAAACAGGCAACACCCATTAGTTTAAAAGTCCCACTGCCTGTCGTATGTCAGTGGAGTTTGAGCTATCGGTTTAGATCTATAGATTGCTAAATGAGATGTGACATGGCTGCCTGAGAAATCACCACCAGCATCTCAGAACAGGTCTGAAAGGCAGCCTCTTTGGTGTACAGAATTTACCCTCCAAAGCATCGTGAATGTGACAATAGTCTGAGACCCTGGGGTAGCTGCTAGGGAAAGCATTGAGAAACGGCTCTCAAGAGTTTGATGAAGAAGTTCACTTTCTTTATTTATTGCTCAATGAAGGTTACCCAATTGTAAATGTTCTGGGCCACTGCATGGCCGATCAAATTAATTGTTTACACAGAAGGGTAAAACACCAATGGGTAGCCATCACTGCATTATTGTAGGCAAAATAAGCTGTAAGGCACCTGCAGCCCTCGCAATGGGGACTCTTAACTAGCATTACAATAAAAATAAACCATAGAATAAGTTGTTTTTTTTAAATTTTTAAATAATTTTTAACATTAAAGCTATAAACTGCAATCAAGTGAAATATCCCTACATTTAGGACACACCTGCATATGAATATCCTCACTAAGCACCTTGGTTAACTCAGTCCTTGGTAAATATCTTCAAAGAGTCTTAATAACATGATTTACTAATAGGACAAGCAAATTATTTTTTAGAGTTTTAAGATCCAACAGGCAATAAATTATTTTTAAATTTGCTTGCTTGCTTAGTATTTTCTTAAAAATAAATAAAATCATGTAAATATTTAATGTTAACATCGTGGCAGAAATTAATATTTGCATATGCAGGGGTAGGAGGAAGAGGGCATTCAAGTCATCAACTTTTGGCAGTTAATTTGGGTGGCTAAATAGGGAAGGTAATCTAACGCTTCCTCTGTAATTAAGGACGAGTCAATGCACAATTCCTAAACTTGGCTCCTGTTCCAAATCACTCCCTAAAGAAACCTATCAATCTCTACTGACTACAACAATGTAAATATCCACCAAAGATTTAAATGCTAATGTTTAATGCCAACATCAAAGAGCAGAACATTTAGCCCTAAAATACTTCATGTGATTAACTCTACACAATATAAAGAGCAATGACACTTTTCCCTCTTCATTATCAGTTAAGCTGCAATACAAAAAAATTAGAACTAACAGTGAAATTTTGATCTCAGCTGCGCAAGGGAATATTTGGAATAATTCCACAGGAGGTCCACAGAGACACATCATTAGAGTATTGGCTCTGAAATATTAGCATCCAATTCCTCATTTCACAGCCATGATTAGAGGCTGTATGAACTTAAATAGACTCTTTAGCAAAATAAATGGCATTTCTCCACATAAGCATCAGGGTTTACTAGCTCTGAATCTGGTCTGCTGACTCAGCCAGTACTGCCAGATAGGAGCTTGGGTGCTATGGAAAAATATGAGCTCTCCATGATGCATCAGGAAATGGGATTCTCAAAAAAAAAAAAAAAANAAAAAGCTTAGGTGACAGACAGAAAAGGTCAAAAGGAGAGATGGCAAATAGATCCATCAGCAGATATGAAATCGCAGATACAGAAACTGAAGGGTCTGCTGCTGCAAACACATACATGTGAGAGATAACCCCTGATTCCATGGATAATTTTGTACAAGCTGTTGAAACATAGTAAGAGTTTAGGAGGGGTCATACAAAGCAAAGCTAAGAATCACAGTGACAGGACCTCATCCCTTATCTTAAATCTATTCAAGAAGAAGTGAGATCTGTCTTAAAAATTTTGAAAAATACACTCATAGGCTAGAAGAAAGAGTGACTGAAAGGAGATTGAGCTACATGTACGTGTGTGCATGTACACGTGTGTATATCTGTCTCTCCCCCCTTTTTCTTATTAAGAAGAAACAAGATGGAAATAAGATCTGAAACATCCCATCCTGCACTTCTACGATTTCTTGCATTAACACTGGAAAAATACAAGCAGTTCTGTGAATATTTTTTCTTAAGGTTTTCTGTATTTCTACACATGTGGATTCTCTTACGTCTTATACATGATTTAGCTCATTCCATAAGGACAGGTCTTTGTTGGCCTGATGACTTCAGGTAAGATTTCTACCTCTCTGTCAAACATGGTTAAAAATGGTCAAAAACTGCTGACAGAGGATAAAGGGGCTGAAGAAAAATTTTCCAAAGAGATGTGCATTAAGCATGCTTACAGAGTCTTGGATGTTTAGAAAATTGAGCTGGAAATGACCTTTCCTTAATTAGCATTAATATTAAAATGGCCTGAGTCATACGACTTATGACACCTGCTGTGAAAATTTAAATGTACAAATGAAAAGCAGCAAGTCGGGGAGTTTATAATTACAGCTATCACTAAAATCTGACTTATTTTGTAGGCTGCCAACACAAACAAACTACCTTATAGAAACATAAAAAGCAGCTTGTTATAAGCTCAAATTTAGGACATTTCTATTGGTCCCACAGTAAGAAGATTTCTGTGTCATTACCATGAGCATGATTTAGTTGTATTATGTTCACATATAGACACCATTATGTAATACTTAGCTCAGACAAATGATTCTGTTCTTGATCTTTCTTATTCTGCTGTAGTTAATGACCAAATATTGTTAAAAATCGGGACACTAATTATCTGATGTCGACATGTTATGGATAATTAAGAATTGCTCACTCTGAAGCCATGCTAATTGTTTTCCACATGTCTCCTTCTCTTGTCCTTGTGTCCTCAACAAGGCAAGCAGCTACAGGTTTATACGTACATCTCTGTCACGTATTTTGTCACAGAACATACATCATCCTTTCTGGCTCATCCCCGACTAATTTTGCTGGCTTGCAGCAATTATCTCTCCCTTTGTGACTGACCTCCTGGTAAATGGAGTGCATGATCGCTGGGCAAGTTTTTCCTGTGTATTTTACCACTTAATTGATCCTTGTTGGCTGACCACAATAGAATACACTAAATTTAAGTCATAAAATGGTTGAAGTTGAGAGAAAGTGGTAACCATGTTTTAGCAATTGTAGTTGACAGCTGTAAAAATCAGATCTTGATAATGTTCTCTCATTTACCCTATTACTTGGATCAGTTGGTTAAAGCTGTTAATGATCCTCTTGGATCAATGTCGTTTGCTTGTAGCTATAATTTACTGCATTGGTGGATTAGTACAGATGTTTTCATAGATAGCTCTGCATCATTCCACCAGATTGCTGTCTGCATCAAATTTGCTTCCATTCATCACTAACGAAGCAAAGAAAAAGATAATCAGCATCTCCTATCTTAACATTAACTATTGAACTTGGGATAACACTCTTATTGTTGTCAATTTGCAGCTTTCAACCATGGCTTCCTCAGTAAATTGCCCTGAGAGTTTTCTCTAGAAATAGAACCAATTAGATATTTTGACTGTTACAGGGAAAGACTACAGAAATGCTTAAGTGTATAAAACAATACATACACTAAAGAGTAGTAGATAAAACTGTTTCATTACAAATATGCCCTATGGAGTCAGGGCTGGTTCTATCACATACAAAGCAGAAGAAACTACATAGGGCAGACATGTGTCAAAGTTGGCAAAAATTGTCCAGACTATTAATTACTGAGACTATTCCAAAACCTGAAAAATCTGCTGACACCCATGGGTTGTCATAGTGGGTAAGTCAGCAATGCTATATTAGGGAAGAGGTCTCCATTTCTTTATTACCCCAATAGCATCAGAAAGATCATACCCAGCTCTTCACAGTTTGTCTGTCTTCACCCTTTCCTGACAGAGGTGAACCATTTATTCTTGGGCCATCAATACTCCCTAAATTGCCAGAATGCCATGAGCCAGAAGATGAAGACTTGTATTTTTCAACTGAGGGCCCATTTTGCCAAATCTCTGGTTTTCCTTCTAAAAAATGAGACTTATTGGCACATGCAACAAATATAAAGTAACTGAATAAAATATGATGTGTTCCAAAAGGGAAGCATCATAGTCTCTACTTCTAAAGAGAATACATACAATAAAAGCAAACTGGAAATATGCTGTCATAAGCTGCTGGACAATTCTACATGGCATCATTTAAGCTTAATGAAGAAACTTCTTTAGCTCTCCCTCTACAAGCTACCTTCTCCTTTCTGAAGATTTCCACAGGAGTCATTACAGTAGGTTGGCTCCGTGCCACGCTGTCATCAAATGGTTCACTATATAGAGATATTATAGTCTAAGAATTTTTTTAATTCACTATGTACAACCTTAATTAGGATTTTATATTTGGTAGCACTTACACACTTGCAATAGTGCCTTTCAACAGTGATGTTCATTTCTCATTGAAAAAGCATCTGAGCACATAAAAGGTTTTGTTTGTTCTAATGACACTGGCACTTGAATACTTCAAAAGGTCTGAAACAAACAAACAACACTGAGTTCAGAGTTCCTACTGATGATGTCCAGCACTTATTTATATCCTGCATCCAGTTACCATATTACAGTTCACAGGAAGCAGTAAAAGGAAGATCTGGAGATATAGTTCTGCTGTGAAAATCAAAGGTCTGTGGAATTGTTCTTTCTTAGTACATAAGTTAATTAGCTACTCTAGACTGTGTATCACGAAGTATAAATATATCAAGTGATTTCTTGTCTTTTACTGCAGCTATCTTGAAATCCTTTGACACCGGCTGGGTCTTCACAGGACTATGTATTAAAGTTCCCAAAGAGTATAATAAGCTGCAAAGAGTCTCTACTCTGTTGAAAAGTACTTGTGGCCATTCGAAAAATCTAACTATGAATGAAGTGAAAGAAGAAGCCAGGCATATTTATGAGGGTCTAAAAATTCACCCAGCAGGTGTCACAAGTAAAGCTCTTTAATTTTAAAGAGCTTTCTGAGATTGGTCATAGACAGTGTGATGTTAACACATATACTTGCTTTTTAAGATCAGGATTAATTTTTCATCACTGTTTTCATGAACACAATTGGTTTAACTCATAAATATTGAGGTGATATCTGGGGCATGTTTTTAAAAGAAAAAGGGGCTCCTTGTCATTTGTGTGACATTAGCAAAATAGTCCTTCCTCTCTATGGTTAAATTGTACTTTATGTTGCTCATTTTCTTCCTCAAGTACATAGTTTTTTATTGTGCAGCTGGTGAAATTATTCTTGAGTAGTGTACATTAGACCATGGTGACATACCCTGCTTTTTCAATAGCTCAGTGCACAGGAAAGTCAATAGCCCTGTGGCTGTCATGCTTCTCCGAGCAGGTTGCCACCAAATATTTAACATACATAGCGTAATCAGACCATTTCTAATTTGAAGCTCTGGTTCTGTGAAGCTGAAGCTTTACTTTATCCTTGCATAGTTACACTAGAGCGTAGCTTCCCATTCTTTTTACTTCTGATTATTGTAAAATTCACATAGTCTTTACTAGAAAAAAATGAATTTCTTAGCAAAAATTATTACACCTCTTTCAAAAAAGCTTTTATGACAGAGCTGGACAGGCAAGAGTTCTGATATCCATTTGAGAAAAAAACCCAACATATTTTTAGTATACCTTACAAAAAAATTCAAATTACATTCAGTCACAAACTGATGTGCAAAAAACTGACATAGTCAGACTCAAAATGTGATACAAAGTTAAAGTTTCCTTTCAGGATGACAGAGCGCCCACTGCTTTTGTTCCTGTGTGTTCTGATAGAGCATGAGGTTCAAATCCTGCTCCTATTGAAGTCAATGACAAAGCTTCCATTGACTTCAGCGGTGCAGGATCAGACCCTGAGCAACACAGTTAGCACCTGCTTGGTTTTTATCTCTCTTATATTTCAGTGAAAAATATTGGAACAAATTAGAACTAAATACTAAAAAAAAAAAGGAACTGATATCAATTAGCTATTCTGTGGAACATTTTCTTATAAAACATATTGCTTGTAATTTCAATTTTTTTATATATGCATGTTCTATATATGTATATAAAATATTATCAAAACTCTCAAATATATGTGCCATACCATATTATATCCTGTATAGATGTTTCCTTCTTTCCGAAAATCCTAAAGAAAAACCTAACATTTTATAACCTAACAATAATGCTCCAACCTTGCAATTCTGCAGTATCTCTATAACCTTGTGGATGTCACAATATTAAATATGACCTGATACAATCAGTGAATGAACAAACTGCTTTCCTTGATCTGATGGTATTTGCTATACTGAGACTGGAATTCTTATCAAGTTTTTATCCATCAGTTTAATTCAGGCATAAACTCTGTTATCGCCTCCTGTAAAAAAATCTGTGATATTAGTTCAGGGTAATGTGATTGCAGATCAATAGGCACTCTTAGCTCCACAGAAATAACCCAATCCATTCTTTTAATGTACTGAAAAGACATCCAAAAAGGTAGAAGAATAATAACTATCATATGCAACTAATTTCTACTCTATTTTTTCTCTTTTTTGTTGATGACCATGGAGTGCAGAAAACTTACATAGCTCTGCTGTCTGCCTACTGGTCTAGGAAAAAGTATTAAAATATTAAAATATATCTTAGATATTATTAATAACAAGCACAGACATCCATAAAGCTCCGATTAAATAAACTAAGCAAAAAGGCAACCCAAAATACATCATCACATATATGTTTCTAAAACCCTCAGTTTAGTGAATACTAGTTTTGAAAAGTGACTTTTTATAAAATAGTTCCCCCAGCTCAACAGGGGGACCACATTTGGTAAAAAAAAAACAAACAAAAAACCTTTATTTTTATAAACTGAATTCTTTTTACAGGAAACATTGTTTTTAAATATATATATAGATGATATAGCCATATCAATGTGCAAAAACTGATCTGCAGGTGGACGTTAGAAGATGAAGCATAACTCGAAAAGTAAAGTCACTAGTAGGAAACAGCCAATGCAACCTATAGCAAAAGGAAGTCCACTGATATGCGAAAACATTGAAGAAATGTTAAGCTGAACACTGTGGCTATTTGTAATAAGCTGTCATGTATCACCAGAAGTGAATATTAGATGGAAGATGTAGATGAAGGTAGATTAAAACAACTTGGTGGCAGCATGGGAAGAAACCAAAATGGCCTGGGGAAAGGAGGGAAGTGAGAATAGGACTAGAATGCTGAGGTCATAGCAACTGGGAAAGCTGCAGGCATCAATCTTCTTGATTGCTGCCTCTGCTGGGGGACAGTTCATTCCTGAAGAAAAGTCAGGCTTAAGTGAGACTGACAGGGAACAGGAAACAAATAGATGGTCAATAGTGCAGAGACTATGAAAGAAGAGACTTTAAAAAATGAGTAGGGATAATTGAGAGATGGGGAAAAAGAGTAAAGAAACAAAGAAAAGAAAAATTATAAGTACCAAGAATGAAAGGAGAATGTTAAGTGAGAGAATGCAAAGTGTCGCCCTCATTTAGAAAGACTTTAGAATTACCAAAGGCAGAACCCATCCCACAGATTTACATTTATGTATTCAGCCATTTCTTCTTGTCATGTAAATCAATGGTGCTGCTGCTAATAGTCATGATTTTATAGCATGCAATGTTTTTTTCAGTTCAAGTTACTGGGATAACACCAATTTGAAAAATTCAGCTTCCTTTTATTTTAATTTTTTTTAAATGTGAAATTTGGGATCAGTTTCTTTTGTAGGAAAAGGTCTTAAAATTGAACTCTAAGATGTAAAAATGGAACAGCAAATCAACATATACAAAGGAAATTGTTACTAAAAAAGAATGCTTTTCAAGAGTAAGCCTTGATTATGGAACTGAATCAGGATTTTTTACCCACTTGAAGTTGTCAGCATTAAGTGCATCTGAAGGCACAGCATGACCTAAGAGTGCTGTGGGGCACCTTTCTCTTGCTGTGAAGAAGCAGCAAGCATTAGCAAGTGCTCCCTGCACAAGAGCAAAGAGTACATTTAGGGACAGTTATTGGCATTACATTTTAACTTCTGTTTGTCTTGTTTGGTAACGGTAATAAGGCATGATGAGTGTCCCCTTGGATATGATTTTTTCTTTTCAATGACTATAAAAACAATTTAAACTGACTCAGGACACACACTTAAATTTTCTCAGATCCTGATAGGTGATGGTATTCATTCAAAATATCTTAAGTTTTATCAAGGTAAGGGCAGGTTGGGTGTACATAACCCTATACCAGAGATGAATCCATTGTCCATTCAGATAAATTCCAGAAGAAAGGATGCAGAAAGATAGTTTTAAAAGCACACTATCTTTGCAAAAATGTCAACAGAAAAACTATAAAATTGTTATTGAAGCATATTTTGCAAAATGAAAAAGCATGAATGCCAAAATATGACAAATATTCATACAGATGAAACCGACCCAATTTCCATTCACCTTCTGAGTGTTGAATGGAAAAAATCTAAAATTTGGAAAGGAATTTGATGGATCAAAAGGAACTACCAGTACAACTAAAAGGTGAATATGTCATTGGGGAAGTGGTCAGTTTTATCTTTGGGTAAAAACCCATTCAGAAAGCTTGCAAAGCAATGCTTCTCAGCGGTTTGCCAGGTGCTGCTCTTTAGTCCATTCGTTTATTGTAACTAGAGCTTAGTCACATTTGAATCTGAATTCTGCAAGGATGCAGGGGTTCACACAGATCAGCTTGCAGTACTGGGATGACACCCTGTATTCTTTATATGATGCTGGACAGGCAAGATATGAAACAAGATGGTTTACTCCCGGGGGACTTACTGTACTTAATCTAGACAAAAAAAAAATAAAGAAAACAAAGCAAAACCAAAAGCCTCATGGTTCTTGGCTGAAGCAGAAAAATATGCCGTATGACAACTGATAGCCTAGTCACAAAGTCTTTTTAAAACAAAGAATGAATAGCAATGTGTCATATGTGCATATATGAAAGCGATGTGAAATGATACCTACCCACGTGCAGTCATTTTATTGTGTTATTTCCACAAATATAAATAGGTTTTTGTTCACCACCTGGTTCTTTTATGTGGCATGCTCTCTTTGTCTCATCAGAAGCTTGTTACATGTGGGTGAAGAAACACTGAATATATTCTATAACCCCATTCTTTTATCAATAATTTCCTGTTATCATTACACAATGATTTGAATTTTGTGACTATGGCCAGAAAGGAGCAATTCAATTAAACCAAAACTACAAAGGGAAAATCTCATTGCAATCCTCTGTGCAACTGGTGAACCCAGTAATTATATATAGCCACCTATTGTGTTAGCATAATAACATGTGAAGAAGGTTTAGTTAGACACATTTACACACATAAAAAGCAATATGAGCATAGAAAAAGTCAGTTTTGCCAGAAGTATAGAACAGGAACAAATGAGAGCTGCATGAATCCTAGTTTACTTGGCTATAAATAAATCCCACATTTTCTTTTTCTCTATGGTAAAATAAAAGAGAAGCACAGAAGCATAACAGTCTCCTTTCAGCAACCAGTCTCTTTCTGTTCAATTATAGTCATCAATCTGTTCCACCTAAAATATTTTCCTCCTTGAGAAACCAAAGAAATAAGTACTGGGATCCAAAACATGCTGTTGCAAAAATAATGTAAAAGAGGTCTTTCCTTTTGTTAAATGCATTTGTTCTGAACGTCTGTATTTTTTTTAATGCAAACTTTGTAATTCAATGGAAAAAAAAAAGCTGCATTTATGTGGCACTTCTAATCAGAAAATCTTGAAGAGTTTGGTAAGGAAAAGTGAAGGTTACCTTCATTTTACAGAGAAAACTGCAACAAAAAGAGCTTAAGGCCATTTTTTTCCCAAAATCTGTCTCCTATGTATATTCCTTTCAGATGTCAAATTGGAAGCCTTTAAATCTTGATATTCAGAAGTGCTAAACAGGAAAAGCTTCAAGTTGTACCCTTTCTCTAAACAGTGCCAAATCCTGGGAAATGCTGGCCTGTGCACAATCCCACAGTAAACTGGAGAGCAGGGAAGGAACAGATTCAGATCTCCTGCTTCCTGATGTATGGTTTTACAAAGCTTGTCTAGGAGGTTGAAGACTTTTTGATTACTTTAAATCTTCGGTAAAGTCTAGATGCTGTCTCTAAAATATATGTAAGCTATAGTTTCACCAACATCTCTGGGCTTGATGTGAGGATCATTTCATAAAATCACATAACTTGTGTTACTTGTAAAATAGCACAGAATAACCACATTATATATTCTGGCCCAATAAAATCCCTGCAAATCTATGACTGTGACAACACAACATAATGAACTATAATGAGTTATCTTGAAACCACAACAAACTTCTGATTAAGGCTTTTTCATCTTCCTGAGATGTGAAACTCTTGTAGCCACCAAATTGCACTTTCTTCCTTTACCCTGTGTGTCACTGAACCATCAAAGCACATAAAGGAAAGCCAATTTGATTCAGCTAAATGGGAAAGAGTCCAAATCCTCTTCATCATGTGATAGTCCTGTACAGTCATCTACAGAGAGCAGGACACTGTCCACCTGTGCATGTTTGAAGAATTATTTTGATGATGAAAAATCAAGGTGCCAAAATAATATAAACTGTGGTGCAAAAATAGTTTCAGGGTAAGTTTTTTCTGCGCTGAAAATCTCATCATAAACTTCAAGAACTGAATGAACACAGAGACCAATCCTTTCAGGCAAAGAGGTGGTTCTAAAATAATACAAAATGTGCATTTGGAATCCATGAAAGCACTATAGAGAGATTAAATATCCCATAAATATTCCAGCCGAACTTTAAAAACCATATAAACTGTCCTAAATTTGGGGGGAGGGAAGGAAGGTTTTGAACTAAATTACTTGTCCTTGTTTTTTTTTTTTTTTTTCTTTGAGATGATCATCTTTAAAGTACAAAATAACTACAGTTATTCCTGTTTCTTCATTGACCCTGTTTGGTGAGTTTGTTCTTAGTTCAAAACATTACTGTAGAGCATAATTTCTATTGCACTAAAAAGAAAAAAAAAATAGCATGATCACAGGGATCACAATCATTGAAATTTCCTTCAAGATGTAAGTATGGAGTATCCTTTAAAACAGTAGTCAGCTGTTCTTACAGGACGCATCACATCAGATATTCACTTTACATTTTCTTTTACAGCATTTCTCTGAAAGCCAGATCTTGCAAATAATATTCAGTTTAAGATCTTTTGTTCAAACTACAAAAGGTTAGTTTTACTATCCTCTCTTTAAGCCCACAGCACACTATTGCCTGTAATTTTATCAACAAGCAACTCACCATTTCAGAAACCATAACTGAGAATTCTCCCTTTTTTTTTTTCCATTCAGCTGCAGAAAACTAAAGCCCGATTTTTTCCCTGGGGTGATATGCTAGTTTGATTTTATTTCCCCTGACATTTCACCTGTCAGATTATGATAAATAGAAGAAACAAAGAATAATCATCACATTCTCATTGCATCTCATAATCAAATATCTGGAAATATAAGATAAATCAGAAATACTGTCCCGAGGGAAAACATTAACACTGAAAACGCCATCAGAAATTTAAATCATCTTCTAGCGACCTAGGACTCCCATACATGTTTAAAAAATTCAAAAAGGAAGTGTGCATAGAACTGTCACATCTATTTTTTTATCTTCAAATACTAGGGAATTACCTATAATGAAGTAACAACAACAACAAAAAAAAGTTCCACAGCTAGGTCTATTTAATAACAAAGCTGTATGTCTTCTTTAAGTCTTTTTGCTTTCTGAAAGCAATCCCGAGGCCAAAAAACAGGACAGGTTATCCTGAAATAGTATAAGCTCAAATTAAATAGCTGGCAAGGTGAAAAGATTAATGAGCCAGAACACACCAAACATGCTCCTGATTTACTGCATCTATAGTTTGCATGTTCCAAAATTCTCTCAGTCTCGCAGTGTTGAGATTCATAAGTGATGAAAACTTACCTGCTTGGCCGGTGGTAATACTGACAGCTGCAAAAAGCCTCTGGGAACGACTCAAGTCAGAAACCCCATTCACAGCTTCAACTTCAAACGTGTAGTTAGCATGAGCTAGGAGGTCCATGACAGTGACATAGTTATCTACTAATCCAGTTTGCTGGGGCATATATCCAATGTTACTCCCACAGGGAACACACTCGCCCTGCTCCCAGCTGCACCTCTTGCACAAAATGCGGTAGGTCACATCACTTCTTCCCCCGTTGTCAGCAGGAGGACTCCACTCCAAACTCACAGTAGTCTGGTTGATATTGAAAATTAGGTTCTGTGGTGCAGATGGAGGTCCTACATAATACACAAAGAAGTCCAGGGTAATTACACAAAACCACAGTGGGACACACAGGTAGCATTTTAATTACTGAGATGGAAAACAGTTGAAGCACTTTTCTTCACATAAACATTTCATTATTTTTAGTACAGGCTGCATAACAGCTTTCTTGAACTCATTTGGTAAGAGCTTTATTTATTTTCCATTAAGACATCAGAATAACAATTGTCTGTATATTTAATGCAACTGATTTTGGCTGTTTCTTTTCTGTGCAATTAAAAGGAATGGTTAATATACCTTAAAGATTCTGTTTCATAGGTTTTCGAAATGTGGGATTTGTTCATCTGTTCTAAAAATACTGCACAAGCTACAGCTAGTCTTTTGTTATCAACTCTGATATGATTTACAGAGATATTTAGTGATATTTTGGATTTAGGAGACTTTCACTATTTGAACCACCAATCTGTGCAGGCTAATCTATTCGCAGTTAGAAGTTTAAGTCAGATCCAATTACAGTTCATCCAAAGTGCAGATCCACACAGGTTACTTTTCATTTTTCACGTTACTAATTTTGGTATTAAATCACATAATGCACATTATCTACAACAATTTTACAGCTATGGGAAAACTGGGCCTGTATTCTATCTGCTACAATGAGTTTTGCCCTTATGCATAACACAATGTTTTCTAATGCTGTATCAAGCAAACATGAAAATTATATTTATGCTGATTCCGTATTCACTGTCAACTCTTTTTCTCAGTGCCTTTCAATTTCTTTTACCATTGCAAATGTATTTTTCAAACACAGGAAAAGCCCGACAAAACTACTCGCTGCAAGTGGCTGCACCTGGTTGGTTAAGCAACGTCCTTTACTATTAAATTCATGACTCACTCACTTGTGCATGCGACATATGGTGGATCAGAAGGTGCTCTATAATAGCTATCTTCACAGTCGCATCTGGAAGATCCTTCCTTGTCAGAGAAGCTGTGAGTAGGGCAGCGGGAGCACTGCAGATCTTGTGAGGAGGATTTGTAGAACCCACGGCCACAAGCTAAGGCAGAACAAAACAAATTAAGGTTTAGATTTGCACAGACTTCTATTCTGATCTTTTTGCTGTTTTTGTCACGAGGTGCACATTCCTGTAAACATCTAAGGCGCCCATTCTGTTATGTTGGCTCAAGCAAGATATTATGCTTATAATTTCTTTTTCTTCAGCTGATGCTATAAATGATTTTGTGGTATTTTTATGAGTTCAAGTATATATTATATACACCTCAACAGCTGGCAGTACAATATTTTAAAACAGAGGGCCAAATAAACACAAGAAGCATCTGTTTTCTACCAAAATACAATAATGGTGTGAAACATCTGGATGTCTGCTATAGGCCTAAACAAAAGGAAAACACTCTTGAGACCTGCTCTAAGGCCACTGAATTGTTTATGGTGTCTGAACTAGTTGTTTTGGAGCCAAATTTATTCTTCCCTGATCTCAGAAACCCAAAGAAGCTGTAACCCACCAGCAAACCCTGATCCTGCAGAAAGAATGAGGTGTGAATGCTTGTTTAAAAGATGACTCTGGAAGGAATATGCAGAAAGAAGAGGAGAGCAGACAGCATAAACTGCACAATTGGTTTGTCCAGTTTCACAGAAAGAGACAAGTAGGTTGAAATTAACTTACTAAAACTTTCAAGAAAAAGACAAAAGGTAGACAATAGGAAATAGGCATATAATTTCTTACTTTGGTTTATCCACTCTGAACCCATGAAATTAAGAAATGCATTGTGTTCCAACACTGATGTTTAGAAATACTTCTTGCAGCTACTGCCACAGTTCCCAAGGCAGAAACACATATAAAACACACTTACCATTAGACTTACGAGCAGAACACTGCAACCTAGACAGCCAATTTAAGAATGTATAAACTATGAGAACTGTAGGGAATGAGGAAGAGGGAAGAGGGAATCAGACAACACTAAAACTGAAAACAGATTAAGACTCAATTTCAGTGCTGAGGTTATGGGCAAATTTACAAACACTGTCAACATGCAAAACAAAACACTAAAGTCCTCCAGAACCTTCTAATACAGCAGAGGTATTTTCAGCTAGGCTGTTTTACTGGCTTTTTTTTCCAACCCTAACAGACAGTCTAACCTTCTTAAGCCATCACCTGTATGCAAAGGAAAGGGACAGCGGGTGAAACTTTGTACTGGGTATCAAAATATTAAAGCTAGTTAAATAGTCATTCTGAATTCAGAGGGAGAGAATTTACTTTGGTTATATTCATATTTGCTTGGATATTTTCTCAGAACGGAAATGCAAAGTATCAAAAGACACTGATATTTGGAACAGTTATTTCAGTTGTCTGCTACTACAGTGACGGAAAGAGCATGAAAACAATGAGCTTTATCCAAAGCTCACTAAGTCAATGAGGTGTACCTTTGACTTTAACAGCCTTTGGAGACTGGACCCAGAGTGTCGCTAAAGCAACATGAGTCTTATTAGTCTGATTAATTTTAAGCAACAGAAAAAAAATAAAAGGCAGCAATACTTAACAGTAGATTAAAGTTGATGAATTATGAAAATCAACAGTGGATCACACCAGTAGGAAATTTGAGCTCAGCATAGCAACTTTAAAAAGAAAAATATGCTTAAAATTGCCATAACGTTTAGAGTTTGTTGTGCTAAAAGAAAACAGTGGATGGAAGCTAAATTATCTGGCAAAGCCAATTAGCATGCAATGCTTGCAGCATTTGGTTTTGACAAAGGGGCACAAGTTGTATTAGAAGAAAATCTAGTCCTGCTTGTAAAACATGCTATAGCTTGATTCTGCCACAGCAGCTGTTATATATGCTATTTAGAAAAGACAACAACAAGAATTTTGGAGAAGCACTTTAGATAAACATGACCTATGAATTCATAGTAGTGACAAATTTAACTCAGAATTATCCTTTTACACCTTCATCCAAAGTTGTTTCAGAATTTCCTGACCAGGAGAAAAAAAGGTGAACTGATTTGTACGCATGCACCTTAAGACATACATTTAAACTTCTGCCTGATTTTTCAGTACTTGCAGTTGAAATGTAGCTAAAATTACAAAATAATAGTTTCCAGCCTTTCTTAAATAGTCATCTTCCTCTCAAACCAAACAAAACACTGGACAAATACACCGGAACTTCCAACATGTAGTCCTCTGCAAAGCAAAGAGCAACTTAAAAGGCAAAGATCCCTACTGTGTTTCCAGTCTGTCCTTCTCAGCAGGGAACATTACACAGCAAAGATGCAGAGAGTAAAACAAAGATTTCAGACAGAAATAACAAAATGTAAACAGAAAACTCCTTTTTGCTTTTTGGTTTTTGTTTTTTTTCTGATGACTTGATCAGACTTTTACATGCCTAGTCACTCACTATTTAAAGTAAGTGTGCATTTCTTACTAGAGTTCAAAGGATCTAAGTGCCTGTGACTAGTTTACATGACTGAAAGCCAATTATTCTCCTGCACAGCATAACACAGGCGGCAGGTTAAGGCATTCATATCATGCTACCATTCCATTACCTTTTTGTCCACTTAGAGGCTTGTGACGACATTTAATAATCATCCTTTTAACTTATAAATTCCAGAGATAAAAGGAGCAAAATATTCCAGCATTGAAATTTTTAACAGTATAAAAAAAGTGCTTTTAAAAAGCATTTTTAAAAACTTTGTAGGTCTTTAGAAGGGAAGGTATGCAGGGCTATACACTATAATTAAAAGTACTCATTGGAAGAATACAACTAAATTATTCTCACATCTTTCTTCATAAAATTAAATTTGTCACAAAAATTGTTTTTTTCAGGCTCATAGTGGAATACTTTATTTCTTGAAAATTGCGGACCTATGGGTCCTTATCTGTTTTTAACATATACCATTGTCCTTGCAAAGAAAATTACAACTGAAAACTCTACCAAGATGGTGTTGCACAGACCACTTATGAAGGTGTGAGAACTTGCCAGCTATACAGACGGGAAAGAATCATTCAAAAATGCTGGTTTAATTCTTTTTTCCCTCCCTTTTGTCCTGCCTTGCCAAGTTGCCATGGTGGATTTTTTTCTTTTATGAGCACTTTAGATAGATCTTTTTTTTTGTTGTTCTACACTATTTAATTCTACACATTTTGATTCAATTTAGTTCTTCATGCAATATTTTTAAGATTACAGGGACAGCTGGTATAAAATCCCCACTGCTACTACCTCCGTAAGGGACATTAAAAACATGCGAATTGTAAAAAAACCAAAAACAAACACATTAGCCAAACAGCATTCAGAGCTCTGTACATGCAAATCTGAAGGTGATAAATACAGATAGTCTTTCACAAAAGTATCTCATGGCAAAGCTTCAGGCAACTCAAATGATATTTGATCACATCCATTACAATATTTCGATTCATTAGTACAGGAGAGCACTCAGCAGCAGCACTTCTTCCCTATAAAAGGAGCCTATATTGTAAGTCAAGGCACAGAACTCAAGCAATGATAGAAGATATGCAGGGAGGATACACCTGGTGAGACAAAACTCTGATGTTGTAGCTCTAATCTTCATCATTGTTGATCTGAGTAAAACGTGAACTCATTTGATGTTCCTCAAGCAAGTTAAGATCCATCAGCACTTTTGCAACTAAAGACCTTCTGGGGTACTGGAAAAGGCAGTGCAGGGGTGGGGAGAAAGGCAAGAAAGGCAGCACAAAATACAATTCCCTTCCATTCACTGTGTTGTGTCATTTACAGCTGCTAATTTAATAGAACAGCTCTTTCAAGATGAAGCTCCCAATTTGTTCAAACAGCTGCTCCAAAGTCTTACACATTACTGACAGCACCTACCTGCCTGACCTCAACCAGCTTAAAACAACAAAATTAGGCTCTAATTCTTTCCCCATATACTTCAAATCAACAATAAATACAGAAAAAATTGCATTGCTTCAGCCGAGGCACAATTCTTCACTCAGTATCTTAGCCTCAAAACCATTAGGGACTGTCCATCAGTGACCCTTCCAGGGTTGACCAGCACCTTGAACTTTTTCACTTGTCTGCAATAGCCACGGCTTCTCCTCAGAGCAAATCTTCTCACCTCCACCCCAAAGTGCAGATTTCTCTTGTTGGCAAGTTGGCTGAGTTCCAGAATGAAATACAAAAACAATGTGAACAAAATCTCTCGGATTAGAGAGCTTTCTTATGCCACGGAGTCGGGGTTTGAGAGTGAGCAAGCCCTTGATAAAGCAGTACATTATTCTGGCTGTATACAATGAAAGACCCTTGTGAAAATCATACCAGCAGTCTTTCTTGGCCTAGACTAAGTTTGTCTCTTCTGGTACATCCAGCAGCACTCAGGCATAACAAGGATGTATCGTGACAGTGGGGTCTGGCACACGGCTGGGAACGGCTGCAGCATCAGTGCCCAGTGCCCACTTGGAACCAAGTTTAGAATATGCCACTGCAATCAGGGCATTCACAAACATTTTTAGCCAGTATGTTTGGTATCCTTTAAGGGGCTACACAAATACTGTAAATAACGGAATTTTGCAAAACCAAAAGTAAATACTGAGGAATTAACACACGCTAACAAGAACTATGATGCCATATCTGTGGCATAAGCTGCTGACTGCACCTAATGGAGTAAAATAGCAGCTTCTCACTGTGAGCTCATGAAATGCTTTAATGACCTGGTAAAGATCAAATAATGTATATGTTTCTTTTCATATTTATTAAAAAAAAATCCAAGGACGTCTGGAGGAGGGAATGAAGGCAGATGTAGAGGGCAGAAAACAGCAGTCTAGAGTCCCACTTGTGGGACAGGAAAAAGAAAAAAATGGACATGTTAAGTACTATTCATTTTTGTGTAGCCTTTCCATTATAAATACTAGGAGAGTCATTTTGTATCTAGGATAGCTAGGGACCTTAAAATGGGAGCAATGATGGAAGTATGGTGAGGGCTATGAGTGACAGGTGTAACAATTGATGTTTATATAACATATATATAAACTGATGTTTATATAAGGAGAAAGAATAAACAGTTATAGGGCACTGACACATTAATCAAGAAAATTATTTGCTACTACAATAATACAATTTAAAAAAAAAAAAATCTCCATTTGTTGAAGTGCAAGGCTTCCAGGTGACATACCAGCTTAAGACTTAAAGGGCACACAATTGTTTCAGCATGTTAGACACTTGATTGAACATGGCTTTTGATAATAGCTTTTGAGTTTATATGAAAATAATTAAAGAGGTGAATGCACTAATTACTGCTTGATCCCATTATAAAAAGTAGACTGGTGTAAGAGGATAAAAATAAAGATGACATACTGTGCCAGCAGAGCACGAGAGCTTGTCTGTTTACTCTGGTTTGCTCTCCATTCCCTGAGTTTGCCATCACTAGTAAGTCTTAGTGGTATGACAATTTCATGCACTTCGAGGAAGATGAAATTAATGTTTAAAAAACAATACTTTTTCAAAGCCAGTGTCAAAGGATTATAAAGGAGTAATCACAGAGTTTCAACAATATCATTGTAACCTAAAAACTTGGGGTGCCAGGCTGGTCCCACTGAGAACAATGGCTAATTGCCCATCTTGGGAGGGTTCAGGTTTTCCCCTAGGTTCCTTTCTCTCTTCACTTGAATAAGTTGACTATATTATAAGTGATCCTATACATTGTATGTTTTCCTACAAGCAGTGACTAGAATTTGTTTTATATCTGTGTGGGCATAACTCTCCATTCTTGTGATTTGTTTTCCATTATCTTAATCGACTCCCTACCTTTCTACCTTCTTCAAGCCTGAGAAAATTAAAGAGAATTCAGCTAAGCCTCTTTTCACAGAAATGATGTATACACAAAGAGTGCATGCAGATGTTTCCTGGATGAAGCTATGCAGCTGCAAAGACTTTATTAATTATAAAATGCAAAATGGATTGTTCTGTAATTGAAACTCTCTGGGGCTCTGATACATTTGAAAATTAACTTACATATATGTATGGCCAGGACATAGATGGATGCTGTTAGATTATTTATTACAGATGGATATTTTAGCTAATGCAGAAAAAAGGAGCTGGTCTTTCTCCACTGGAGCTTTCAAATATTTGCTTCATATTAATGTCTATGGCTCCCTAACTCAGGACTAAAAGCACAGCTTGCAGAAACAGTACTCCCACTGCTAGTGTTGCTGACCTCATCTACGATGGACAGGTCTAGAATCTTTATTTTAATCCTATTGACAGTGCCTCAGTGGGAGTAATTATAACAGTTGGCCACAAATACAGACCTCCTGTCACTGATATATTAGGGTTTTTCACAACCAAAATGAGCAGCAGACAAGGAGGATAAAAGCAACATGGGGTAGTGATTATAGCAAGATTTGTCAACCCCCTTCTGTATTAACCTACTACGAACACATGACAATTTGGCATGGGAGACATTAGACATACAAAAAGTTTAACCTTTCACAGTGTCAAAAAATAAAATTTTGAAAAATCATTTGGGAGGCATTGTTCTCTAATGAGATACTTGGCTGGTAGATCCCAACATCGGCCACAGGCACTTTTTAGCTTAAGTCTCTGAAAAGTTTAGATAAACTGAAAGCAAACCATTAGAAAACAATTCCCAACTGCAGATTTCAATGTGAAATATTAGACATAAGAAATCTAGTAACAAAAAGAGACTTTATAACCTCTGATCCCCTTTTTCAATAATTTGTGTATGTTCCAGTCATGGCTATGTTTGAAACTGTAAATTACTTTTATAGTGAGAGATGGCATCTGTTATGCCTTCTCTGGCACCTAATATATATTGTTTTATAAGGAGCTTAGACTGTAATATTTTGTCTAACAACCACGCAATGCTAAATGTCTAACTGAAAAAGAAGTGTATTTCAGCTTGATTTTTAAACTGCAATAGCATCTAGAGATTATTCATGTTTCAACCAAGGAATTATGTTGTATGTTTTAGTCAGAGTAAACTCAGTACTCTTAATGGTGCCTAAGCTATAGTGTGAATGACATATCTAAATAGGGTTGTCCCATGGCTGCGTACCATCATTCACTGAATGTTTGTTGTTGCCTGTCAGGAATCTCTCAGACCTCATATTCATTTCCCAAGCCTACTATGCCCTTGTTTTCCAAAACCCCGCTAATGTCTTTTGAGAGACATTCACATACTGCTGGTCACACAAACAGAGATCCAGAAAGAGAAGTCTTGCTATGTAATAGTAACTTGTTCTGGTTTTTCCACTGAATGAAGTGAAAGCTTCACCTCTCTACAAATCTGCTTAAAATAAACCACAAAACCAAACAAAACAAAACCTCAAAAGTGAGCATATCATCACATGTGCCTTCTTAACATATCTAGCTGCAAAGAAACATAGGCACAAAGCAGCTCTCTGCTGTTTTCCTGGCTAATTTATAGACAAGGACAAGGTAATCAGACTGAAGAACATATCCTACAAATTAAAGAATACCCAATGTCACCATACGGTAATAGCAATATTACTTTGAATCTAATCATTCCGAATCAGTACATAAAAGACTACATCCAAATGGCAATTAAAACACGCTAGCATATTCTGAGGAGAATTAATTAACTGGGTAAGTTAAAAGTTGTGCATTGAGGCTATGACATAATGTTTCTCTAAATTTTCAGTTTACAAGGGTAAGGCATGTGCCTCTCATTAATTTTCTTGGAAATGACAAATATAGACCCACCATGAAAAAGGGGGGGAAATTAACATGTGAGAGATCCAAAGACACTAAAAATGCAGACATATGCAACTCTGTTACTCTGTTACAGAGTTCAAAACTGAAAGGTGGGTTAGAAAAATGAAAGGAGATGAGATATTCTGGCTTTCCTGACCATTCTTTTCCTATTTTTCCCCTTCTGTTCAACAATGCCCTTCCTTCAAGATTAGGTTTGCAAGGTGCTTGAGTAGCTTCTGCTCAGAGTTGAGTGACAGCTCAACTCATTATCCAGTTTGGGAGCAAATGCTTCACGCTTCGCAGGATGTGGTGTAGGTTCACCACAAAAAAAAACCCAAAAACGAATCCATGCCTGAAGAATTGTCAGTAGTAGAAATTTTACCTGTTTTCCTCAGAAAGTTCTCAACTAGTCAGAAAATTAATGAAAAAATGCACTTGATTTGCTCATAGCTTCTGCATCTTTTTGGGTTTGGTTATTGTCTCCTATTAAATTGATAATATTCAACTATAAACTTTTTTAAATTCTTACCAAAAAAAAAAATCTGTTTAAACTACAGTGACTAAGAATTCAGCAAATCTAAAACTAAAATCTAAGATATGTTATGAAAGTTTTGATAGTCTGATAGGAAATTTGTATGATTATCTAACTGAGTGGAATAACACGTCCCTGGATGCATCAGCAGACAACAGACAACTGCTGCAACAAAAAGAAACTGGATGTGCAAACTTGGATGTAAGTGGTGCTTTTTTCTAAATAGATATGTGAAAAATTCATGCTAAATTTATCACATTCCTGTAATGATTTTTTGTTAGGTTTTTAGGGGTTTTTTTACTCATATCAAATTCAATTCTAACAGCTGTAAGAAAATTTAAAAATAAAAACCAAAAAAAAACCCAAACCAAACCAAACCAAACCAAACAAAACACCCCACCAAACAAAAACAAACAATCAAACAAACAAAAAACGCGAAAAAACCAACGACTCAGTGGTGATGAAATTAATACAACAGATTGTTTTAATGTGATTTTTCTTTAACTTTTTTGCTTCCCTATTCTAGGGATGTAGCTGAAACAGTAAAGCCTTACTAGCATACACAGTGTTGCCACTTAAACAGCTCACTGAGTTCATCAGGGACTTTTGACAGTAGCAATGCTGTGACTAAACTCCTCTGATTTCACACAGGTCCTGTATGGCCATACCTTGTCTGGCCATACACAAATTAACATTTTCGGGTGTCTAATGCACACTTGGGCTTTGGGATTGCCAGTGTGCCTTAGGTAAGGTTTCCCGGTGTTTTGTAAAAAGAATGAAAAACATCAAAACAGTAATGAAAATAATGTCATTTGGGAAGGGGAGTGGCACACATTTTGTGTTTGCTTGCTTTCTAAATAAAAAATACAGTAAAATCTGATGACTGACAAATCATTTGAAAAATAATTTGAAAACACATCTCTGAATTTAAAGCCAACAAGATTTCCACAGTCTTCTGGGTCTTCTTACCCGACTTTCCAATGCAGCAAAGGCCTTCAGATTTAACAAAAAAATCTTTAACCTGTAGTACTGTGTTCAATTCTGGGTCACTCATTACCAGAAGAACATTGAAGTGCTGAAGCAGGTGCAGAGAAAAGCAACAGAACTAGTGAAAGGTCTGGAGCACAAGTCTTATAAGAAACAGCAGAGGGAACTGCAGTCGTTGAAGCTAGAGAAAAGGAGGCTCAGCTTATAGTCCTCTATGCCTGAAAGGAGGTTGTAAGAAGGTTGGGGTTGGCCTCTTCTCCTAAATAACAGGACAAGAGGAAATGGCCTCAAGATGTGCCAGCAGAGATTTAGTTTGGCTATAAGAAAAAATTTCTTCATTGGAAAGGTTGTCAAGCTTTGGAATAGGCTGCCCAGGGAAGTGGTTGAGTCATTGTCCCTGGAGGTATTAAAAAGATGTGTGGATGTGGCACTTAGGGACACGGTTAAGTGGTGGAATTGGCTGTGTTGGGGTACCAGTTAGAGTTTATGATCTTAAGGGTCTTCTCCAACCTAAATGATTATATGATTCTATGATATTAAAGGTAGAAAGGTACAGTGGAATCCAAAACTACTGAGTACTAGGGAGAAACGGGGTTTTTTTTTTCACTCTCTTATTGATTTTTTTAAGAAAATCCATTATTTTAGAATCTTTTAGCCTCATTACCTCAAATCAAACAAACAAAGAGAGACGGTCACACTCTAAATAGCAACCTTATTACACAGCACCACTCAACACAGCTACAATATGACAACCTTTTATACAGAGCAGTGAACACGTCCCCTGACATGAGCATCTCTAATTCCTAGTAAGCCCCCCAAAGGCTCTCATTTCCCTTGCCAAATGAACATCCACAGTCTTGCCAGTACAGCTGTCAGAGTCTTCTAATCAGAGAGTCATTGTGTTTTTTTCACCAAACCTCACAAAAACAGTTTACAAATATCTGAAAAACCCTCTCACTCCCTGACTACCCCTATTCTCCTTCCTGGGAGCAGCACTGAGAAACTTCCAGGAGAAGAAACATGAACTGGTGAGGGGAAGATGTGATGATAGCTTTTCTGACAGAGTTGCTTCTAAATTACCATCAGAGGAATAACAGAAATTGGGGAAAGTTTGATCTATCATTGAAATATGTCAGCTAGGTCTACCACTCAAGGAGATCTAAATGTGCAGATATCAAGGTTTCCAACTTGCCTCTAATCTGAGAGTTGTTCCTCAATGGACAAGTGAGGTGGCTGTGGGGGACAGATGGTTTATGCTGCCCCAGGAAGAGCAGATGCCTGCAGATAGTTATTTCTCAGGCTGTCCACAGACTGGATATGTCCCTCTGCAACCTTCCAGGGGAATCCATACATTGACCTGCCTGCCTGATCCCATCCATGGACAGGTATGGATGGGACAGTGTTGGCTCAAGCTGGCTGGAGGATACCAGACCAAGTTTTCCTTCCCAGGCTGCCACGAAGTTCACCTAACACTTGCCTCTAAAAGCCTGAACACTCAGCCAGTCTGTTTTGCTCAAAGGCTCACAGCTCTTGTCCCAAATACGATGTAGACACACCTACGCTGACAAAGGAATTCCCCAACAGCAATCCATTTCTGCAAAACATAAGGATTTATTGTATGGGCATGGTAATTCATATGTCACTAAAGCCTTTTGTACAAAACCTTGTGATATACTACTGTAAAACTAACTTCTCTGCTGTTTTACTGGTTCCTCAATCCAATTTACTCTACAGACACTAAGTGTCTGTGAAGGCACTAATACAGGGGCCAGGGGCTGCAAAATGGAGTGGAAAGCGGAAAAGGAGTGGAAACACTCCTTTCAGCCACAATGTTTAATCAGTGCATTAATAAAATGTAAAGTTAGTAAAAATATAACCTGAATAGCTTCTTGTACTTCTGTGGAGAGAACAGCTTAATCATTCTGTCCATCTTTATGCCAGACTCCTTCTTCACACAGATGATTTCCTCCTAAAACCCAAAAAATCCTGCCTACAACTGTCCAGATACAAATATAATGGAAGAGTTTCCTATGAAAGCCTCAGATAATCCGAAATCCTTTCATGAAATTGTTTTGGACCCTGTGAAATAATGGCGGTCATTTGGGGGAGTCTCAGATCTCTCAGATCTCATGGTTCAAGGATAAAGTTCTCTGTAAAGCAAGTGGTGCAAATGGATCTGTTTTGTTTCTTCCTGAAGCTTTGAGACAATCAACTTGTTGAGAACGTTTAATTTAATTTAACTGTAATGGTGCTTAATAATTGGCTGGCAAGGAATAAATCTGGAGGGCTTACTTGTGAAATAGAATAGAAACAGGCATCTCTATAAGCTTTCCAATTGAAATGAAATTAAAATAACTTAATAACACATTTTTTGTTTCCTTTGGACAATGACCTACTATTACCATTCCAGGCCTCAATCCAGAAGAAATTTTTCACAGGTTTCTGTAATACATTCCTCAAGGCCATCATTATACAGCAGGCAAATCCATCCACACAAAAGACCAACTTCTAAGAACCCACAAGAGAGAAATTACTCCACTTCAGCACAACAGTGCTATAGAATCTAAAAATAACTTTACTTGCATATCCTGGTCTCAGATATTTCTACATTTAATGCTGATTGTCCTACTTACTCAGAAAAAATATGTTCATGCCTTTGAATCCATTGTGGTGTTTTAGAAGGAACTTTAATGCAAAAAAAGCAACTGTTCTTCACAGTTACATTTGGCTTGGAATGGGAAGAAACAGAAATGCTGCCAGAAAGGAAAAAAGAAATACACTCTCATTTCTTTAAGAAAGGATTCCCTTCCAGGTACACAGAAGACAATAAAAATTTTATCAGTGCATAGACTGGAAATTTAACTGCCTGTGTAAGCATTTAACTATAATCCTTCAAAATAAAAATGGATTTGACCTCTTTATCTAAAGATTAGAGTGTCAGTTTATTAAGAGATTACAAACACACAACTCCCCTTTAATAAAAAAAAAAATATAGGAAAAGCATTACTATAGTAATTCACTGACATGAAGCTGAGCTGGAATAAAACATGATGAAACTTCTGGGTTTCAGCAAGCATGTGGTAAGAAAAACCATTGCTAATTCTGACAGATTTATCTGTACCAGTTTTTATGATAAAACTCCCTGGATTCACACAATGCTTTAATTCCAAATAGTACAGCATGAGTTGCAATACTGTGAAATGAAGTTGTCTTTACTAATTGCATACTCTGAACAGAAGTGTGTCTTATAGCAGAGAGCATATCAAATCTGCCTAGCTGATCCTTATGATTTGAAAATGTCACTTTCCACTAAGCACAGAGAAAATAGGGAGTGGCAATAAAGTCGCTCAAAGATAGCAGCCATCCAAAAAGATAAAGAACACGCTGAGGAAAAGCAGACAACAGATTGCAGAGACAGAACAATCACAGATGGAGGCCAGGTGGGTGGGTCAAACAATTTTTTTATAAAAGGTTTATTTTCATATTTAAACAGTACCCCGTTGTGTAAATGTTCAGCAAAGAACTGATAAGAAAATGGATTTGTAAATGCGTTTGAACAAACAACATGTCTTATAGTCAAGAGGGGCTTAGTCATATATAATTAAGGGATAATGTGCATGGCTGAAGAGTGTATGATACTGCAAG
This sequence comes from Origma solitaria, assembly GCA_013397895.1. NCBI lineage: Eukaryota > Metazoa > Chordata > Aves > Passeriformes > Acanthizidae > Origma > Origma solitaria. The sequence continues at coordinate 505,433 of VZRL01002857.1, forward strand.
TGATTAAACACCACTGCAAAACAAAGGAGCTAGATACCCAAGGAAGGTTTATGGAACCAGCATGATGCAATCTCAAAACATGAACTTTATTTTTGGTAAAGAAGACAAGAGGATATTCATCTAACAATACAAAAGATTTTTCCACTGAAAATGCTGTGCACTTCCAAGCTGCATCTGCTGTGTAATCAAGCTCTTTAACTAAGATTATCATACTTTCTGTTTCAGTGTACATTACTATTACATTTAATCCTTTAAAACCCCTAAGAGAACAGCTCTGTGCACATATAAGGCCCAGGTTCTCTGGAACTGTGTGCAATCACAGTTCTCTGCAAATTTCCAAGAACTGATTGGCGTTAGTCAGCTGAGTAATTACAGCCCTGAGGGCTTGATCCAAACCCACTGAAGTAATAGGTGTCTTGGACAATGGATGGCCTGAATCATGCAATAAAGACAAGGCAAACTAGGAAGATCAAAGGTCTACTGAGACCACTGGTATTTCATAGCAAAAACTGCAGTACAGACCCATGAACAATCTCCATTGCATCTCTCCAGCTGTCAGGCATATTTGCAAGGCTACCAGTCCTCCAAAACATTTACAAAACTTTCAAGGGTTTGGAAACTTAGAATTTTTATTTTTGGGTTTTTGTTATTAGCATTTTTTACTTGTGTCTTGGGTTTCAACTTGTGAAAACTGAAAAGAAATAGAAAGAATGCTATGATAACACTACTGCAATCCACATTCACACTTTTGTTTGGATGCAGAATGCACTTTAGAAGGGATTTAGAGTCATCCATGACTACCATGTTTTGGTTCCCATCACATAATCTCAGAGAAGTGAACAAGTTTATTTTTGGAGGAAAATAAAGATGTGCTCCAAGAGTGAAATTTATGTATTTTAACCATGACTGGATCAGACTAGACCTACCACCAATAACACCCTCCTGAAATTTATTCAGTGTGAACATCAAGTCCTCAGGACAAACTGTTTTACTCTACAGTTCTCTCCTATTGCTCTATGTTCCTTGCTAGTTGACACCATCATGAGGGGAAAACACGAACACTTTATTTAGAGAAGCTTTAATTCTTGGTTTTGATTGACAAATCACTACTTAAAATATCTAAGAGACGTAGAAGTGACTCAGCATCCTAATTGAGAACAATTTGTATCTCAAATGATTTTTTGAGCAAGTAATTCTTCAAACATCTCTGTGTAGTTTGTTAGAAAGACAAATTTGTAGATGTTGGTTCCTCAGTGCTCAAGAAACTGCACAATGCCTTGAAAAAAAGAGCAAGATGCTGAAAGAAAAACAATGAAGGAAGCAAGTTGTTATAGTCACAAACAAAAGGAAAACAGAAAAACAAAGAAAATAAAAGCTGATTTATGTAAGTGAGGGAGGTAAAAAAGCAATTTTTTATAAAGTTCACTAACAGGCAAGAACACCCAGTTTGTCCTCACCTAACACGTTTGCAGCTCCCAGAAGAAACTGTCCGTGTTAGGGAAATGCCCGTGCAGCCCATGGCAAAACGCAGTTTTCCACTTAAGGTGGAATTTAAGGCTTTTAATTAGGCAGCGCTATTCAAAAATTATTCATTCATTCTCAAAAGGATGGACTGCCAAGTAAGATATAAAACATATCCCAAGAAGGCGTGAAAGTCATGGCAATGGCCCAGGGGACAGCAGATACTGTCGCTGATGAAAAGCATTCCCTGGTATCTCCCTGGCCTCTAATGCATTTCCATCTGCAGTTCTGCTACACCACCCTAAAGCATACCGGCTCCCCAGTATGGCTCTCCTTCTTCCCCATTCTTGCCATTTTCTGCATTAAATATTAAAGTGCTCTTCTTTCTGAATGATTAAATATATAAGTAACTTTACTTGGAGTTAATTTTACAAGAAAAACAAAGACAGAACAAATTCAGAGAGCAAAGTGGCTGTCCACTAGGAGCCAAGGAATAGGGCTGGGTAGCAGGAAACAAAACAGGCACACAGCCCTCATGTGGAGTGCTCAATTCCTCCCCTTCCCAACTTTTTCTAATCACTCAGCCAGACACATTTCCATTACACAACCCACCTCCTTATCACCAGCAAGCACACCAGTCCAGCAGACCCACTGATCTCAAATGGGTCTCCTCTGAGACAGTGACAGGAAAGCTACACAAAGCAAAAAGGTTGGCCACCTCTGACACTGGATTTAAATACAAAGTCAAACTGGGACCTGGGCATCCTGAGTCTGCCTTGAGGGCTTCAGCAGGAAAAAAAAAACCCAAACACTGTTGGGAGGGAAACATCAACAGAAAATGCAGCAATGTGATACAGAGCGTGAATATTTTTAGAGAAGTCATCCAAATTAATCCCTTGGTCTTCACTGCCCAGCTGACAACAGGCCACAGATTAAACATTTTGGACATGCTGTCTCCCAAGATTCTACAGCACCTAAATTTCAGTTAGGGATTACACGTGTAATGTGCAGATCAGCTCTCACTATAGACTGTGGAGACCCAGGACTCGGTTCCCAGTTCTCAAAGGCTATCCTGCCAGGTCCTCAGCTAAGGGTCCAAAAGAATATGGGTCTTCTGTGACTCCTGTATCACGTCTGTCAACCTACACACTGCACACTATACACCATCTCAAACAAGACCAGACAAACAATGTTTACGAACCCAACCCAAGCCTCCTGCAAATGGTCAGTGGAACTGCTCTCCAGACGACAGCTTCAAATAAATCCTTCTCTCTCTTACTTGTTCTGGCATGCCAACTTAAAGTATCCAATCATAAAAATTACCAGTAATCCTCAAACGGCATCCAGCTACACAGCCTCATAAAATATTTCCTGTTTTCATACGCATGAAGTTCATCTAGCCTTCTATGATAGCTGTATAGTGATGAGAAATAAGAACATTGGATTGTCCAAAATTCTTTAATATAGCTGCCTCTATCAAGTACCAAATAGTTCTATATACATAGCATTGTAGAGCTTTTTATAGCTTGTCACACAAAATCTTGGTGACTGAACCAAAATGAGTAATGTATGCCTACAGGGAATGAGTTATCAAGCTGAGGTTGGCATATTTGAGCTTTTGAGTAAAGAACTGGTGTACTGTAACCAGTTCTCTAAATTCAAAATAAAATAGTGGTGCAGTCAAGTTGTTTATGACTGTATTAGGCTATTATGACATTTATGTGGATGGTGATGAAAATTAATTTGATATGAATGCAAATGTTAGCTGGCAATTTCCTGCATTACAGCAACAGTACAGATAGGACACACATCTAAATTTGTTGGGCATATGCGTACACATGTGCATGCTTTACAACCATTCATATTTCAGCGATACAACCCTCTCTCCTGGCCTATCATGCAGCCAAAGATCAATGGTATGAGTAGCAAACATTTTGGGTGAACTAAAGTATGTACTCAGTTGTTAGTCACTCCAGAAAGTTGCACTGTTAAAGACTTCATCAATTACACATTTGTTATGAAGAGAAATAAAAAACCCTCTATTTATCTTTCCATGTCTCATCTTTCTTCTTTCTGTGGAACAAACTAACATATGACATCACTGAAATAGCGGATGAAAAAGACATTTATTAGGCTTTTTGCCACTATATGTATGAAGCTACAACAATCATTAATTATGGACTTTTCTGAGAGATCTGGGAATCCCTGGTAAACATGTTACACTCTACAAGGTGTGCCAACCCCTTTTCCCAGCCACTAATTCTCATGTTGAATTAATAAAGCACCTTTGTGTATTTTTGTGCCCTTTTGGTTTCCTTGCCCTATAAGGCCCATAAATGATTGAAATTCTAATCTGACTTTAAATTGCAGCTTTTAAGACATGTGGCGACTTTGTGAAAACAAAATGTCACTCAGAATAAGGAATTTTAACATGTAAAAGGAATGCAAAACTCACTGGAATCTTCCTCAAATGTAGGGAGAGCTTTTGACTATGTGTGCAAACACATTTGATATCAGAGTGACTTTGCTGGACATAAATGCAAGAAAGAGCCCAAGTGTATATCAGCACTGTAGGCATACTGGTTTTCAACCAGTAAGGTTCCCAGAAAGAACATTTGGATGGACTTAAGCCAATATATCCTCCAATCTGTGCTCTGCACTTATGTTTTTCCAGTAGTACCAGAGATTTCAAACAGCCCATACTTTGTACTGGATTTTCACTCATCCTCCTTCAGTCCTGAACATAGCACGTATTGTGGATTAGCAGTCAAAAAAACCTGTTTCATCAAAGTCTGATAATGGGAGCCAGTGAAAAAGAAATGGAATTTAATGTGAAAATAGGTATTGCTAGGGTTGCTGTACTGATTGCTTTTTTTCTTTTCTTTTTTTTTTATAACTGAATTCACTTACAGCATCTGCTTTGTATTTGCAGTGAAGCTGCTATAAAATTTTCCGTCAGCTGTAACTGTTCTGCAGAACTAAGGGTTTCTGCTGTACAATTTAGAAATACAGATACTTGACCTTTTCCGTGATTATGTTTCTACAACATCCTTTGGCAGCAAGGCCCATAGTCTAATCGATCGTATACTAATTGTCCTAAAACTTAATATAAATTATTCCTGACATTGCTTAAGCACATAGCACTTTTATTTATGTCTACTAGCACACAGAAATAAAATACTCCTTTTTTTCTTTGTAGTATTTGTAACAGGTTGACAGACTTAAGATTTTATGCAGAAATAAAAGAGTTTGTGTGTACTGACCTGCTTAAAAAAAAACCCAAAACAATGCAGCTAAAAAAAAAAAACCACAATCTTACAAGTGAAAACAATAAATGCCACATTACATTGGTAGATGAATAGTTTCCACCAATAAAAATAATAAAGCAGCTCTTTCAGATGAGAAAATCGGAAGAGAACAGGGGACAAAACAAAACCTCAGACAGACCCAGAATGCAAGAAGATTAGGTAGGGTTTATGTGGCTTTACTAGTAAATCAAATCCAATAACAGAAAACTTGAGGCAGGGATTGACTTGTGGTATTATCTCAGTCTATATTGTTCAGCTAAAGATTCGACAGGTATATAGCCCATTTACATGCAGCTCTTTGCATATGCAGCAAAATTTATATCTCCTGCTCAAATTTTATACCAGTTCTGTTAACTTAAAAGATTGATTGCACTGCTGCTCTCATGAAGGTCAAACACGCGATGCAAACTTCTGCTGCTTTTAGTTCCTAATTTTCTGTAGAGTTACGTCAATTGTGTAGGGCTTAGATTTACTTTATTAAGGCTGTAGCCATGCTTAAATATGTCACTGGAGTGGGAAAAGGCAATTTTTCTGTATAAAAGAATAACAACATTTGGCAAACCATATATCTGCATTATCTCCCTAATTTTCTTTTCGCATCAAAAGCAGATTAAAGCTGCAGTCATTTTCTTTATTCTCAATTTCTTTAAATAAAATTATTTTACATTTTCAATGAACTTGGGCAAATATTCCCTTGAAGTACCTGTTTCTTGAAAGAATCACAGAACCATAGAATGGTTTGGGTTGGAAGGGACCTTAAAGATCATCTAGTTCCAGCCCCCTTTCCCCACCCCCTGCCATGGGTAAGGACACCTTTCACTAGACCAGATTGCTCAGGATGCCATCCAGCCTGGCCTTGAACACTTCCAGGGATGGGGAATCCATAGCTTCTGTGGGCAACAGACACATTGCCCACAAAAAGATGAGCACAGTTACTCATCATAATGATAATTCATCTTAGCTCTTCTAGCTTCTTATATCAGAGAACATGTATACTATTCTTCTAGGCATGCTGACATCTTATTGCCTTGTTTTCTTCAACTTAAATTCCTGCTACTGAGTACACCATAACTGTCTGTCAATTTTAAATCCCTATTCCCTCATTAGGGAACATAACGTACTTTTTCACTGGTCTGTCTTCATAAGTCCTTACTCTGAAGTGACCAAGTCAACAACAATATATCTACAGTGTCCTTATGTCATGTCATTAAAAGTGTTCAAAAAGAGAAGTAATTTTTTCAATAGATTGTTTCAGTTGGTTGCAACAGAGCAAAATACAAAATACTGTTTTCTCTTCAAAATTGTTTTATTCAAATATGTACAAGCCTAATGTATACTTTTGTACCCTTCTCTTTGTGATAATAGCAATCAAACTAGATTTCATATGAAGAGCTGCAGAAAGGTGGTTACCCCACTCTGTTTCAAATTTCATTAGTCATGATGAGGTACAGTACAGCCTGAAAATTTAGGGTTTATGGCCTCTGTTCTGTTTTAAGCAGAAGTATAGAGGAGAAGAGGAACAAACCCAAACTTGATTTTATTTCACATTGAGATTTCATCCTACTTCCCTGTTAGCTACAATAGGTATTTGTCCAGTTTTTCAGGCTAAGCAGTCTTCTTCAAGGAGAAAATTATTTAGAAAGATGCTCGGTAACAAGGGTCCTAAGTCAAAATTTGTGTTTGGGATCTATTCCCCACATTGCCACTTAACAAATTTCTTACCAGACCCTACTCAATTTCTCTTCTCTCTCTTCTCCGGTTAAATAATGCAAAATAGGAGCAATGGAGAAATATATTCCCATTAAGTATATGGACAGGAGCATCCCAAAATCAACTGATTCCTCTTCTTGACTGGCTGAAACATGTAGGCATTAATACACTAAACAGCAACAATGGCCTTCAGTAAATCTGTGCAATTTCAGAAGAATTTAAACTGCTCAAAGGAAAATATCACTAGAATAGAGAATACTTTCTAACAGCTGATAGAATTAAATAGAATAACTCACTCTCTTCTCCACCAAAACAAGCATGAACGGATAAAGTGGAAAAGAGCCTTGCTGTCAGCCATAGGATGTACCTAAAAGGCACACTGAAGATAAATGTTTTATTCCTGAATCTTCTTTTCTTGTGGGTTTCAGGAAAGGGCTGTGGAGGTAAGAAGGTAGACAAGGGGCTTTTATTGATTTTCTCTGCTATACTTGCTCTTGCTACTTATTAAGAGCTGTGGAAATTGCCCACAGCTATGTTTTCCCATGCTTCTTCTAGCTGCAATACTGTCACTCCTGTCTTTGTTCATGTCCTGGAAAAGTAGTTCCTCTAAGGACCACCGCTACAATGGCAACAAACACGTAAATCATATAAATGAAGACAATAAGAGACGTGAAAACACTTCACAATATTCCAAATTCTCCTATTAACACTACAGTCATTTAAAGAGGTGAAGACCTTCAACCCACAATACCTACAAGTTAAGACCATACAAAAGCACTTGATGGCAAGAGAGTTCCCATAGGCTCATGCTGTAAAAGACTCCCTTGTTTTTAACTGTGGGTCTTCTTTTTCAACTAGAATAAGACTCAGTGCAACTTTCCTTTAACAATTTGCAATGGTGTCAACAACAGCAGCAGTAGGGACAGCAGCTTTCCAAGCATCTGTCATGTCAGTGCTGGGCCCATCAGCAGAAACAGATTGTGCTAGAGATAGTTGTCCCATGTGAATCAGTAAGACTCAGCCAAGTCTCTCCATTCCGCACTGATCACTGATGAAGAGGATTTTCTATGAATTGAAGGATAAATATTATAAGTTCCTTGCAAAATACAAAAAGCCAAAAAAAACCCTCCAAACTCTCAGCATGTTGTATGACTCACTTTCCCTGTATTTCTTCCAATAAATGCACAGACTAATCTGATAAATATTCCCTGAGAAGCACCATGCATTCTGCTGTCCAGACATGGGGGAAGGGGAAATTTAAAAAATCAACCTATGGATGACTAAATATTGATGAATACGGTGTGATATGGTGTGAATTCTGAGTGGGGTTGTCCCCCCCTCTGTCTTCCATTTACTAATTTACAGAGTCTGCAGTATTTAGAGTCACAATGTCAACCAAAGTCAGAAGAAATAGAATTCTAGAAAGCATTACAACCATCATTAGCACTCTCTATCCTGACTACTTATCAGACACATATAAATCTCGATGCCTATGTGACTCACTATGATGAAATTAAATGAGAGCAAGCAGAGCAAATGCATGTCTACTGCTTTTATCTCTAACCTAGTCAGACAGTCATCAATATATTTGAGCTACTGCAATATATTCTGTAATATTTCAGAATATTGTTATCATTTTATTAACCCATGGATCTTTAGTATTTGCTTCTGTATCTCCATAGCTTTGTAACAGACAACCCCTCTTCAGCACTAACTTCATGATCTAGCATTTCATACAACATTGTTCCTTGTTCCAAAAAAAAAAAAAAAATCTTTTCAAATATACATTTAGTTTATGCCTAATACAGTGAAAGGAGAACTAAAATCAGCATGCACAAAGGCAAGGAAGCAAAGCAGCTAAGAATCAGTATGGACACTAAAGCATGTGGTATGCCTGTTCATAACTGCATGGATTGTAAAAGCACAGAAGCTGTATGTTCACACCAAATCAATCCTCTGTTTACCCTCAGACATTTTAATCTGTTTCTTTAAAAGGACAGGTGCTGATAAAGATTTGAAACAGAGACCGAATTAAGAAAATGACAGGAAAAAAGAATCCCTGCTGCTACGAAACAGCACTCTCACCGGGACTGCATTTCTTCAATATTCTCCTTCAAGGAGAGGAGCATATTATTTTTTATATTTAGCCAGGGAAGGTGACAGACTGAAATCAGAGTTGCTAAAACCAAAGCAGGTTGTGTGAAATCTAAGAAAGCACAGAATTGGGAACCTAAAAAGAGGAAAGGGCTTAATTTTTTTTCGTCTTTAGAAAACCAGCACATTATTCCAACTGAGCTAACATGCTCAACTGTACTGCAGGATTACAAGGAAGCTGAAGACAAAGGTTTCATTCACAACTCTACTCTTTTACAAGGGATAACCTCCTGCGCAGATGTAAAGTCAAGTCACGTCTGATGAAGTTCACTTCTCTTGTGACAGTGGACAACACTTTTGGAATCAAAATAGAAAGAGGAACCTTGGTCCTGTATCGTTCAGTGTCCTGTACATTGTTCAGATCAGAATTTATTATAGGAAGTGGTGCATGTAGATATTCATTACAACTATGCTAAAAATTAGAAAGAAGTTCTTAATCTCCCTTTTCATTTTCACCACTACATAATAAAAATATCAACTCTTTCTAACAGCAAGCTTCGAAATACCTTTAAACATCAATGATTTTCCACCATTTATTTTCTCTTACTAAAGGTCATTTAACATAAATCATTGTCTATGATGTTTAGAAATGTACCTCCTCTAGATGTCTGTTTCACCTATGCTATCTCAGCTTTCTGACATCACAATTAGCTGTCATAAAAATAAATATATGATAATAAGCAGAATACTTTGGTTCAACTCCTGGTCCAATTAAATCAAGATTCACACCATTTACATCAAGGCCAAAATTACACCTTCTAACTTCCACCAACAAAAGCCCATTGGGAATAACTGAATAGGAAATGGCATCCGGTTTTTATGCAACACTTAATAAATAAATTCAGCAGGAAGTTTGACATTTGTTTTCATGGAAACATGGATGAACCTATCTCAAGCAAATAGGCTATGGTGACAGAAAAACATGCATAAACTGGAATATTTTGTAGAAAGCTATGTTTTCCACGCAAAGCTTATGATTTTTAGGAACTTATTAGTTGTACCAGTGGCCAAATTAAAAGAGACGATTCTACAAATAAGCAGAAAATTATTTTGCTTGTCCATGACTTACACATCATTTTGTTTTGTTCTGAATTTTCAGGAGAGTACTGTGAGATTCTATTAATTCTTTGTGCTTACTGAGGCAGCAAGGCAGAGCATGAGACTTCTGATTATATTAGAGAGTTATCTTTTACTACATCACTTCATTTTATAAGTTTATCAAACTATATTTAATCATTGTTTCAAATTGAAAATAATAATGTAAAATTATCCATATGATACACTAATTAGGACCTATATCAGAACTGTAGCAACATGAAAAAAAAAGTGAAATGTAAGACAGAAAGCTGACACTACAAATATTTTTAATCTCTTTCTGGCCTAATATGCTAATATTTCTCATTTATCATAGAAAAGTAGCATGTGTGCTGACCTAGCACTGCAACTTTTTGCAAATGCACAGTAGCCAGATACTAATGGCTTTGAATGTTATTAGTGCACTGTGGTGAGAATAAACATATCAATGAGCTCTTAATGTTTTTAAATGAGATGACTCTGTGAATGCAACAAAGACCAGCACAAACACAGTACACTGTGATTTATTAATAAAAGAATAACCATTTTTAACTCTGTTGAGACGATCCCCTTCAGGCCTCAGGTGCACCATAGGTGATAGCTTTGTGACAAAAATAGAAAGGCATTCTCTTAGTCCTAAAATAATACTGCCTAGAAGGTGTTACTTTTTTCCTCTGAAGCAAACAGATTACTTTGGACGATCACATAGCCCTAAAGAGCCCATATATGGAAAACATATTTCAACAAAAAACTTTAAACTCCCTGGTTAATGAATGATGTGCATACAGAAGGGTTAACTACAGGAGGGTCACCTCTACTTATTTGTATTGGAGACTTTAAAATATGAGCATTTCCATTTTTCTTTTTTGATTACCCCTTATCACTTATTATCTCTTTTTGGTATCCTTAACTACACAGTATTTGTCCAATATCAGAAGTGCTTGACAGCTTACCTTTAAAAAATTCAAGAACAGAAATTGAAATATATTTCTGCAGGAGCTGAAACTGCACAGCAGCAAATAGCCATAAAGCTCATGACAACAGTGCAAGAGCTGGCAAGAGGCACTTCACACAATGAGGCAAATTTAGATTTACTTTATTATCCAGCATAACTTTACCAAATTCCTGCCCTTTATTTTTAGCATGGGATTAAGAGTTACACTCTCTGTTTCTCCCTAGAGGTGCAAAGAAACTCAGTGAATGATGGGATATTTCAGTTAATTCAGCAGATCGGAAGTTGGTCATTCCAGGAATGTAGACGTCATAATGTAAACAGGCAGCAGCAAGGCTGTAAACTTCTAGCGGTGTATATCAGGAGAACTGTGCATTACTTCAGTGGAAGTAAAACATTACAGGCAAAGTAGAAAACGCAGAGGAATACAGTTCTGAAATAATCAGACTGGTATTGCATAGCCAGTAGTTTATTCCCATTTAGCAGTCAGTAATAAAGAAACTAGACACTGCAACTCATAGTTAAACATCTGATTTGCAAGCTGAGGATCACTGGTGTCTTCATAGCCAGTTGTTCCTGATTATAATCATGCAAACAGAATAAGACTTGTTCCTGCTTAGTTTAAACCGATTTAAAACCTGAATTCCCCTTGACATGCTTGTTCTGCACCAAAAATTCCTGTTTTATCCTGCACTCTTCAGCATGGAGGAACAGGTGTGCCCTGACTAGAAACCTTCTGCTGCTCAGTGTAGAAGGATATTTCCTCATTTTTAACTTAAATTTTACCCATAGGGAGACTCTAATTACACAGACATTGGAATGTAAGCCCTGTGCTCCCTGATGTGCTGCATGAGAGAGGCTGTGAAAGAGCCAGATCTCGTGTGCTCAAAGTCCTCTGCAGTCTGGCTGTAGAGAGTATTTTACAAATGCAGGTTGTAGCAAAGATTTCACTCCAAAAGGGCCTCAACAGTCATATGGGAGAGAGATAACCACTCATGCTTATGGTCTGCTTGGTGAATTCTGCAGGAAATATGCTTAGTTTGCAAGACAAAGGATGGTTTTGCTATTCATCTGCAATACAAACTCAGTTTTTACTCTGGACCTTTCAAAGCCCCAAGGGATTTCTCTCCACCCCATTCCTCATCAGTGGTAACAGTGTTTCTACAAGTTAATTGACATCCTCCTTTACATCCATGCAACAAATAAATACTCTCCCACACTTGGAGACACTTTGCACATGATGATTTTATACAGGTAAAAGCTGCTCAAATTTATTATGTTAGGCTATCACTTCCTAAGCAGTCCTGTCACTGGTGTATGACATGAATTAAGATCCTTGGTTCAGTCCTTCAAGATACATGGATTCATCACAAATAAAAGAATATTAAATTAAAAATTAAAAAAAAAACAAAAAAAACCAAGCAACAAAAAATAAAAAACCCAGAAAAAGAATCCTAAACTGACAAAATATAAAAAAATAACTTAGTGGTTATTTTAAATGAGGATTTTAACATGGGCTTCAAAATCTAAGTGTGCTTGAGCATATGAACTTGCTAATTTTTTGCTTTTTAAAACAAATCATAATTCTTAAACAATTGGTAATCTATTTTATATTCCAGTTCCAAGAATCCCATGTTATGTTGTTGTTGTTTCTGAATGACCATCTAAATTCTAGCTTGAGGAAAAAATGGCTTCTCATCCTTCCATTTGTAGAAAATATTTTGAAAAGATGACCCAACTACATTCAGAGACTGGAGAGATGTATACAGACAGATTAAAGAATAGATGATTTCAGACATTCCTGGTTTTGTAGGGACCCAATTAATTTCAGCTACATGAGCTATGTGAGCCTGTCTAAAACTAAATAAGTTAAAAGAAAAAAAAAAAAACCAGTAAATTCTCAGCTTCAGAACCCTTCTTCTTTTACTCAACTCATCTTTAATTTCCAGTTTTGCAGGCACTTAGGGATGGTGGCGAGAGAAAAGAGACATTCCAGCTTGCTTAATGAGAAGCACAGAGCCTAATCACCTTAGGCTGAGATCATAAATTCAAATTGCATTTTTTTTAAAGTGATATTTTTCCTGCCTCTCTTTCCATGTGGATAAAACACAGCAAGATCTTTTGCATGGATACTACAAAAACCTACCTTTTGTCACACCCTCTGCCATTTGAGGAGAAAAAGGAGAGACAGGGAAGAGGAAGAATGCACCTTATTCTCCTCCACTAAGAATAGGGTTGCACTTACAAATGAGCCCTTCTTTTTTTCTTTCTTATCAAGGGTATTGCTGCAATATTTACCATTGATATTTCATCTATTAAAACAGTGATCTTGTCTGTGTGTGTGTGAAAGGCACTTTGAAAATTGTTACAATTAAAAAAAAAAAAAAAAACAACCAGAAGCAGCAAATAGACCTTAGTGCTTATGAAAGATAAAGACAATCTCCCAGTCATTTCAAAGGGGCAAGGTCAGGCCTCACCTTTATTCTCATGCATTTGCATTATTGACTTTATGAAACAAAGGCAAAGCCCTAAGTAAAGAACTCATGGAGCAGACCAAGGGTGGCTGTGTGACGCTGTGTCATTAGCGACAGCAGCTCTCAGGCACACACCCCACACTGGCTGAGGCGCTGCTTATTTGCTCAGCATTCAGATACCGCTCTGCGGCGCTATGCAAGCCATCACACGGTTTGCCCACCACGGGGATGACAACTCCTGCTTCCCATTTGTGTTCATCCACCTCTTGACACATCCACTGACTGGCACACTGAAGTACAGGGTAGAAGCTGAGAAACACCACTATCCTCCTTAAGCTCAGCCTCTGCCCAAAATCATCTTTAGATTGCATCTCCTCACCTGTCCACAGCTCCTGATAACTGACTCACCCTCTCCTTCCCTCTCCCCAGTGATATATTCCCATGCCTCAATCTGACAGCGGGTGCTTTAAGCCATTCAATGCTTTGCGTGGGTGAAGGAAATTATATTTCTGACTCAAAAAAAAAAAAAAAAGAAAAAGAAAATAGTAAATGCAAAGGTTATCCTTGTTAATATGCAAAACAATAAGGAGGTACATTAATTAATTTTTTTCCCCCATATGGCAAATTTTGTTTGTTGTAAAATCACTACTGGTCGGTTATTTACAGTATTTTTGATTTGTTCAACAAAATGGTACATGGTTTAACTGTTCTCTTCGAGGTGATTCTTTATTAGTCATATTATCTATTTTTCTACTGATTAGGGAAGATGAGTCAGTATTAATATTCTATCTCCTCATACAATTGATTTTTTCTGTGCTTTTTTCTTCCAATATTCTCCAACAGAGTTTTGCTGGCTATTTTTTATTAGTACAAATCATCTGTAGATGTGCTAGAGATTTCACACTAAAGCTTCAAAAACATTTTCTAGAAACTCTGGAGAACAAAGCAATTTTTCATATCTAATTCCATTCTTCTCTTCCCAGCTCATGTAACTGTCAAAGAAAATCATAGCCATGCTAACAACACAATACAAATGAACCCAGATCCATAAAGGCTGTTTTCTGCAGAGGCCCAGAGTCCGTAGGTGAAAATAATATATTATCCTAAATAACAGAATAAGCCAAAAAAATCTGCTGTTGAAGACCTCACCTCTTACAGATGAGATTAATCAGGAGCAAAACCAAGCTAGTTCCAAGCAAGAACATGAGATTCCCAGTTCCTGACAGGTTTGCTCCATCAGAACCACCAGACACGGCAGCAATGTCACCAGCAAAGCCACTGTTGGTGCTGCCTTCCATCAACAGGAGAGACCCCAACCACCTCCCCACACCCCTGCACCTCACAGATAGCTGTGTCCCTATCCCTAATGAATCTTCTGCTGACATTTAGTCCAAAGCATCTCTTGTTTTGTTCTGTTTTGTTTAAAGAAAATAAAACAAACCACAAACAAACAGAAAAGTACATTAAACCAAACACTTTCAATTTATATTATTTTTGGATCACTTCCTCAGTGGTCTGCCCATGGAAAGCTAGCATTTTGCAAACCTTCAACTAAAATAAGAACAATATTCAATACCAACACGATGAAATGAATCAATCTGCCCATGGGTTAATTCACAAAGGCAAATTTCTCTTTCACACTCTCCTTCCAGAAATAGGAAATAAACTTCTGTAGTTCAATATCCATTTCTGCTGGAGGAGAGGGCAGAATTGGGTCAGTTTGATGTTTCTTTTGGCATTCTACTTTTCACAGGATAAAGCCGGACAAAGGGACAGACTAACAAAACTGAGCCAGAAAAGAACCGATTTACAGCAGAGTAGTAAAATGAAAATGTGACTCAATCTGGTTATTACTCAATATAACTTATAGAAGAAATGGGTCTTTGTAAAGTCTTAAACAAATTAATTTGCTTGCTTAGCAGACTTAGGGCTTGTTAAAGGCCCACTAAGGTGCCCCATTGCTTTGAGTGCTCTCTGGCTCATTGCTCTTTCTACATTGTTCAGTAGCTGGCTGCAATTCTGTACTTCAGAAATTTTCATCTAACTTCAGGTATTTTCAGAATGATTGTAGAATAAACTGGATATAGGATTGGGGCGGGGGTGGATGTGAGTTAATCTATCTGGACAAATTAGTCCTATCAGATACCCCATTAAAATCAGTTCCAGACTAAAATTAGCTTTTTAATCATCTGCAGTATATGACTGAGCCATCATATGTCACAGACAGCACACAAATAAGCAGAAGCTAATGAAACACAGTGCTGTACTACAATAAAGTCAATCACCAATTTCTTAAATTTTCATCCAGAAACCTAGTGATTTCTTTTTTTCTTTTTTTTTTTTGGTTAAATCCTATCTGATGTGAGTTAATGTCAAGCAAAGACATAGTGAGAAATCTCTAGCTGATGAATTTCTAACGAAATCTGTTACTACAGGAAACATGTTCACTTCTCTAACAGGTACAAACAAACATAACTGATGGGAAGAACACAATCAATAACACAGTTTCCAAAAATACTAGGACTGTTTATCTTAAGATCAGATTTGAGTGATTTCAATTAGACGCAGATCTGTTCTGGTATTTCTCATTTTTGCCAGCTTGTCAGATAATTGCCTCCGAAGCAACTGTGATCAGGTTTTCTCAGTTCAACTATTAACTCATTCTTTGACCAAAAAAAAAAAAGAAAAGTCATGCTATTTTGAATTATTTTTCAAAAGGACAGGAATGGATCACAGCCTGAAAGGTACTAACTATGTTACAATCATTATTCAAACATATTTCTAATCCTAATACTATGGCATAAAAGAGAATTTTCTAGATGTCTGTTACCTGCTGCTGCATTTTGTACACAGAGGGGAAAAACATGGTTGTGTGAAGTTCATTGATTGATACAGCTGAATTTTTTTTATTAATAATGACTACTTATCCTGCATCCATGTTATTATGCTCATCTCTCATAAGGTAAGCACACGTGAGCCCAAATTGTAGCTAATTTACACAAAAAATAAACTAAATCAAATACTTTTCACCTCTTGTGTGCTACATGTTTATAACTTTCCTCAAATTGGAACCACAGGCTCCTGAGAAATAGCACTGTGCTTTAAAAAGAACCGTAGTGTTTCACCCCAGAGTTACAACATATGTTTGACACTGGCTTTTACACAAAAGAAGTGTGGATGCATGCTGTTTCTAGAAGACTGCAGAAGGTCTGGGGATCTGTCTAGATGAAATGCACTGTACAAATATGCAGATATCATCAGTATGCTGCTGTCTTAGACAAATTTTTGGCAAAGTGGAACCTATAAGAATTATTTAACTTTCTGTAATTAAAACATTTGAATAATGATGTTTCACCATGACAAAATATTACTGGAGACAAAGGAAGACATTAATGGTTGCTTGCAACAGGCCTTTCAAAATAAAAGCTGTACCTCTGAAAGCAATATCTTTTTTTTTTACTTCTGTTATATATTTCCTTTCATGCAGATATGTTGCAAAACAAAATGCTATTCTTCATTTTGCTCTAAAAATGTCTGCTTTGAACTATTTAAACTATTTTAATTACTCATTGTTTTATAAGCATAAATAAATTTTGCTCACTGACCCACATATTTCTTATCTAAGCGAACCAAGCTACTTCTCCCTGATCATTTAGTGCAGGTTAGCAGGGCTTTGTGAGCAGCATATAATGATATGCAAACTAAAACCATAACTATGTCAATTTAAGGTCAAAAAGGCCTATTTGTGGTTATCATGGAAATCAGTTTAAATGCGAGGTGCCTAAACAATGCGTCTTTGCGCACTGGCTCAGCAAAAAACCACAAACAACCTGCCAACATCTGCTTTTTGAAGTGTCAGATAACATTATTTCCAGGATGACATCAAGGGCCTTCATTGGCTATGCATAAGGTCAGTGAATATTAACTTCATTTACACTTGGCTGAGAATTGGCTGGTGCCAACAATAGAGGTTTAGATCCTCTGCTGAGCAGGGTTAAAAACTGACAGAAAGCTGCCATTGAGGAAGATGGATGATCGTACTGGCTGACCCTATTCCTCCCCAAGTGTCACAGCTTCGGCCTCTTTTCTATCTCCACAACAAAAGACCCTCTCTGAGCTTCCGAGTGGCCTTCAGCTTTATTGGTGCTAACAGGCCCAGACATTTTCATCGATTGGATTCTCTACCTCTTAAACACAAGAGCTTGCACTCCCTGGCTAGCCAAACCTTGGCACAGATGTCTTTTTTTGTAATTGCTTCTCTGCTGTCTGTTGGGAAGGATGCAATCGGACAGGCGAACATCATGTCAACACAGAAAATGCTTCACCATTTATCTCGGTTTCCCAATGGCATTTTAAGGAAAGTGATACCCTGCTTGCCTGGGGGGGGTGGGGGTTAACCCTTCAAAGGCTCAAAGGGTCTGTAAATACAGAAAAAGAAGTTGCTGTAATGTTCCTCTAATAACATTCTACTGTATTTGTCCTACACATAGTTTACAAATGACTAATTTAGTTTTCCCAATTGAACTATTTAAAATCTACATGTCTAACTGCACAGAAATCAATTAAGTGTTGTTACTATGTATGCTTCTACTTCACATCCTCATGGGGCTTTTCAGTCAAGTTCAAAGTATAAATTTAAGGCTTGAATAGTTAATAATGCACACATCTGTAGAATTTATATTCTATTTAAATGTGAGGCCATAAACTTAAGAGAAATCACAAAAATACACTAGGAGCTTATATGGATTAGAACATACCTATCACATGAAATTAAAACAATCATTGTAACATTTGAATGACAAAATTACTGGGAAAAGGATATAAAGGAGACATAACAGAGCTGTAGAGAATGCTTTCGGGTTGAAGAAAAGCAAAACTGATGTTCCTTTTTTTTTTTTTCCCAAACATCTGCTACTGGACATTTGCTGGCAAAAGAGTAATGGATTTGACAAGCCACTTGTTTGATCCAATACAGCAATTCCCGTCTTTCTGCATACACCATGGAAACATGCAGCCTCCTATCATAATTTATATATTTTCCCCGATTCTGGGCCATGCTGCATGTGCTCTGCGCCAGACCGATTGTTCAAAGCCACCCTTAAAGGCACTACAGCTAGCCAAGGGACTGGCCTGCCACTGAGGGGCAATCAACAGGATTATAGCAACCCTTGTTCTGCCTAACAGATTTATAGCCACAAGTGAAGGAGCATGGATTAAACGCTCCTATTAACACCCATGGCTCAAGTTACCTTGCAGGGACTGGTGCAGCTCTTAGAACTAGTGATGAACTGATGGAAAAACAAATGGGCAGGAGGACATCAAGCTGATCCTGTACAGAGATATGGGGTTTGTATTAAATAATACGGAATAAGTTTCTCAAATATGAAGGTAGAAATACAAAATACAGGGGAGGTCACAAAGTTGGGAGAAAAAAGATATAGTCCAACCTAGCAGTTTATCCTACAGGTGAATGGAAGTAACAGCCACCAAAACTAGCTCTCTGACATGACCTGCCATGGCAAGATGGATCAAATTATTTCAGTTCTTCAGTAATGCTTGGGAGTATTACTATTCAGTAATATTTGAGGGAGGGGTTAGATAGTGTGTGTGGCTGGGGCAGGGAAGTCATCAAGTAAAAAGCCAAACATTTGCTGCTGGAGTAGAAGGAAAAATGGCACCATTTTCAAACTAGCTGCTATTAAAAAAAAAAAAAAAAAGAAAAGGAATACTTCAGCCATAAAAACAGTAGAAAAGAAAACCCGGTCATAATTCAGCCATAAAATAAAAAGATGTACTATGAAAAAATATGCGTGAAAGTAGCTGAAGTGATTTTTGAAAATACTGCAATACATATATTTCTTGGAACAAGATGTTTATTGCATGCAGCCTACTGCAATATAAAATAATGCAATTGTGTGATTGTACACCAAGATTCACGGTGACTTTTTTTTTCACTACTGGAAGGGAATATTGTCACAGTAATGAGGAAAACACACATTTTTCATATTTGTAGTAATTCCTATTAAACAAACTGCTTTTAGCAAGGACTGCAAGACTGGGCCCTTGCTCTTTGTGTTAATAACAGATGGTTATGACATGAGGCCAATTCCTGGTTTTCTTACTTTTACAAGCAGTCCTAAGGGACTCTTTTTTTTTTTTTTCTTATGAATAAAGCAAGCAAGATTTCACCCAAGGGAAAAAAAGCAGTTTTGCAACAGAAACGTTTGTGGTGCCCTTTTCCACTGGGTAAAAGCAGGGAGCTCTGCCTCATTGGAATACCCTGCCAACCCCAAAGAAGCATTAAGGTACCCCAGTCACAGGTACTTAGAAGAAATAGAGAAAGAGAAAACTGGCACATAAGTATGAAATTATAACAGCTCTCAACAGATTTCCCCAATATGCTTCAGAAACTGTTATCAGGGACAGAGATTGGCAAGGGATTCCCAGCAGCATGCTACTTCCATCTGGAGTGGGTGGAACTACAGTGTCTCCCAATGCTGAAAGTTATGGGGATTTTAAAGAAGACAAGACAGATCCAATTTTTAACCTACAGAGAGGTGTAATAGAGCACAGGAGTTTTGCCCCCATGGATAATCACAGGGAAAGGGCTCCAGTCAGACATTCTCCTTTTCAATCACTTTAATGAGCAGCCCCCTGTTTTAGTTAATAAATCCAAGTCAACCATGATATATTTGGAAGCATATTAAAAAAATTAAAATTAAGAAAAATTATGAGAAATCAGTAACTGTGAATCAGGTTCTTATCACATGTTGACAACCAGGAAAGTTTTACACAGAAAAGTTTCATCTCTAAAAGTCCAGAAGTCCAAAAAGTCGAAAAGTCTCTACTGTCCATAAACCACCATGCTCTGTTTCTTTAGCTAAGTACTTACACTGTCATACGAGCAGGTGCTCACCACAAGAAGCAGGAGGAGTTCAGACACTCTTCCCACAGCACACAGGCTACCCAGCCTAGGGCAAGTGGAATTGGAATGAGACACACTAGGAGCTTGCTTATATCCTCCTCTAAAAGGAGGTATGGAGGTGCCATAAGGGTGTCTTCATTTCACTGAATATAATTATACTACTGGTTCCAGGAGATGGAGACAACTGGCATGCCTGCAGATGTTTAAAACTCACTTCTGAAGAGACCATAGAGATTAGAAGATTGAAACGCCTCTTCCATCTCTGCATTTCAATGTAATATAAATAGGGGCTGGGGATTTTATTCCACCTAAAGAAAAAATTGCATTAGTATATATCCATTAGGTAAGTACATATGACACTTCAAAAAGCAACACAAAAAATATTGCTTCAAGCTGAATGCTTAAGCACCTCAGTCACAAACAGCTAGAAATCGAAGAGTGACATGTTACCCATGTTTACCACAATAAACTAAACTCTTAACTGGTGACCACCGTGCAAGAAAGTGAAGGCTTAACTCACAGATCAAGTGAGTCTAGGATACGTGGAAGGATATCCTCCCTTCAGAAAGAATGACAGCCTGAGTTTTTTGTATCTGTGGAGCTGATCTGTAATGTTTCTGTGTATTCAGATGACCTGAGCAGGTTGTTTGTGCACAGTCCCAGAACATGTCCATCAATCAATGTCAACATTCTTCCAAGCTGCACTCTGACTGGCAACTGACAGTCAGTTATCTCCTGAATGTTAATTAATAATGAATACCCTTGTCACTGCTTAAACACACAAAATGTCTTTAAATGGTGGAATTATAGAAGTGGAGTTTGTTTTGTGACACCAGGTATTGCATTTCCATTTAGTCCTTGTATTAAGGACAGAAATAAAATCCCTTACTTAGATATTGCACGTTATTTGTGCTATCAACCTGTGCTTTATTTTCTAAAAACCACTCATCTCTACCTGTCATGGAATTTTGAATCTTATCTTCTTGGATACATGATTTTTTACAACAATAATACACAATACAATGACTGCAGCTCTAAATATAACAGAAAATCTTTAAGATAAAAGATCAAAAGTAGGTATGTCATTGTCTCCTCCTATGTCTCATTTGCCCAGAGAAAAGAAAAACGGTTTTAAAAAGATGTTATTTCTCTCCCTTGTTTACTGGCATTATTCACTAACAATTCCACTGACAAGACTTTTTCAATAATAGGCCAATTAGAGACTTACTTTAAGTGACAAACTAAATAAGACAGACAAACATACTCATCGTAAAGACAAAAAATTGTCCCTCTTAATCAGAAAATTAAGTGATATGCAACTAATTATGAGTGTTAAGTAAAGTGAAGAGACAGTCAGAGATCACAGATTGAAAATTCTATTCCATCTGCACAGGGGGACATGATTTTCAATCCTGCTTACGATTTTAAGCACATGATACTTTCACACTTCCCAGCATGAGGCTTCAGATGAAATCTGGCTAAGATGTTCATAGGTGAGATAAATAGGTGACAATGTGGAGCCTTAGATTTGCTAACAGTTAAAACAATGTCCATTTCCTTTAGTTATCATTTGGAAGGACTTTATCACTGCTCTTTTTTTCTAGTTAGTGCTGGTAAAACTGACCACACTTTGAAAGCTGTCCATTTGTCTGTAAAACATACAAATGTGTCCTTGTACAATCAGCACAGAACAATGTCACAATTATAATATACTCAGTAAATTATATAATGAATGCTATTTTTTCCTGAAGAGCTACTGGTATGGGACAAACCTTTTCAATAAAGTAAACAAAAAAATTAAATGGAGATTTATTTAATTCATTTACTGTGCAAATAAATCAATCAAGAAAAAATATCTTGATATTTTGAAACATGAGATATCAAACACCCAAGATTCAATGCTTGATTTCTGCAAAGAGGCTGTATCATGGGCCTGATCCAAGACAATAAAACCAAGTAAGAATACCCTCTCTTTGAAAGTATTCAAGTCACATTCCAAAACTATCTCTATGTAGCAATTAAAAATGAAATACCAAATATTATCTTAAAAAATAATCTGTTCCATGCAATCCTTTTCGTTCTAATTACATTTTCTTACTTCATGGCGTAAGACTTCAAACAAAACTATACATTCTAACAGAAACAAGGGAAAAGATCAATACGTCTCCATTTGCTTTGACATACAATCACTCTTACAAGCAACTAAAAAAATCAGTAGAATTTTTTCTCCAGTTCTACCATTCACCTAATAAATACACATATATACACAATGCAAATAACTAATCAAAACAAAATTACACCAACATTTGGAAACACTAGAACTCAAATAGTCAAGATTAAATGGCTTATATTTTACCCGCATGTCTGTGTGTTCTATATATTACATATATTCATGTAAGTACATATATTTATATAAAAAAGAAAGCTCAAAACCTAAGGGACTGGAACCCATCGCTCCACATGAATGGTTCTAACTGCTACACTATGGGAAGAGCAAGTTTCAGCAGAAGCTAATAAAACCTTCTAACAGTGACCGCATATTGGCTAATAGACATGCCCTATTTGAAGCAAGAGATCCAAGTTCAAATTCTCCTCAGCAAGAAAAATAATTGACCTAAGCCTGGAAAACTTGAGTTGAGTGAGATCATGTAAATATGGCCAGTGATCACAACCACATGCTGCCCACTTTAGACCTTGTTCCACAGACAAATTTTTGAACATGTAATTTGTTCCAGCATTAACACAGCTGAGCTGTTCGGCACACAAACTGCCCAACTTTTAGGAATAAAATAAACTTTACTTATAGAATCTCAATTGCCAGCATTCGTCAAGAATTTTCATGGTAGCTAAGGAAGGGTGCCAATATTTTAAATTAGAGATTTAATGAGTTTCTCAACACCAACTATATCCCTCTGTAGACACAAATTGATTGATTCAAATAGGCACCACACAGACTTCCATTAAATGTATCATTTCTTCTCAGAATCTACCCATATAATAGCTTAGTGTAAAAAAAAAAGATGGTGCATTCAGGAAGTTCAAAAAATACAGTGTTTACTACTCACAAATGAAGACTAGTTTGTAAACTGAGAAACAGAGGGATTTGGAGGGTTGGAGGCCACAAGCCATTCTAACTTTTCAGGGCAAGTGGATCAGGTCATTAATGCAAACTCCATACAACTCCTGAGTTTTGTTTTGATGGTCCATCACAAGTGGATGAAGGACATGCTGCCCTCCCCTACACAGGTGTTTAGACTTCCATGGAGAAGTATGCACATGTACACTATGTCATAAGACTAGAAATAAAGCATATACATGGTCATTTGAGAAAAATTAGCTATATTGACTGTCAGGGGACACTGGCAATTTAGTCTCATCATGAGGACACATCCAATACGATGAAGGGAACATACAGTAGGTCACATTCATATGGCTACGTGAGGCCACCACATTAGTCACCTGCCAGAAGATCTCCAAATACCACTTTCAAGGGCCAACCCCCGCCAGTTCAATCCACTGTAAAATGAACACCAGTCATCTACACTGCATGATATATCACATTCACTACATGCAAGTAAAGAATAATAACAAGTTATAGGCTCTAATTATGCTAGAGATTATACATCTCACCAGTGGGAGACTTACCATCAGTGGAATTTCTCGGTCCCGTTTATATTCACGTTTCTGTATACATTTATAGCAGCACAATACTACAATTCCAAAAATTCTAATAAAGCATGCATTTAAATATGTTTCATCAACATAAAAGTTTCAAGTTTATGTATATTCTTACACTTACCTAAAACTTTAGCACTTTCCTCAGTAGGAAAACATCAACACATGATGTTACTCTCATTAAGTTAATGGGACTCTTGCCATTAAGTTCTGGGGATGGTGCCTCAGCCTGCAGTCCTACAGATAGTTTTCTGCATTAGGCATTACTTCCTTAAAATACTTATAACTTGTTTAGTGAAAAGTAGAAACCCCATTTTTACACTTTCTCAACATGTTTATGGTAATACACAGTATGAGAATTTTGTTTACAAAAAAAATAAAACAGCAGTTAGCTCGCTGTAGACTTACTCCAGCCTCTCAAAAGCCTTAGTGTGTTTCACAGCGACACCAAGAAATAACCCTTGCATTTATGTATACTAAATACATTGCAAAATATTAACAGTAATTTTCTCTTAATCATGTACTTCCTTTATTTCCCATTATGCACATTTGAGGCATGTTCAGATATCAGAAGATATTAACAATTGGAGTTAATTAGACTTTTATTGGAAAAATGCTTGATACTATTATTGCAGGAGAGCCATGTCTTGCAAAGAGACACATGTAACTAAACCAAATCATAAAAATTAAGAGGCTAAAGTGTCAAATTACCCTGGGTATAAAACCCTGATGCTTGCTACAGACATGAGCAACTTTATCCACCTTAAGACAGGCAGCGGGGCCACCCAGCTAAATACAGCTGTACAGGTACAAGTATTGACAGGATCTGAACTCAAAAAATACAGTATTTGAGCCCAATTCTTATTGCACACAGGTTATATACTTTGCTTTGGTTGACTTTGCTACTCCGAATTAGACTTATAAATTAGCTTGATATTAATCAAAATTTTCCAAAAAGCATATA
This sequence comes from Origma solitaria, assembly GCA_013397895.1. NCBI lineage: Eukaryota > Metazoa > Chordata > Aves > Passeriformes > Acanthizidae > Origma > Origma solitaria. Next base: position 530,130 of record VZRL01002857.1, read on the forward strand.
CCTTCAAAGAGATAATTTTTACTAAGTGGAAAATCTCTTCTTAATTAAGAAAAACAGCAGTAAGGAAAAAAGTGTTAAATACTAAACAGACACTCTATGTTGGTGTGTTGTGTTTATTAAGGCAACTCTATGAAGTCAGAAACAGTCATTAATGGAAAAGTATACAAAAATACTTTCACCAGAGCCACCAGGCACACATTGCTGATATGTCTGAAAGCAAGAAATTAAACACAAGATTACCACAGTTTCTGCTGTGAATTATTGACTGGATACTATTCGCTTTCATATATAACATATATTTTTCATTAATATTAGGGACAAGAGAACTCACTGTGACACATAGCAGCAGCACAAAGATTAGGAAGTGAACAGGGATAAAAGCTTCTCCAAGTAAGAAGTGTGCTCATAAAAATGTCTTAAATGCATTTGCCATTGCTGCTGTTTTCATAATAATGCAACATTATAGAAGAAATTAGATACACAAGAGAGGTTTCTTTTTATGAAATTAAAGACAGGTAATGCTGACTTAAATAGTTAACCTGCCCTTTTTTTTGTTCTCTGATGCCACAACACTCTGTGAAGGATTACAGTAGAAATCATCTACATATTTTTCCTGTCTAGTGCTTGGCTTTTAATAAGCTCCCTGAATACACTTCTCTATCTATTTGAATGAAACTTCTTCAAACTGTTTTACTCTCAGTTTGGTTCCAGCCTTTGGTTTTTATACAAAGTAATATTTATAAAATCTCTATGAGGGGCAAAAACCAATACAATTAAGTATGTAAGTTATATGTATTGAGTACACTGCAAAAGATCCATTTTGTCTTTGCAGATATTAATCTGAACATGTTTTATTTGTTTTCAATCTAAAAAGCGTTAATCCACCATAAACTGTGTACGACATTGTTTTTAATAACTAAATTAGCACTGCAGACAGATCTACACAGTATAGGCAAGCCAGGATTAATGCTGAGAAGTCAAGAAGCAAGAATTAATTTTTACTCTATAGTTCAAGTAATAATAAGCATCATATTAACTGAAAACCCATACTAAAACTATCTTCACAGTTTCCCAAGTAAAAACAGAAATTCATTCTTAAGGATTTAATCCTGCTTAATATATATGAACTGTTGTTGGGGAGCAAATATTTTCACAATAACAGAGGAAGTTTGGGATGCATCAATATTCAAAAGATAATCTAGTTAACCAAACATTTTGCCCACATAATTTCCTTTTTTTTTCAGCTTCAGTACCAAACATAGATCTCTCCATATGGTTGTCCCATTTCTTAAATAAGAACCTCAACTTTACTCCTTTACTTAAGGTTCCTTATTTTCATAAAATAATTTATACTTTGAATTGCAGCTTTGTTGAATAACTTTCAACTGCATTTCACCATATAGATAATAGATGTTATACAGATACATAAAGTAGATTAGGTAAACAGTTATTAATATGTTTTTTCTCTGTGATTGGTTCTTCTATTAAATGATCCCTACTTTCAGTTTCTCTGTAACATAGTAACTTTTTTTCAGTTCCTGAAACCTTGTTTTATGGATGGGTTTCCTCTTTTTCTTAAAAAGCTAACAGTCATAGTTAATGGAATGCATGTACACTTTTGATCCTCCCAACCACAATTATATATCACTTCTCCCATTTGTACCCAGAAATGAAAGAATACCTAAATTTTTTTTTTTCTGGCTTAATTCTGAGACATTAACAGAAACCCTGGACAAAAACAAAAACAAATAACCCACACCAAAACAAGCCAAAAAAAAAAGTCAACAGAATTTCGAAGTAAGCAGCTTCTTTTTCATGTAGGAAAACGTTTTTATAGCTAAAAATAGTAGCAAACAGAAAATTATAGCAAAGCCATTAGGTGCCTATTGCACCCTTCACAAAACATTTCTGGGCAAGAAAGTTTGTTTCAGAAGCAAAACGTATGGTTTTGGGCAACAGACTTGACAGGATGAGATTCCATTTCTAAATACCAACTAAAGCTTCATTTAGAACAAACAGCAGATAGATTTTATGGCTAAGGAGTTAATGGCCCAGCTGTTGAGCAACCATAGCTAATTCAGTAGTGGCATCCCAGCCCCATAAAACAGACAGTTTTAGTACTTCCCCTGTAACTAAAGGGGGTATTACCAATATTCTCTTAGATTTCATTGCTGGTTTTGTTTTGATTTCAAAATCTGTGCACAGCAGTGGATCTGACAAAAAAAAAAAAATCCAAACAACCATGCAGCAAATTTAGCTTAAGAAATTTGTATTCATCAAACCTCAAGAAAAATGCAAAATTAAAATTAATTCCTGGAGACAGCAGAATCTGGGAAGAGGGGCAGGCCGGAGGGCAGTGGAGAAGAGAGGCTGGAGAGGGAAAGAGCTCTACATTCAACTACATTATCCAACAACTCCACTTCTGGGATCTGGGCTCCGGATTGCCTGTTTGGCATGAGCTATTTCACTTCTTTCAGCTTTTCTGGAGCAAAACAATGAGTTCATTGGAAACTAAACCTGTCAGAAGCTCTGCAGTTAATTCATTTTAGGGATCACTCTGACGGCATTGTCAATGCAAACTAGATGGTTTTGACTGCCTTCGTTACTTGATCACTTTAACTTCTCATCACCTTACTTCTCACACACCTTCATGTCACATTTTGAGAGAGGATGTTTTATCACCAAAACTATGACACTCTATAATCATACATAAACTAATTCAGATACTTCTGGCAAAGGAATTCTACAAAAAATCAATTGTATCTTAGGGCCAAAAGACGATGCAGAAGAGATCTGGAACGGATTTTATGAAGCATGAAGGCACCAGTTTTTCCAGGAAAGCCCTGACCACTGAGAACACTAGCCATTTTGTGTTGCTTCATTTGGAAACCACTTTTCAAAGAGGTCATGTTTAACATAGCTCCTTTCCCCTTCTATTCTCTGAGCTTTCACATCCAAAAAGTTGGAGAACATGAATAAAGTAGGTCAAAGAAATTACTTAGAGAGATTAATAAATTTGTGAAAATCATCCTCTTTATGAACACTAGACTGTTCTGAAAGAAAGATATAGCAATAAAATATATCTTTCTACCACTCTACCTCTCTAACAAGAAGGGAAGTCAGAAGACTAAAGGGTGAATGAAAGCCAAGACATTCAACTTTCTACAAGTTCCAAAGTGGGCTTGAAGCAGAAATCGAAGCTCTGCATTTCACAGTAGAAACATCTTCAGTAATTCTTGACCATCTAGCTAAAAGGTCTTACTTTCACCTTAAAGTCTCTAGCATATTTTCCTGAGCCCTGCTAGGAACCTTTGCAAAGATACCTACCTTTTAATTTTTCTTTTTAATCAAATAGTGCCTGTTCAGCTGTATCTGGCACCTGGTATCAGATCCCACTGACCTTTCTTTAAAAAGGAACAGAAAAGTTATTTAATATGTTAGGGAATAAAAAGGGAAGGAGATAGATGCTCTGCTGTTGAAGTTCTACAGGCTTCTGAGAAAATGACATGACTCAGTGACACAGAGATATCCTCATTCTCTGCTCAGGTTCAATTAGCTGAAACTAATTACATTCTCTTCCCTAGAGTAATTTTGGAGGCAAGTGGAAGAAAGGTAACTCTTCTTCAAAAAAAAAGGAAACATTTAGAGTCTTGATGATATAAATGTCATTGAAAAGTTTTCTGCCATTTTCCCCATCTCCACAAAGCAAAAAATTTTCCAGTTGAAAATGAAGGAATGTCAGCATAGGTTACTCAAGCTGCTGGTCACCCACAGCTTTTGTGGCATACTCCCTGAGCTGAACTCTACACCCAATTCACAATATGCACAACTTGGACTTTTTGGAAGCATGGTAACATTTGTTTTAATGACAACTTACTCACATTCCTGTCTTAATTCATTGCCCTCTATCAATAAACTCATGGCACATCAGCTCCTAAATGGAGTAACATTAAAAAACAAAACTAAAACCACACTTTACCACAAATATGCTGCCCATAAGGCAAATTCAGTTTCTGGATCTGTTATCAAGTAATATCTCACAAAGTGAAGAGATAAAAAGTTTGTCCCAAGAAGAGAAAAAGAGACGGAACAGATGCAGTTTGCTCTTTGGCACAGTGTATAGCACTTGACAAAGTCTGGAAAGAAAAGCCTGTAGCTCCCTTTTTACCTCACCAAGACAAAATGTGCAAATAGCTATAATCCCCTCCTCATTTGGAGGCCAATAAAACAACTGTTAATGCATACAATATTATAATACGTTTAACAGTAAAATGCATCCATTTGGCTTTCCCTAGGAATTTGAATTTTTGGACTTGGTGCCCAGTCATCTATGTAATTTCTCAGTTCAGTAATATTAAGAGAAGTTTTCTACCTTCTGAAATATCACTCTATTGCTCTGATTGAATAAATTTAATTCTCTCCCTCTCCACCCCCAACTAACATGAAACAGATGGAAAATACATTATACTAGAAGCTCTCATAGAATTATTTTCACCTTCAAATATCAATCAGTGATCGCAGTGTACTCCTTTACAAGCACAACATATAAACTGAATTCCACTGTGAGAAAAAGACCAATTTAGACCTATTGGGAGTCCACTACAGTTACTGACAAGTCCATTGGGTTTTTGTGGTGGGCTTTTTTTTGGTTCGTTGAATGGGGGTTTTTTGCTTGGTTGGCTGTTGCTTTTTTTCCAGAACAGATGCAATATGTGGTGCTAAAAGTATTGAATATATCTAAGTACCTTTCCGATACCTCTGCTGGGTACCCTTCAAGATAATCCTTTAAAATGTAGGTCTTCCACACCCAAGCCAGGTGCTACACACCAGCAGACCTAAGATCAACACTGAGGAAATAGTTTCCTTGTACATAAGCAAAACAATCTGCAACTGAAACTTCAGAGGCTCACCTAGTTTTCTCATGTTTGTTTCACACAGCTTTAAGATTTTTGCTTTAAATTGCATTTGTGAGGTCTCTGAAATTGGACTCTCTAGTGTTAGACCACTAGGTAGCAAGGATTCTTTGGCACTCGTATAGTGAGAAGTACAGTGTACGCCCAAAAGGAAAAATAAAAATTAACTCGGTTTGAAAGATCAAGCAATGAAGAGGGAACTCGTGGGACCCCATTTTCAAGGTTATGTGTTTCACCACTCACAGTTGTTTTCTTCCTTATCCTTCCCAGCACTACCAGTTACTTACATTCATTAAAAAAGAAAATAAAAAAATAAATCAATACATCCAGTGCAGAGTTGTGTGTAAATCAAAATTCAATTGTTTTAGTATCTGGACTCAATAAATTTCACAAACAGAAGAGGAGCTGTATGCAAAAGAACACATTATTCAATCACAGACAGCCAATCAAGCCAGCGTAACACAAATGAAAATCCCTGCTGAGTTACAGGCTGAAGAGCTATTTGGAACTACAATGTGGCCATCTACTCCTGCCTTTGCTACAACACAGCCAGATAAGGTATTATTCTGTATCTTTAAAAGACCATCCTATTGTGTTAAGTTAATTCAGCAGAGCTTTAGCAAGTGCGAGAGAAGAATCACAGACTTCTGCCCATCCTGACAGAGCACAATGCTTTCTGCCCTGAGTAGTCCCAAAGAAGTCACGCAGCATGCCAGGTACAAAGTATTTGCAGAAGTGAACCCTCAGACAGGGCTATCAAAGCTCTGGGTAAAGGAAGCACACACCAACTTGCTTCTACTTGATCTGCTACACAGCTTGACAGTAACAGATAGCCAGTTGCATTAATGTCAATGTTCAGATAAGTTTCTCTCAATATCTGTCACAAAAAACAGACGCAGTATCAGTGTGCCAGCTGAATTATCGGTCACTACATAGTTGATCATACTTAATAACATCCTAGAGCCCAGACAGGACACACAAACAGCAATTACAAATGTGTGCCACAGTCACCCAGATCATTCTGACTTGGAGCTGCCAACTCGGCGTGCACTTGACGAGTGCCTGCCTACCACCTTCTCCCTCTCAAACGCATTAGCTTGCCTCAATAGGGGCCAGAGTTTGTTTTGAAACTCTTAACAGGATCACTGAAAGAAAGGAGGAAAAATACCATAAACGATCCTTTGGACTGCTTCCAGAGTAGCGTGTTCTCCTAGCGATTGCTTTGGAAGCAAGCCAAAAATGGGAAGTGTTCTTGCAAATGAGCACACCACTAGGCTCAAGTACAAGTTATCATTTAATTCTTTTGTCAACATCAGCGTGGTTAGAAATTAAGAAGCCTGTTTAATAAACAGGTTACTTGAATTCCAGTTACCAAACATCAATTTCTTCTCTATCCATCCTTGCCATGCTCACTCAGTTCATGTCCACACCCTCCTCCTAACATACACTGGGGTTTTTTTTTGGATATTTTCTCTCCCTTATTGAAAGTCAAATAAAATTAGTATATTAATTACATCTATGATAACTGGGTCTGTAATCAAGAGCAAGTTAACTAAAAAAGGAAAAAAAATCAGTCACTCAGAAAAAAGAAAATCTAAAACCTCAACACAGACATCTATGGGGACACAGCACTTAATATTTTTAACAGACCTCTAATACAGTCTACTGAACAGTCTTGTTGGGGCAGTTTTTCACATTACAATTACTCCTAATGAGATCACCCTCTGCAGTGTATAAGACTTCATCCCTTCCCAACAGAACAATGTAAGATTTGTGTGGAGCTACAAAGGCCTCAGATCAACTCCACTCACTTCACCTTCTACTGAGTTTCCTCATAAAAACTCGTCAAAAGCAGAACTGTGTTTTTTTTCATGAGGAAAAACTATTAATAAAGAGACTCATTTACCTTGTTTTAAGGCGTCCCTAATCCTCTACAGATTTTGAAGTCCTCACACAGAGGCAACTCAGACTCAGTGAGTACTGCTAGCTTTGTTTTTGAGATCATGTGTTTCTCCTCTTCATGGATTTGTGGGGTTTTTTTTCCAGTTTCTCACTTACAATATTTCTCACCAACAAATATCTGCCTATCTTGCAATAAACATACAGTGATATAGAACTCCTGTGTTATCTTGTGATAAAAAAATAAACCTTGTATTATATGTACATGAAAATACCTGTCTTCAAACAAACTGCAGGTTCTCTTGCTTTTACTGGAAGCAAAGACAATAAAATATTCTTTCTCATGCTAAGCAGAAATGTCTTATGCCTGTAGCCCCAGTGACAGCAATGCTAAGAGTAAGTATAACTCTAAGAACATGGTTTACTGAATTAGTCTAATTAGGAAGTAAAACTCAGTAGTCTCTGATCTACTAGTATTTTAAAATAATCACGATGATCCCACTGCAAGCCAAAAGTCTAGTTAGTTTTATGCAAAAAAATATTAGAGAATGGAAATCATACTTCATTCTGAAAATTTTATATTCTGTTTGAAATATCTATCTTGTGTTTGAACTTTTACATGCTTGACACAAATCTCTAACTCAAGTTTTGATTTTGTGTGTGTTCTTCCTATTACTAACCACACCCAGTTCAGTTTACTACATCCATTTTAGTTTCCTTATAATTCTGTCACTGATCATGTGAGAACAAACTGTTTACCTACTCATGCCTGACATTATTGATACAATGTTCTTACAACTTCAACCTTTTTCTTTAAATTTAAAAATGCATTATGCAACCACTGACTTTCACGATCAGACAGGCTCACTGCTTTATATTAACCAGTGTAAACTTTACAGATTGAGGATCAGAAAACTTTAAAAGCAGACTGATGATGCATTTCTCTTGGAAAAAAAAAAAAAGAGAAAAAAAAAAGAAAATCTGGTAAAACATTACCTATAATTTACAGCAAGTTGTGTGTTTACTTACGTTCACACGTGTCTCCTTTCTGCTGGTATCCTGCTTTGCAGATACATTTTCCAATAGGCACTAACCATTCTCCCTCCGCACTACAGTGCATCTTCGGCGAGTTCTCCGCCTCCTCCTCCGCACTGCTGACACAAGTTCCTCGCACTTCAACTAAAGAGGAAAACTCTGAGCCGGTCACTGTGTCAGGAAAAATAGCTAAGTTCTCAATGATGGACCAGCACTTCTTGTAGTAGACTTTGACAGAGACCAAAGCAATGCAGGCCCCTACGTCCTGAAACGCAAGATAGAATCCTTTTTTGGACAAAGGTCCAATTTCTCTCACCTCTGTGTTAAGTTTCATTTTTCTCTCCCCAAGATCACCCTGGGTAAAACTTTCATCTGCTGCAATAGTGTCTATTTTTACATATTGGTTTTCTCGGATATTCCTGCCAGTGTCGTAGTCTGTTTCATAATAATACAAGTTAAAAGTTTCTTTACAAGTCCCCAGAACTCCAGGAAGACTGTTACAATCCCTCAGAGTGAATTTCAGTTCTACAAAAATCCTTTGTGCATTGCTTTTTGCAATCCAGTTAGTCCGAAGCCAGTTGTTTTGGTTTGATTCCATCACCTGGCATACCTGGTATGTTCGTATAGGAGTGTAGTTTTCATCCAGTCCACTAATTTCTTCCCACTAAAATGATAACAAACAGTTAGTAATAAACAAGAAGTGTGTCACCAGATGTAACTACTGTGTATTTTAAAAAGCTTCACACAACACACATGTCCCTTCTTTTTAACAGTAGGTTATTGTTAAAAATATTCTAAAGCACCTAAATGAAGGAAATACATGTTAATGCAGCAGTAGGCTCTCTCCCTCCAGGTCTTTCCCACATACAACTAAAAATCATTGTCATACCATGGGAACAGTTGCAAAGGGGCAGCTTCAGAAAAGGCTGTTTTGCATAGCAGGTTCTGATTTCACACTGGGCTCACACACATTTCTTTAAGGTCACAATGGTTTTGAGTAAGCAAAGACCAAAAGGAGGGAGGCAGCTTCTCTTCCAAGGAAACTTAAGATCAGTAAAGTCTTGGAAACTGAAATTTCTTAGCATTAGAGTTCATAAAACTTGTGCATGTAAAACTTCCAATGAAACTTGCACTTGTATAGAAAGCATGGGATCAGGTCCTAAAACTCGTGAGTCAGGTGATTCTCACCCCAATGTGATCGAAGTGCCATAGAGAGAAGGAAAGAAAAAATGGACAGAATTAAAAATCTGAAAGCAAGAAAACATTTTGGTTGTCTCCTTTTTGTTCAGTCCACCTTCTGTTTTATTTACAAACCGAAGGGTAAGTGGCAGCTCCTCCTCACCTCACATTTTCTCCAGTGGCTGCACCCAGGTTAGAAGGGGCAAACTTCATTTAGCTGGGAGTTCAAATGAACCATGAGACCACATACAGAATTAAAAGCAACCCATATGACTAAAAGTTCATTGGTTCAAAGCCTGAGTTTTGTTGATGTTCCCTCTTTAGGTTACCAAGTCTGTAATGAGCTGGTAAGCCTTTAACAATCCCAGAGTCTTTAACAGCCTCTGGTGGTGTGGGAATTTGCATCTCCAGCAATGGCAAACCTTCCACTGAAATCAGCCAGGCAGATCTGCCCCTGTGTAACCAAAACAATACTTGTCTCTCACCTTTTTCCACATTTCTTGTAACATTTCATTGCCTGCAGAAACTGCAGCTGTAATAAATTAGAGGAGGGGGGTGAGCTATCATCACCCCAGGATACAGGCAATCATGACTCCTCTGGATGGCACTTAGCCCTCTGGCCCTTTGTCAATAATGCACTTAAGCTCATGCTTAAGATCAGTGACTGTACTTATGAGCTTAATGGTAAGCACATGCTTAAGTGCTTTGTGGGACTCGTATAGTCGGCAGCTCTGCAGGATAGAGCATCCACTGACATTCCTCACACCGGCAACCAAGCATGGAAGGTATTGGCTTCCCAGACCAGGAGCCACACAGCATACATTACTCAGCAAGCCTATTTGACAGCAAATGAGACCATTTTAATGTCGTTGTCTGTTTCAGGAAAAAGCAGATGTGGCTGAATTGATGCTGGAAAATGTCACCACAAAATATATCACAGCTGCAGATTCTGAAATGCACAGAAGTTGTAAATATCAAACCACATTTCAAGGACCCACAGCTAATATAGATGAGATATATATGGTATTATATATGCATATGGTATTAAATGATTGAAATAGATTATTAAATGCTCATGGAGTTAACTGAAGTGATTGCGTATGGACCTGTATTAACCTCTGTATTAAGAAAAGAAAGTCTATCTTCATAACAGATTTATTAGAGATGGATGAGTCTTTTTTTTCACCTCTGTAAGAGTTAGAACAAACAAGAAAAAGGAAAAAAGAGGGCCCTGACTAAAAGTGTTTTGGCTAAGCCACAATGACAAAATACCTCCCCATTTAAAAAAATAAACCCCATCAAGATAAGAAAAAATGCATAAAGCCTAAAATTCTGCTGATTTTCATATTCTCCATTTCATATCAGGTAGTGCTATTTCCTTTGGGGTTTCTTTGAGTTGGTTTGGGGGTTTTTTCGTTTTATTTTTTATCTTGTGTAAGCATTCTTCCCTTAAGACACCAAGCCACCGTCTGCAATAGGATATTCAGTAACACAATGTATTGTACCTTTGACATGAAAGTAACTTTTATGCACCACACAACAGAATCTGGCCCCTTGGGTTTTGATGTGGACTACTCCACCAAAACAAATTACCATTCCCCCTCAAAAAAACCCAATAAACTGAAACAAACAAAAAAAGCAATAAACAAAATATATTTTACAAAATCAACCTATGCTTCATAATACAACACAACTGAGTTTTCTCACTTGCAAAATCCCACCATGCAAGACTAGCTAGCACCAAAGAGATTCTTATGCTACAGTCAAGGAAAACAATACAAAAAACTAAATTCACACAAGAAGCACTACTTTTTGGGATCCCTAGCATTAAGCACTGGAACTATTTTCCATATTTTCCCAAAGCCAAAAAAATAAGGAAATATGGTTTATGATGCAATTACATAATCAGAGTGCTCTGCAAAGAAAAAAAATGTATCAGTACTTCAAGATGGTTTCACCTATGGCAGCTGAGGTCACAATTCATTGAAGTCTTCTTACAGTGATCAATTTCACAGAAAGAAAACTTCACTTTGTCCTACTGCAAAATATTATATACATGCAATTCCATTTGAATATGCCCTGTTCTGTTGGTTTCAATTTATGATATTTTAACTTTAGTTATCTTAACAGTGTTAAATGTAGCATTTGCAGTTGAATGAGGCATTTAACGAGTATCTGACTGATATATTCTGTACTGTGATGATGCAGTAGTCTCTCTCAATTTCTGTGTTTACTTCCAGGATGTCCTTATTGCATAGTAAATAATTCAGTAATTAAAATTAGGAAAACATTCATTTTCAAAATCACATTACTAAAATGGTACTTTCATGTTAATTTACAGGCAACTTTTTCTGAATACTTTCACACATACAAATCTAGACATTAGTTTTGATTCACTTTTAATTTGTGATTGAATTTGGCTTCTACCTCCGAAACTCGCCTTTTACTATTTGTTGAATTTGACTCTACTTTCATCTTTCAGTATGCTGACGTGTAACATGTGTTGACATGTCTTTCAATATCTACAGGTTAGCTTAATATAAGTGCCACCAAGCTAATCTTTCAAATACCTCTGGTAAAGGCTTCAGTCAGTGCAAAACACTAATGCTGAGGTTATTAGCCATCATACACATTGAGCCCGCATTACATTCTCTCTGAAGTCCTTAGATTAGTTTCCAGTTTATGCTTGTATTGATACTACAATCTTGCTTTTAAAGAAAGACACTTTCACATTTTCATTCTTCTTATTTAAAGGATTTGTTACACTTTTATATCCCTACTCACACTTCACGCTCTTCTGGCTCCAGATTTCTCAATGCACTGAAGATTAAGGGACAGATCCCCCAAGTTCTAGTTCATGCAAGGCGTCGCAATAAATTCAGCAACACTGTTTCCATGAGCAAGAACTGTCCATATAATTTATGATTTGTCAGACTGAGTTCATGTAGGACTGAGTTAAGGTAGGACAACATATCCATTATATCTTTCTGAAAATGTTCTTCCGCAAGGCTTGAGAAAGCAGAGGTTTTATAACACTTTTAATTCAGACTGAAAGCAGCATTTCTCAACTTTACATATATAATAAGACAATAACACTGATGCTTCTAAACATCTCATTTTTTATAATGATGTATTTTACAATGGTACATTTCATAGAGGGCCATGAGATAAATTTGTTCGCAAGCTGGAGGTGGCCTTAACCACATAATTCGTGCCTAGTTCCAGATATCAAGCTCCTCAAGACTTGGGGATGTTTCAAGTTTGGAATGTCATTTCAAACACATCAGCAACATAAATGTTTTTATTTTAGAGCATTTCAATCTGTGCTATTCAATTACAAAGAAAACATTGTAAACAAATTTATGATCACCCATTCTACAGAAAATGAAAAACATATTTTTAGAAAGTTTCCACACAGAAGCAGATCTGTTGTTTCTAAAGGAAGGAAAAAAGTGTTACCAATACACAGTGTAATCCTTTGTACAGCAGAAAGGAATACACTACAAAACATAAAGGTATCAAAAGTTTTCAAAGAGCCACTTGCTTTTAATTAGGTTGGACATTTGTACACTGTAACCTAAGGATTCATTCTAAAAATGAAGAAGACATAAACACTTGGTATGATTACTAAGAAAAATATGAGGGGGAACTAGTTTACAGCAGGTCTTTCAACTGTTTCAGCAAAATAACTACTTGTTTTTAGGAACTTAAGTTTGCTTGCAGTACTTACCCCATTGGGAGGAGAGGAAATCCATTCCAACTCTGTCTGTTGTGCTTTAGAGTCCAGCAATATTACTAAAAAAAGGAAAATAAATGAAGTTCCACAGATTGTTAAATATAAAAAGAGAGGATATAAAACTAAGGAAAAAAATATAAATTTTAACAAGTAATAGAATTAATATCATTTTTATACAGATTAATATTCCTTCTCATTATTTTAAAAGTATCTGTAACCACAACTATGCATTTATTTGTAAACAGACAAATTATTATGTACCATTCACATATAAGCAGATATACATAAATCTTTACAATTTCATTGCTTAAAACAAAGTGAGGAGTTTTTTAGTGCTCTAAAGTGCTACTAATCAGTCATTAAGATGCATGCTCCCTCCCTCTCCTTTTTCATAAGGACATTTTCCATATGCTGGTTATTACAATCAGCTTAAAGCACACAGACGTACAAACATTTTAACACATTTCCACACTGATTTAGACAGGACTGGTCTATACCTTGCCGAGAGTCACCCTGTAAAAGCAATGATCTTTTCCAGTGTCAAAGTGAAAAATTCCCTTTGGTGATAAAGCAATAATTCTGCAAATAAATGACAACCAGGAATACAGAAAATAAAAGACTCTGCAATTACCTCACACCTCACATACACAAAATCAGTCTAATTCAGTTTATGGTAATAACTTCCTAAAATCTTCATGTCATTGTGACATTTAGATACAGAAAGACATCAGTTCTAGCAGCACCAGCATTATTTTCAGATAAATGTAACTCCACCTCTGAAAGTGGTTATTCACAGCCAAATAAACCAACTCTTTAGTAGCATTCCTAATTTGAACTATTCCATATATCCTTAGTTAAAACGCTATTTGTAAGTTTATACATAGCATTTATGTACTGTCTAAGTTATTTAGATGTGTGACTTAAGGCTGTAACTTGAAGCAACTTTTGTCAGGTCTATTGAAACAGATTTCATTCTGGCTTTGGCCCTCTCTCCAAGCAGAATTTAACACAAAATTTCAGTGAATTACTAAAAAGATAAGATGACTAAAAAAGTTATTTCATACAGTAATATATGGAATGTTGGCTGAACAAAAACGATAGCTTCCAGGCCTGTATTTCAGTAATGAAGTGGAACTACTCATTAAGGAAGTTTGATAGTCTCCCTCTAGAAAGATTACCTGCTTATGTCATTAAGCCTGGATTCAAGGGGCTTTATTTTGTAACACTTTCTATAGAAAATCAGGTGGTGTATGTGGTGGCTTGTTAAACAAGAACATTTATAATGGTCCTGCAAGAAAGGTACCACCAAAAATTTAACCATTTCAGCACCAGCACAACACATTATGGCTGCAGTTCATTACACTTTTTATTTGCCAGTAATTCTCCATCACGTAGCTACGGGTGAGCACATCAGAGAAAGAAAAGACAACAAGCAAACAAAACAAACAAAAAGAAAACCCACAAATAAGCAAAAAAATGCCAACACACAAACCCCTGCTCTGCAAACACCCCTTGCAAAGAAATCGCGGCACTCCTTCTGGCATCCAAAGTTACCGGGGAAGAGCTCTCCGAGCCCGCGGCTGGTGCCCTGCTCCCAGCCCGGGAGCCCTGTGGCCGTCACGGCTCGTTCAGCAACGCGGGAAGTGATGCGGGGGGACGGCGCCGCGCCCCGCGCACTCCGCCGCCAGCCGCGGGGGATCCGCAGCCTCCTGCGCTCGGAGCGCACTCGGACCCCCAGCGCGGTGCCTCCGCGGGGGAGCTGCGGGCCGCGCTCCGCGGCGCGACGAAGAGCGAAAGGAGGCGGAGAGGCGGC